>JAVIAB010000001.1:12141979-12659479 GCA_032433765.1 Megaustenia siamemsis
ATGCTGCTCCAAAATTGGAAACAAACTTTAGTTCCTTGGGTCAACCAATTGGAAGTGTGCAGTTGTCTTCAATGAATATGAGTTCAGAGAGTGAGGAGTCATTGTTATCTGATAACACTGACACAGAGTCACTGTCCAAACGCAGAAAGTTGATTCATTGAGCAGTTATTAAAATAAAATAACATGACCCGTATAAAACCAAAATTTTCACCAGAAATATTTTACAATGAACTACAAAGATGACAGTGGCAATGAAAGCCAGAACGATTACTGTGACTAAAGTTATATACAGTTCTTCAGTTGAAGATGCAGAATCTCACTAAAACTGACTTTCATAACAATTGTCTTCATGAATTTATTTCTGTAGCATCATCTTATGACTCAGTTCTTCTTCTTTCTTCTATCTTTCAACTCTCTGTGGAGCATAGGTCGTCAACAAACACTTTCAACTCCCTGTGGAGCATAGGTCGTCAACAAACACTTTCAACTCCCTGTGGAGCATAGGTCTTCAACAAACACTTTCAACTCCCTGTGGAGCATAGGTCGTCAACAAACACTTTCAACTCCCTGTGGAGCATAGGTCTTCAACAAACACTTTCAACTCCCTGTGGAGCATAGGTCTTCAACAAACACTTTCAACTCCCTGTGGAGCATAGGTCTTCAACAAACACTTTCAACTCCCTGTGGAGCATAGGTCTTCAACAAACACTTTCAACTCCCTGTGGAGCATAGGTCTTCAACAAACACTTTCAACTCCCTGTGGAGCATAGGTCTTCAACAAACACTTTCAACTCCCTGTGGAGCATAGGTCTTCAACAAACACTTTCAACTCCCTGTGGAGCATAGGTCGTCAACAAACACTTTCAACTCCCTGTGGAGCATAGGTCTTCAACAAACACTTTCAACTCCCTGTGGAGCATAGGTCTTCAACAAACACTTTCAACTCCCTGTGGAGCATAGGTCGTCAACAAACACTTTCAACTCCCTGTGGAGCATAGGTCTTCAACAAACACTTTCAACTCCCTGTGGAGCATAGATCTTCAACAAACACTTTCAACTCCCTGTGGAGCATAGGTCTTCAACAAACACTTTCAACTCCCTGTGGAGCATAGATCTTCAACAAACACTTTCAACTCCCTGTGGAGCATAGGTCTTCAACAAACACTTTCAGCTTCCTGTGGAGCATAGGTCTTCAACAAACACTTTCAACTCCCTGTGGAGCATAGATCTTCAACAAACACTTTCAACTCCCTGTGGAGCATAGGTCTTCAACAAACACTTTCAACTCCCTGTGGAGCATAGATCTTCAACAAACACTTTCAACTCCCTGTGGAGCATAGATCTTCAACAAACACTTTCAACTCCCTGTGGAGCATAGATCTTCAACAAAACACTTTCAACTCCCTGTGGAGCATAGATCTTCAACAAACACTTTCAACTCCCTGTGGAGTATAGATCTTCAACAAACACTTTCAACTCCCTGTGGAGCATAGATCTTCAACAAACACTTTCAACTCCCTGTGGAGCATAGATCTTCAACAAACACTTTCAACTCCCTGTGGAGCATAGATCTTCAACAAACACTTTCAACTCCCTGTGGAGCATAGGTCTTCAACAAACACTTTCAACTCCCTGTGGAGCATAGGTCTTCAACAAACACTTCAACTCCCTGTGGAGCATAGATCTTCAACAAACACTTTCAACTCCCTGTGGAGCATAGGTCTTCAACAAACACTTTCAACTCCCTGTGGAGCATAGGTCTTCAACAAACACTTTCAACTCCCTGTGGAGCATAGGTCTTCAACAAACACTTTCAACTCCCTGTGGAGCATAGATCTTCAACAAACACTTTCAACTCCCTGTGGAGCATAGGTCTTCAACAAACACTTTCAACTCCCTGTGGAGCATAGGTCGTCAACAAACACTTTCAACTCCCTGTGGAGCATAGGTCTTCAACAAACACTTTCAACTCCCTGTGGAGCATAGGTCTTCAACAAACACTTTCAACTCCCTGTGGAGCATAGGTCTTCAACAAACACTTTCAACTCCCTGTGGAGCATAGGTCTTCAACAAACACTTTCAACTCCCTGTGGAGCATAGGTCGTCAACAAACACTTTCAACTCCCTGTGGAGCATAGGTCTTCAACAAACACTTTCAACTCCCTGTGGAGCATAGGTCTTCAACAAAACACTTTCAACTCCCTGTGGAGCATAGGTCTTCAACAAACACTTTCAACTCCCTGTGGAGCATAGGTCGTCAACAAACACTTTCAACTCCCTGTGGAGCATAGGTCGTCAACAAACACTTTCAACTCCCTGTGGAGCATAGGTCGTCAACAAACACTTTCAGCTCCCTGTGGAGCATAGGTCTTCAACAAACACTTTCAGCTCCCTGTGGAGCATAGGTCTTCAACAAACACTTTCCAAGCCGTTCTGTTCTTGCCATTCTTTTAAGATGATTCCATGTCTTCTCAAAGAATATTTTGGTCTTCTTTGTCTTTTTCCTTGGGGATTCCAAAAAAGGATCTGTTTTGTGTGTAATACCCTCAAATGTATCAGCTGGCTTCCGCAGTGTGTGTCCTATCCAGCGCCATTGTCTTCGTTGTATCTCTTTATCCTCTGGTATTTGACTGGTACATTTCCATAATTCTATGTTAGTGATTTTGTCCTGCCATTTCCATCCTTTTATTCTGCACAAGCATCCATTAATGAAGTTCTGTATCTTTTCATGATTGTCATTTTTGGTGTTCTCCATGTTTTACATTCATATAATAGGGCTGACTTAACATTGGGAGGCGAAGGCGCGCCTTCCTACACTAAAGTAAGACCACAGTCAACTCTAGCAAATAAAGACTGGCCAGACCTTCCTACACTAAAGTAAGACCACAGTCAACTCTAGCAAGTCAAGACTGGTCAGACCTTCCTACACTAAAGTAAGACCACAGTCAACTCTAGCAAGTCAAGACTGGCCAGACCTTCCTACACTAAAGTAAGACCACAGTCAACTCTAGCAAGTCAAGACTGGTCAGACCTTCCTACACTAAAGTAAGACCACAGTCTACTCTAGCAAGTCAAGACTGACCAGACCTTCCTACACTAAAGTAAGACCACAGTCAACTCTAGCAAATAAAGACTGACCAGACCTTCCTACACTAAAGTAAGACCACAGTCTACTCTAGCAAGTCAAGACTGGCAAGACCTTCCTACACCCCAACAAGATCACAGTCTGCTCTAGCAAATAAAGACTGACCAGACCTTCCTACACTAAAGTAAGACCACAGTCAACTCTAGCAAGTCAAGACTGGTCAGATCTTCCTACACTAAAGTAAGACCACAGTCTACTCTAGCAAGTCAAGACTGACCAGACCTTCCTACACTAAAGTAAGACCACAGTCAACTCTAGCAAATAAAGACTGACCAGACCTTCCTACACTAAAGTAAGACCACAGTCAACTCTAGCAAATAAAGACTGACCAGACCTTCCTACACTAAAGTAAGACCACAGTCTACTCTAGCAAGTCAAGACTGACCAGACCTTCCTACACTAAAGTAAGACCACAGTCTACTCTAGCAAGTCAAGACTGACCAGACCTTCCTACACTAAAGTAAGACCACAGTCAACTCTAGCAAGTCAAGACTGGTCAGACCTTCCTACACTAAAGTAAGACCACAGTCAACTCTAGCAAGTCAAAACTGGTCAGACCTTCCTACACTAAAGTAAGACCACAGTCAACTCTAGCAAGTCAAGACTGGTCAGACCTTCCTACACTAAAGTAAGACCACAGTCTACTCTAGCAAGTCAAGACTGGTCAGACCTTCCTACACTAAAGTAAGACCACAGTCAACTCTAGCAAGTCAAGACTGGTCAGACCTTCCTACACTAAAGTAAGACCACAGTCAACTCTAGCAAGTCAAGACTGACCAGACCTTCCTACACTAAAGTAAGACCGCAGTCAACTCTAGCAAGTCAAGACTGACCAGACCTTCCTACACCCCAACAAGATCACAGTCTGCTCTAGCAAGTTAAGGTGCTGAAGACAGAGGCAACTAGTCAAGAGGTGCACCACAGCAATGGGAGATGTAAAACAGAGATGAGATTATCATAGATAGATGCTGTATTGTAAAAAAGAATGAAAATAATATTATGCAACCAGTTTTGACAAGAGAAGTGAAGAGTCAGTTTTGATATATGGAAGTGAATCTTGGACAATAGAGAAGAAGATTGTTGGAGGTCACAGAAATGTTTCTACTGAAGAAATTTGAAAATTCTTTAGACAACTTAAACTTAAAAGAGTAACAGAGATGTTCTAGATGAAACCATAAAAAAGAAAAAACTGAATACCAGTTTCATAATCATCACTGTTGGAATTGTCTCCCGTGATGGATAATCTGAAGTTTTCTCTGTCATGTGTGGGATAATCTGAATTTTTCTCTGTCCTGTGTGGGATAATCTGAAGTTTCTCTGTCCTGTGTGGGATAATCTGAAGTTTCTCTGTCATGTGTGGGATAATCTGAATTTTTCTCTGTCCTGTGTGGGATAATCTGAAGTTTCTCTGTCCTGTGTGGGATAATCTGAAATTTTCTCTGTCCCGTGTTGGATATCCAGCATCAGCTGTTGTCAATCCTAGCGTGCCTGTGATATCCTGCACTCATCTTCTTCTAGGTTTTCCTCTCCCCTGTTTACCTGAAACTATGCCTTCCATAATTATCTTCTCTAGGCCATTATGTCATTTTACACAACCATGCATACATATTCTGTTGTATGTCCCATACAGAAAAGAATAGACACATACTGAACAGTTTATTTATTTTTCTGTTGAATTCTCTTTAGAACTTCAGGAGCAGCTGAAAGATAAGCTTGATGCAGAGAACCCAAATCTCACACTTTTGAAAAAATGTCTGTTGAAGAACCTCGTAAAGAGAGGTGAAGCTTCGCGTGGCATAATTTTTGTGAGAACTCGAACTCTAGCTTATACTTTGGCATTATGGTTAAACAATTGTGGGGACAAAGAGATTGAAGCTTTTGGTGCTGAAGTTTTAACTGGATCTTCAGCATCAGCAGCTAATGGAGGTATGCTTTGTCATTTTATTTTTGTTTTTATCAACTAAAACAGAATATTGCAAACTTAACCCTTTAAGTACATAAGGCTTTTATCAATGCAAGAGATTTCAAAGATAAAATCTTTCATGGACCTTATGGTTTTAAATATCAATCTATACTCTTTATCTTTATCTAACATAACATATTGTGTATTAATTTGTAGATAATTGAATAAGGAATTATATTTCATTTACAAAAAGATGCCTCAAGACATGTGGAAAGAACATTGGAGGATAAATGACCACCAAACAAAAAAATAAATAAATGTAAAATTTAGATTATTATTGCCAACTTGCCATCATAAATGTTGGATCAAAGTAATCCAATACAAATTATTTTGCAAAAAAATTAAATAAATTAGTAATATGTCATCAAGCAGCCTTGAAAGGTTTATTAATGTAGCATAAAAATAACTGATCTTTTGTCATCAGAAATCATGATGTATTGATTTCCTCCTCGCTGTAATCTTTTTGATTACAAGTATCCAACATGAGATTATTTTTTTCTTAAATCCAGATCAAATTTGCTGCAAAAAATTGCTCCTATTGTTATTTAGATTTTGGTTATTTGGTTATGGAAAGCCCCGGTATCAGATTTTGATTATTTGGTTATGGAAAGCCCCAGTATCAGATTTTGGTTATTTGGTTATGGAAAGCCCCAGTATCAGATTTTGGTTATTTGGTTATGGAAAGCCCCAGTATCAGATTTTGGTTATTTGGTTATGGAAAGCTCTGGTATCAAATTTTGATTATTTGGTTATGGAAAGCTCCGGTATCACTGCAAACAAATTAAAATCCATAATTGCTCAACCGCCTGTGCCAGCGTAATCATCCGAATTAATATCTCATCTCCCAAACAAAGAAAGGTAACTGTAGTCCCCATCATAGCAGTCTCAGCACACGCCAAAAGAAATAAGGCGAAACCGTGCAGAAAGTGAACACAGCCAACTGTTCCCTGTCATACGATATCATCATCCATCGTAAACAATTGGAATATCGAAACATGATCAAAACGGATGAGACACACAGCTCACAGTGTGCACAGAGCACTTAACTCAGTAGCTCCTGCAACAAGCTGGACTTGGAATATGAGGAAACTGCAACAAGAAACACTTTTCATGCATAGCCTTCAATGGTTCCTGCCGCCTATCCACCATATACCGGATGTTCACGTCCTCTTGAAAATGATGATCGTCGTATTTTTTAAAAATGTATAGCGCTTGATGATGTTAGGCCATCGTTGTTGACTCCAATTCTGAACATACAGACACACAGTTCGTCATCAGATTATCCCCGTCGCACATCAAACAACCTGTTGTTACTTAGATATTATTATTCAAAACATTTTTAGAAAGTTAATTTACTGGCTTTTTCAGCTGTCATCATTTGAATTACTTTCCTTCCTCTCTCCCTCCCATCCTTCCTTCCTCCCTCCTTTTCTTCCTTCCTTATTTTGTAAAATTCTCTTTTTCAGAGTTACTTTAAGTATAATATAATGGACTGGAATATTAGATATATTTTTGTACTGTAAACACTCTCTTTTGCTAAGGAATGACAAGTGTTCAGCAGGCTGCAGCTATCCAGAATTTTGAAACTGGAGAGTTCAAGATTCTTGTGGCAACATCTGTTGCTGAGGAAGGCATTGATATACCAGAATGCAACTTGGTGATCAAGTACAATCACGTAGGCAATGAAGTTGCATACATACAAGCTAAAGGTCTGTTTTATTCTAACATCTAATTAAATTGTTGCATCAACAATATAACAAAATGAAAACATTGAGTTATTGAGTTATTTGCGGGTCATCATCATTGCACTCCAAACATGTCCATAGGTGCTCAGATCCCCTCCTCAGCAATTCCCTCAGTGTCCAGCGACTGACGACTCCAGTTCTATATTGGTTGATAAGTCTTCTTACATGGCCACTAAGTTTCTCATTTCTGGCTGTGCCCATCTTAACTCCCATTTCCATCATCCGAAGAAGTGACATGGATCTGTGTTTGTTGAAGTCCTGTGCAGTTCCCACATCTCGGAGGGCATTGATCATGTCTGCCTGATCCATTGGTTGCCCGTCCTCAACGACAGCGCAGCTAGCCAACCTGTCCACTCTTTCATTTCCCCATACTCCCGCATGTCCAGGGACATAGACAAAGGTGACCTTACGTATTTTGGATTTCTGCAACGACTCTACCCATTGCATGCGTACAGAGCCCGCCTCCACTTTTTTTATCATGCTCATCGAATCACTCAGTATACATGCATGGGTGTAGTCTTGTGACTCTAACCATTTGAATGCCTTGGTCACTGCCATCGCCTCCATTGTCATGCTACTCGTGGTCATGACATATGCACCACTGTCCTCCTTGACTATTCTGCTTGCCGAGCATGCTGTAAATGCCCATGCACTTCTTTGGTGGCGTCTTACAGATCCGTCTGTATAGATGACTGCTGCATCTTTCTCATCGGTGTTATCGCAGATGAGACCGTTGACCTCAGCATTAACCACGACTGGGTTCTGTTCCCTACTTTTCCTGTAGAGTGTGACAATACATGAGAAAGTCCCCTTGAATGACGAGGCACCGGTATCCACTCCTCACCAATGCTGATATTGGTAAGCCCACAGACCTGTTTGATGACATCTTCTGCTCGGCCCACCCATGATTTGCCTCTTTTTAGCCTGGCACCTTTCTCTGTGTTGAGCACATGCTGCAATGGATGCTCTGTATCTGTACTAATCTTCAGGTATGCTCATGCTCTCCAGATCTTGATTCTGTCATCCATGGTTGGAAAGTCAAGAAGATACCTCATTGCTACACAGGGAGTGTCCCTCGTACATCCCAGGATAATGCGCATGGCTTCATTTTGTATTTTCTCCAGCCTATCAATTTGAGTCGTACTGACAGTAAGAATTGCCAGGGCATACTCATCTAAATAAATCAATATTCTAAGTTAATTCAACAAAATGATCCATTTTTGCAATCTAATGTTCTGTGCTTAATAGGAACTTAAGCTAAGTTTGTCATCAGGTAAAGTGTTCTTTGCAGAATGTTGCATTCATCACAGCCTGTCTGATAGAATCTCTGTCTCTAGCCAGATCTCTCACAGAATGTTGCATTCATCACAACCTGTCTGATAGAATCTCTGTCTCTAGCCAGATCTTCCACTTCTTCTTTTGCCATGTTCAAGGTCTCTATGATTTCTTTTAACCATCTTCTTTTTGGTCTGCTCCTAGTGCATCTTCCAGGAACAAAGCCTTCCATTATTTTTGTTCTTTCTAGCCTGCTGTGCCTTTTGATGTGGCCACAGTATTTTAATTTCCTCTATAGAATGGTGTTTATAAGTCAGTTCTTTTTAATGTTTTAAGTCTTTTAATGTGTCTTCATTGCTCTTTTCTTTCTTGCTATTTACGAGTTTGTTTGTGATTCACAATCATATGTTACTATTGGGAAGATACATGCCCTCAGTAATTTTCATTTTACTGCCCTGCTGTAACCAAGTTAGAAATTAATAAAAACAAATAAATTATTTAATCAAATGAACTAATGTTCTAAATTAATTAAGCTTAAAAAATAATTTTTTAAAAAAAGACTAATGTTCCATTTAATCATTAACGCTTAGTTGTTTTGTCACTACTCCTTGGCACAGCGAGACTTCTCATGGCAAGGCACTGTGCCAAGGAATATGGGTTCAACTCTGCTTCGGACCATATATTGTTCTTTGTTTTTTTTTCTGTTGATTATTTGTAATTTTTTTCGAGCCACTGACAACCCCAGTTCTGTGTTGGTTTACCAATTTTCTTTGGCTCCCCATATATTGCTCTTATCTGGCATGACCCCTTTTGACTTGATGTTCTTGCAGTCATATTTGGGGTTTTAGATTCACATTCATTACCCAAATCACTTACTCTATCAGCCTCCTTGAGAACATTTTTGAAATGCCAACCTGGTCATATGCTGTATCTTGTATATTTGTAAATAAATCTCAGTCCCAGAGAATTGTTGTTTAGCATACATTTCAAATGATATGAAAGGAGATGCAACTAAACAGGGATTTGTATCAAGCTTTATAAGAAGACAGCAACAGGGAACAGTTGGCTGTGTTCACTTTCTGCGCGGTTTCGCCTTATGTCTTTTGGCATGTGCTGAGACTGCTACGATGTGGACTACAGTTACCTTTCTTTATTTGGGAGATGAGATATTTGGATGATTATGCTGGCATGGGCAGTTGAGCAATTATGGATTTTAATTCATTTGCAGTGATACTGGGGCCTTCCATAACCAAATAACCAAGAAGATAGCATTAAAGATCTCAATGTGTCAATTACTAAGAATGGATGAAGAAAGACTTCCCCATCAGGCATTCATGTGGAAACCATCTGGTAAAAGAAAACAAGGAAGACCAAAGAAACACTATGCAGAACAATTATTAGGGAAGGTTCAATTGTAACAGGCTATTTCTCCCGTTAACACCTTTGAACAATTTCCCTGCCAATCTGTAAGGCAGAAAGCTTGCTACGATCTGAGCCTCCACTCTACTTGAAGCTGGGAATATGTCTGGCAGAAAACTTGTTCCGATCTGAGCCCTTGAGTAGCCTCAACAAGATGCCTTGGAATACCAGCCCAGTTGCCTGATATAGCAGGTCACTGCCCAGAATAGCCGCCGCGCTTAACTCTCATCTCTCGGATGACACTTTTGACCAGTGATCGATTCTTGGTAGACTCCGCATTGTTACTCCCATTTGTTCATGGCACCCCAGCGTTCATTCATCGCTAGGGACAGACAATACAGCAAACAATTGACAAAGCATGTACTAACACCAGTGAAAAGTTCACACGACTGAAGTTTATTTATACAATGATCATCTCCCCTAGCAAGTTCATTAACACAATAGCAAAGTCTGTGATAGCCTCTCACACTTCTCCTATCTCCCTCTCACAGTACATATGCAGGAATGCTGCCATTAACATTCCAAACAGCCCTTGGTGAGAACACTAACGCCCTAACAAAGTCTCTTCAGCTGGTTGTAGCTACCAGCTATAGCAATAATGTCTCTTCATATGTTTTTTAGCTACCGCTACTGCAATAATGTCTCTATATGGCTTACACACAGCCTATGATGACGAGAACACTCATATTCTAACAAAGCCTCTTCAAATGTTTGTAGCTACCTGCTACGGTAATAATGTCTCTTATGACTTCCACAAAGCCTATGATGACGATAACACTCATATTCTAACAAAGTCTCTTCAAATGTTTTGTAGCTACCACTACTGCAATAATGTCTCTTCATATTCTCTACCACTAACATAACTTGTGGACTAGTGCATACTTGCTAACTTCTACGAAACGCTACTCTGTTCCCCTTATTTTATGTTACGCTACACTACCTATTCTATCACTTCTCCTGGAATACATCTGACCAGCTCAACGGTCACACACTAACTAACCTGCTATCGACTGTCCGAACCCAACTCTCCCTGTTCCCGGTATCGTCTCTCACATAACATACAGTTGTCCGGAATGAACCATCGCCCCGTCTCAAATGATTTTGCCTACTTATTCTTTGTCTGAGCTTTCCTTTTTCCCCGCCAATCACAATTCATTTTACATCTACCCTTGTTTCTACATTGCCTACAGTTCTTGTGCCTCATGCCCCGTTCAGACTATCCACATTTCACGTCGATCAAGAGTTTCCCCCCTTCCTCTATTTTACTCCCAACCTTTATGTCCCCTTAATTTCTACTCCTCACTCACACTTTCTCGTCCTCTCCGTATCACTGCTACTACCCTGTTTCACAATCATGGGACTAAGAAATAGCCAGGACCTACAAGAACTAGCAGCATATCATCAATTGTGGAGAGCTTTGACTTCTTGCATGTGCCTTCTTTGGCCCAAGAGGAACTAATTAGCTTTGCCCTGATCTTTGATTTTGTGACTACTTTGGCTCTGCATTTAAGAATTAACCTCTGCATTTGTAGACTTTTCTTTCCATTGACCTATTTTCACTTTTCTGTGATTTTATTTGCAGTAAATGTGTACTTCTCCCTCTTTATATATATTACTGCCCAGATATATGTAAGATTGTACATCTAATAGAGGTATTTCTCCTAGTTTATTTGGTTATTGCCAACTGTATTAATTCTCATTTACAAAAAAAAAATAAAAAAAAATAAAATAAAATAAAAAAAATAAAAAAATTTCAACTCAAATGTTAAGGCGGTCCTGTTATATGGCTGTGAAACATGGAGAACAACAAAATTGACAATCACGAAGATACAGACTTTCATTAATGGATGCTTACGCCGAATAATGGGATGGAAATGGCAGGACAAAATCACTAACATAGAATTATGGAAATGTACCAGTCAAACACCAGTGGATAAAGAGATACAGCAAAGACGATGGCGCTGGATAGGACACACACCACGAAAGCCAACTGAGAGTATTACACAACAAGCCCTTTTTTGGAATCCCCAGGGGAAAAGACAAAGAGAAAGACCAAGGAATTCTTGGAGAAAACTGAAGAATGATCTTAAAAGAATGGCAAAAAACAGAATGACTTGGAAAGTTTTTGTTGAAGACCTATGCTCCACTGGGAGCTAAAAGGGTAGTAGAAGAAGAAGAAATGTGCGCTTAATATTTTTGGTGTTTTTTTTTAATCTCATAATTCTTTCCTTGAAGTTGTTTCCTTGCACTATTTCTTTGTTTGACCTTTGTCTCTGTTAAGTAAAGTACTATTCTCAGAAAACACTTCTAATTCACTGCAATAAGTTATTTACGTAATGACTAGTCTTTTTTTCCATAATTGACATTCATACAGATGTACAGGTTATATATAACAGTGCAAAACTGCATTTTTCATTTTGTGAAAGCTTGCAGTGTTTTGTGTTTGTCAACAAATTTAATGAGTCCAACAAGTTATCACAGATGATATTACTGGTGCTACTAAGGTTAGAAGAAACTGTCAAATTATAGGAAACACTTGAATTTTGGTATTAACTTTTTTTTAGTGTTGATTATAAAATCAATTGTTATGAGTACATTTGTTTCTGTCAAATCAACTTGTATTGCTACAGAAATATTGTTTATTTTTGTCAGGGAGATGCAGAAAAAGAGGTGGAGTGTCTGCTATTTTGGCAATGGGTAAGATCATAGAAAGGGAAACACTGAATATAAAAAAGGCAGCTATCATGGAGAAAGCCCTCACTCAACTAAAACTGATGGGTCCTAAAGAATTCCAAAAACACATTGAGACTCATCAACAAAATGTTATCCTGCAAGAAGAAAGAGCTGAGATTATGAGAAAAGGCATGAAGAATCGAATGTACAGACAAAATTTCACAATGGTAAGTTATTTCTCCATCTTCTGTGTTAACCCAATAACTACTTTTCTTCATCACCCACTCTTAAACTCTTAAAAGGACATTAATTAAGTGTCTGTCTGTTGTCCTTTCGAGCCAAAGACGGCACATAAGGCAGAACCACAATCTCAAAAACAGAAACCTTGCATGCCAAAATGGCACATATTGCAGAGATCACTGCTCTAAAATATATGGTTCTGTTTCCATAACAATAAAAAAAAGTAAAGTACCCCCATTACGCCAAGTGGCGTATAGGGAAATATGGTGTTAGTGACCTTATATTTTACAGACCTTCAGCACATGATTTTTGGGGTAATGTGGTCGGTATTACGCCCGTTTCCATAACAATACTTTTTCACAATGACAGTTTGTCAAGCCATCAATCAACCTCCTTAGTCGCCTCTTATGACATGTCTGGAAGGTCACAGAGTTACTATTCTTTACTTCCCTCATAATGAGGCCCTGATAACACACGGGAATTAAGTGTAGATGTATTTGTGATTTACTACAACCTGTAATATTTTCACCCTTCATCTCAAAACATTAGCATGGCATTTTTGGGTATCAGGTTGCATTTCCTCTCAGTCCTTTCTCGTCTGGTCATGCTGGTTAATTTCCAGGGCACTGCAGGGAGTTGGAGTGTTACTTTTGAGTCGCAGACCACTTTGAGCCCAGGTGCTGTAGGGTGTCTTGATCCCATAAATGATTTTATTTTACGGTGTCCCATGAGAGTATCATTAGAAATGTTAACTTGCAACTCAGTAGACACTATGCAGTGCTTGGCAAACTAGATAAGATAAGAGCTCTGATGACATTGGCAGAATCAAGTGCTGGACTGAAGAAAAGTAAATGAAGAGCAAGAAAATCTGACAATACATGAAAATACATTCAAGAGAGGTGAGAAGCAAAAACAGTTATGATGAATGTAAAGGCGAATCTTGGGAAAGACCTGACAAAAATATACTAATAACTAGACAGCAGAATTAAAAAGCTCAAACAAAAGAGCTTATATAGATAACCTGGCAATGAAGGCAAAGAAAGCAGTAGTGACAGAAGATAGTGAAACTCTTTAAAATGTACAATAAATGCTGATGAACACTTTTACATCTAGTGGGGCTGTTATGAACAAAAATAGAATCATATTAACATCAAGTGAAAATTCTAAGTCATGATGGGCTAAACACTTTAAGGAAATCCTTAATCGTCCACTACCAAGACATTTAATAGATTTATGTAGCCAGCTCACCTGCTATTAGTTAGATAACACCAGTTTGATCTTACCAGTTCAATATCAATTTAGCTGATTTCACCTTGAGTGGAGTAAAGATGGTTGTAAGACTTATGGCTAACAACATGGGCTGCAGGTAAAGATGGTTGTAAGACTTATGGCTAACAACATGGGCTGCAGGTAATGATGGTTGTAAGACTTATGGCTAACAACATGGGCTGCAGGTAATGATGGTTGTAAGACTTATGGCTAACAACATGGGCTGCAGGTAAAGATGGTTGTAAGACTTATGGCTAACAACATGGGCTGCAGGTAAAGATGGTTGTAAGACTTATGGCTAACAACATGGGCTGCAGGTAAAGATGGTTGCAAGACTTATGGCTAACAACATGGGCTGCAGGTAAAGATGGTTGTAAGACTTATGGCTAACAACATGGGCTGGAGGTAAAGATGGTTGTAAGACTTATGGCTAACAACATGGGCTGCAGGTAAAGATGGTTGCAAGACTTATGGCTGACAACATGGGCTGCAGGTAAAGATGGTTGTAAGACTTATTGGTAGTAACATGGGCTGCAGGTAAAGATGGTTGTAAGACTTATTGGTAGTAACATGGGCTGCAGGTAAAAATGGTTGTAAGACTTATTGGTAGTAACATGGGCTGCAGGTAAAGATGGTTGTAAGACTTATTGGTAGTAACATGGGCTGCAGGTAAAGATGATTAGCATCCGAGATTCTAAAAGCAATTGATAACAATAACTTTAAACATCTGCAGAAAATGTTCATTATGAAATGGAAAACAGAAAAATACGTAGAAAGTGAAAAATAAACTTATATGTATGAAGAGCAAACAGGATTTAGAAAAGGAAGAAGCTGCCTTCATCATATTTTCACCATAAGAATTTTATTAGAGGAAAATATAGTAAAGAAAAAGCCATTATTCTCAACCTATATTGTCTTCAAAAAGGCTTTGGCAACATGATGGGTCTCATTGTGGCATATAAGCATGCATACATACATATTAAGTTATGTCCAAAATTATAATCATACATACACACATCACCATAAGCATCCCAAGTTAAGCCCACTTCAAATAGAAAAATAACTAAAGTCTGAAGTAAAACAAACTGGAGACTATTCCAGAAAGCATCAGACAAATCGTTAGGTAACACAGATAGAAATGGAGTACAAATGTTCAGCTATGAGATGTCAAATGTGTTTCTAAATGCTTCTTATTCTTCTTCTTACTGTTCATACATTAAGTGGTTGTGTTGTGTCACTAGTTCACAGCAAGTATTTCAGCCCAACATATCCATCTTTGGCCTACTTTTTAAAAACTTTTAGCTGCAAAGAGTTCTTTAATGTGCACAGAATGTACATGGGACTACATGTGTTTTGTCATTATCAGAGAGGGCTCTAGTCATTGAGTCTCACTACCCAGAGACTAGAAGAACCATGAAGAAAATATGAATTTGAAGAGAAAAATTCCCACCTGCCTATGATGAGATTCAAACCATGGACCTATCCAAAGGCAGATGTCTTACCTACAAAACATATGTGGGACAGTAGCCAATTTATAAATAATTTTATAAGAAAGAAACACACACAGTTGAAAGTATTTGTCCCCTCAAATCTGGATAAATATAAAACTATATAGAGCACAAACATTTGCAGATCCTGCTATAGGACTTAAACCAAAGGGTAGTTAATATAACATGCTAAATCTATGATAGAACAATAGAAATGATTTCTTTGACATGATTTTGTAACTTCTTGAGCTGATAATTGCAAGACCGCTCTAGAGTGAAGTATGAACACAGACTGAACAAAGTGGAAGAATTATGACACTGCTTTGCAGGATGTCACATGGACAAAGTAAGTCACAGACTTGTTCTGTCAGTCAGTCACTAAAGTAGCAAGTTGTAGTAGTAAAAGAAAGAAAAGAGGAAGAAAATCAATAAATGACTTACTTTCAAAATAAGTGCTAGATTTATGAATGGGATTAGTTTAATATGATCTGCGTATAGCTCTTAGACCTGTACTTATTTCAGGTATCTTAAAGAGCTCCTTTCTTAATGGGCACCTGATCATGCTAGATTTTCTTTGAACAAGTTTCAATAACATTGATGGTGTTACCAACAAAATACTTTTGTTTGTAGGCACTTGTATAGAATGGACAGACTACAAAGCTATAATAAAACTAAAATTAGGTATTATTGGAAAGAAGCCATATACAGCACAAAAATCAACATCAACAAAACAGAAGTCATGAATGTCGCCAAAAATAAACAGAACATCAACATAACTATAGAAGGCAGATAACTAAAACAAGTAGAGGAATTCAAATACCTAGGAAGTCTTATGACAAACGATAATTCTCAAACAGCAGAGATAGAATCAAGATGCAACAAAGTTTGTCAAATCATTAGACAGTTATCACCACTATTGTCCAACAAGGAAATAATTCTGGAGGCAAAACGAGTACTATACAATACAATTTTCATCCAAATGTTGTGCTACCAATGCCAGACCTGGACCCTAGATGCAAGAACATTAAGAAAAATAACCTCTACAGAGATGAAATGTGTTAGACGAATGACAGGAAACAGTCAGAGATAAGATCAGAAATGAAGAACTGAGAAAAAAGCTCGGAATAGCCCCGCCATAGAATACATAAGGAAACAACAGATAAAATGGTTTGGCTACATGACAAGGCAGAAAGATCAAAATATAACACAACAAGCCTTCAACAAACATTGTGAGAACACCAGACCCAAGGGTCGACCATGAAAAAGATGGATCGATGGAATATTAGAAGCACTAGGAAACATAACAGCAGCAGAGGAGAACAGAAGAGCAAAAGACCGAAAATTATATCTCCCCTCGACGCTGAAAGGCAGATGAGGAAGGAAAGAAGAAGAAGATTGGAAAGAAGAAAATAAACTACATTTGTGAGAGAAAATGTGTACTAAAATGGTAAAATAAGAGCAAAGATGAAGTACATACTGCAAGAACAAAATAAAACTCAAAATATGAGATTATTGACAAGAATGATAGGTCTATATAAGAAGAAAAGGACATGCAATTATAAAACTAAGTCTAAGTATTAAGTATTACATACTGCCCTTGTTCTGGAACCCACAGAGAAATAAGAGCACAGTTGGACTAAATAACGGAAAACAATAGCCCCAGGCAGGAAATGCTATTGAAGAGATAGTTTTTGGATTATTCTCCTCTTACATTGAACAAACTGTCTATAAATGCTCTACAGCACATGTGCTCTACAAGATGTGTGCTCTACAGCACATGTGCTCTACAAGATGTGTGCTCTACAGCACATGTGCTCTACAAGATGTGTGCTCTACAGCACATGTGCTCTACAAGATGTGTGCTCTACGGCACTTGTGCTCTACAAGATGTGTGCTCTACAGGAAACTGAAGGATTTCTAGTACTGATGATAAATGTTGTTCAACATTTAAATCCAAGACTCATATTAATTATTGTCTCACTTCACAGCTCAGCTTTATTAATGTCATTTCACATTCACAGCTCTATTTTATTATTTTAATTTCACTTTCACAGCTCTATTTTATTATTTTAATTTCACATTCAGACCTCTATTTTATTATTTTAATTTCACATTCACAGCTCTATTTTATTATTTTAATTTCACATTCACAGCTCTATTTTATTATTTTAATCTCACATTCAGACCTCTATTTTATTATTTTAATCTCACATTCAGACCTCTATTTTATTATTTAATTATTTTAATTTCACATTCACAGCTTTATTTAATTATTTTAATTTCACATTCACAGCTCTATTTTATTATTTTAATTTCACATTCACAACTTAATTTAATTATTTTAATTTCACATTCAGACCTCTATTTTATTATTTTAATTTCACATTCAGACCTCTATTTTATTATTTTAATTTCACATTCAGATCTCTTTTATTATTTTAATTTCAAATCCACAGCCATAATAATTGCTTCATTTTCTTTCACTGCTCTAATTGCTGGCTCACATTAAAAATTCCTTTTATTTCTTACTCTCAAAGCTCTAGTTAACTTCATATTTAAAGTTTTGAATGTCCAAATATTTTAGTAAAATATCATGCTATGATATTTTAGGTTTGTCATAAATGCGGTGACGTTGTCATTGACAGCAAAGACATTAGAACCATATGTAATGCACACCGCATTGTCATAAACAGGTAAGCATTTTATACTTTCATTTATTTTAGTACAACAATACTAGTTATTTCATACATACAGTTAGAGAATGTTTTGTTTTTTTCATACCCAAATATGCATTATAAGCCAACATTTAACCAACCTAATTAAAAGTCTACATCAACAACAGTAGCACAGCTAGAGAGGCAGCAGTCTATGCAGATCACTTTGAAGTTAGATCAGGGGTAAGACAGGATGCATTAGGTGATTGATAGGAAAGAACCTGAAAAATAAGATCAGAAATGAAGAACTGAGAAAAAAGATAGGAATAATTCCCGCCATAGAGTACTTAAAGAAACAACAGATAAAATAGTTTGGCCACATGATAAGGAAGAAAGATCAAAATACTACACAATGAGCTTTCAATAAATATTGTGAGAACACCAGACCCAAGGATCAAACACAAAAAATGTTGGATTAATGGAATGTTAGAAACACTAGGAAACATAGCAACAGAAGAGGTGAACAGAAGAGCAAACAACCACAAATTATATCCCCCCTCAACGCTGAAAAGCAAATTTAGAATGAAAGAAGAAAAAGAAACATGCGTCCATAAGTAGTTGCAATGGCTGAGTAATTAGTGTGCTTGCTCTGATTAGAGGGTTCCAAGGTCAGTTCCCAGGAAGATGTGCTGAGTATTTATTTATTGGACTCACGTGGCTTTGGGGTTTACCCAGCCTCTGAAAATGGGTACCACCTATTTGTTATGGAATGGTAGGATAGCCTAACAGTGACATATTGTGAGATACAGTGCCATCTCTGTGCAAGGTCTGACAATGTAGTGAAGATCATTAGACATGGAGAGTCTAGAATTTCCATCGTGTGTGCCATCTTCGGCTTATATAGAAAATAGAGAAAATTGAAACTCTAGCAAGTTCAAGTGCTGAAGTCGGAGGCAACCAGCCAAAAGGCGCACAACAATCAGGATGCCACGCACTCAACGCATATGGAAGTATGTCTATAACCGCAAATCGATATGGCACTCGCCCTGTGATGGGCACTCAGGCAGGTGCAGCGCCGGGCCCTCAGCCTCGAAAGGGCCCAACCTCTATTACTGGATGTCCTTCTCAACCGCCCTGTGGAGTCAGGGGGCGAGAGAATAGAGCTACTGGCCAATCCAAAATAAGACCACTAAAAATAATGCACTGGAATGCTGAAGGCATCAACAGCAAAAGAGATGGGTACAGTAAAAAGATAGAATTAGAAAATATCCTGCATGAAGAACAAATAAGCATATGCTGTTTGCAGGAAACCCATCTAAACAACGACATAGCCTTGAAGATTAGGGGATACCAGTGCTACCGATCTGACAGAATAAATAGACAAAAGGGTGGAATACTGACTCTTGTAAGGAACAACATTAATGCATGTCAGATTGAAGTGTATATGGATGGGGCGGAATATCAAATACTGCGCCTCAGGACAGGAAATACAGACTTCCATCTACTTAACTACTACTGTCCGAGTGACCGCCCACTAGCACTAGACACAATTACATTAAAAGAAAGAATAATTGTATGTGGAGACTTTAACAGCCACTCACAGAGCTGGGGCTATGAACATATGGACAAGAGAGGTGAAGAGCTTGAAAATTGGCAGGATGACAATGGGCTTATACTATTAAACCAGGCAACAGATCCACCAACATTCTACTCCAGATCATGGCATACCACATCTACACCAGACCTTGCTTTCCATTCACCAGACCTGGATTGGAATATCACACGAATTGTTGGGAAACAACTTGGAGGCAGCGACCACCGACCAGTCTTTTTAGTGGTGCAAAATGAGGCCATCAGGGAGAGCAGCACTCTCTCCAGATGGAATTACAAAAAGGCAGACTGGAAAATGTATCAACACTACACCAGTGTACTGACTAAAGATATAAATACAGATAGAGACATCAACAAAATAGTTGATGAATTCAGTAGACTAATAATACAAGCTGCCAGTGAAACAATACCTAGAGGGGCACGGAAACACTACAAACCATACTGGAGTAGTGAACTAGAGGAACTGCACAATGACATGGAAACATCTCGAAAGCAAGCAGAAAATAACCCTTGCCAAGAACACCACAACAACTACCAGCATGCTAAAGCCAAATTTCAACAGGCTAAACTACAAGCCAGACGGAGAAGCTGGAAAGAGAAAACAGAGTCCTTGAATCTTGAACGAGACACAAGAAAAGTGTGGAAGCTTGTAAAACAGCTGAATGATGAGGGTACAGAAAGGAACACCAAAATTACACTGAAGAAGGATGGAAACATTCTAACAGGTAAACATGCAGCAAATTACTTTGCAGACTCCTTTGCAAATGACAATAATATTGAAATTAGCCTAGAAAAACGACAAGAGACCCGTCTAAAACAACAAAATGCAAGACAAGAAGAGACCACACATGAAGTCATGGAAACACCCATTACACAAAGAGAGCTAGAGCTGGCAATATCCAAATTAAAAATGAAAAAGTCACCAGGCAATGATGGAGTGTCCAATGAAATGATTAAGAACTTGGGAACTGCAGCTAAAGCAAAACTACTGCAGATCTACAACATTTGCTGGATCACAGGTAGAGTGCCACAGGCATGGAGAGAAGCAATTATGATACCATTACTAAAGCCAGGAAAAGATAGTTCAATGACATCCAGCTATAGACCAATCAGCCTTACAAGCTGTTTGTGTAAAACAATGGAACGTATAATCAATCTCAGACTGCAGTGGTACCTGGAAAGTGAAAATCTCCTTGTCCCACAACAAGCAGGCTTTAGACAGTGTTACTCTACCGAAGATCAAGCAACCTATCTTTCCCAGGAAATCGAAGATGCGTTTCAAGAAAAGAAACTGGTACTAGCAGCATGGATAGACCTAAAGAAAGCATTTGATAAGGTATGGAAGGAAGGGCTTCTGAAGAAACTGAGAAATTATGGAGTAAATGGCAGGATGTACAAATGGGTCAAAGCATACCTGCATAACAGGAGAGCCAGAGTGCAACTGGATGGTCTTAAGAGTAAGAAGGTCTTATTGCGCCAGGGCGTTCCACAAGGAGGGGTACTATCTCCAACACTTTTTCTGATCTACATCAATGACCTAGTTACTGAACTACCACATGGCATCAAAGTGGCAATGTATGCAGATGACTTGGTAATGTGGTGCACAGAGGAGTATGCAACAGTGGCCTCCAAATTGCTACAAAGAGCTATGAATGCACTGAATTCATGGACAAATAGATGGTGTATCAGCATCAATACAGACAAATGCAGTACTACACTTTTCACACTCTCCCCAAAACAAAAAGCAGGAGCCATCTACATAAACAATGAGCCTGTGAAAGAAGACATACAAGCTACATATCTCGGAGTTACATTTGATAACAAACTATCTTGGAAACAGCAGATAAATAAGGCAACCCAAAAAGCAAGGAGAAAATTGGCTATTCTAAGAAAGTTGTGTGGAACCACATGGGGTGCGAGTGGGAAAATACTCAGTAAAGTTTACCAACAGAGTATACGCCCACATTTAGAATATGGATCATCCGCATGGTGCTCAGCATCAAACACCACATTGCAAGAACTGGATAAAGTACAAAACCAGGCACTTAGGGTCATCACAGGAGCAATGAAATCAACACCAATATTGGAGATGGAGAAATTGTGGAGGATACCAGCACTGAGAGAACGGAGGGACACAAAGGTGCTGATACAGGCAGAAAAATGTGTATGCGTGCCGAGACATCCAATGAAGGACAGATTCCAAAATCTTGCATTGGGACGACTTAAGAGAAGCAGCTTTATCCACCAAGCCAAGCGTATTAGTAGACAAACACCAGACATGCCAAGAGTTGTTAAACCCCTTCTGCCCATACCAGAACAGACTCCCTGGACAGATGAATCAGGATTATCAGTTCAAATACGGACAGAAGTGAAAGGAATAGTTGACAAAGAGGAACAAAATAGTCTACAGCGAAAAACAATAGCTCTCAGTTTCCTGGATGAAGAATACCCACAAGACCTATGGATTCGTGTGTACACAGATGGATCAGCACAGAATGCAGTAAAGAATGGGGGAGCAGGTGCATATATAGAGTACCCAAATAACACTAGGGATATGGATAAAATAGCAACAGGGAAATATTGTCACAATTATGATGCAGAAATACAAGCAATAAAGTTGGCAATAGAAAAACTGCTGAACAGTAATCTTAGCCCACAGCCTGTAGTGTTTTTGACAGATGCAAGATCAGTACTCCAGGCACTACAATCCAGAAAATTACCCCATCTGCAGACCTTATTGACTGAACTCTGCAAGCACCACAGGGTTGCCCTGCAGTGGATCCCGTCTCACTGTGGAATACCAGGAAATGAGAAAGCAGATCAGTTGGCAAAGGAAGGTTCAACAGGCACACAACTAGATACACCAGTTACATACCATCATAAGAAACAGATAATCAAATCAATCAGAGGACCACAAGCCCCAAATCAGGATGCCTTTCATAATATGAATAGATATGAACAAGTTATCATTATACGCCTAAGAACAGGACACAATCGACTCCATAGTCACATGTATACAAAATTCAAGATCGGCACATCAACTACTTGTACATGTGGACAGGCACCCCAGACTGCTGAACACATACTTCAAGACTGCACTGAATATAGTAGACTGAGGAAAATCCATTGGCCCATAGATACAACACTACAGACAAAACTATATGGGCCACTGCAAGAATTACAAAAGACAGTAAAATTTATACAGGAAACGACATTGCAGATATAGACAATACTTCAGGCGAACGAAAGATAGATAGAATAGCAACAGAAGAGGTGAACAGAAGAGCAAACAACCACAAATTATATCCCCCCTCAACGCTGAAAAGCAAATTTAGAATGAAAGAAGAAAAAGAAACATGCGTCCATAAGTAGTTGCAATGGCTGAGTAATTAGTGTGCTTGCTCTGATTAGAGGGTTCCAAGGTCAGTTCCCAGGAAGATGTGCTGAGTATTTATTTATTGGACTCACGTGGCTTTGGGGTTTACCCAGCCTCTGAAAATGGGTACCACCTATTTGTTATGGAATGGTAGGATAGCCTAACAGTGACATATTGTGAGATACAGTGCCATCTCTGTGCAAGGTCTGACAATGTAGTGAAGATCATTAGACATGGAGAGTCTAGAATTTCCATCGTGTGTGCCATCTTCGGCTTATAAAGAAAATAGATAGATAGAATTGCCTAGTGTGACACCAATCGCATATTACCCATTAAATGTTCAATTTCAATACAATCCATTGGTCATTGAAAAATATGGGCACTTAAACTTAATTTTCTATATACCTTGAGGAACACTTACTTATGCATGTATCTCTTTTTTTTTTTTTTTAAAGTTTTACAGTAGTTTATTGCATAGAAAGGTGGTTTCCCCTGCTACATATCCACTTCTTAAAGCTTAATTTACCACGTGTTGGAAATTATTCAATTTCTAAAGTGTACCTCAGATTGAGAGAGGAAAACCTAGAGAGACACTAAAAAGAACGCTTATCAGGGAAGCAAAGTTGGTAGGCACTCATTAGATAAGATCGAACATCTCGCCAAGAGTAGAATGAACGGCGAAAAACACTATGAGTTGTATGTGATGTCTAAAGGCTCTGGTAGGATCAAGATCTTGGATTGTGCTTTTTTTGTGTTTTATGCCATTTTATCATGGCTTCAGATAGAAATCCTAGTTGCCTATGATTTATTTAAAAGACTACAACAGTCATTAAAAGTAAGTAAACTAAATTTCTATACGAAATAGTATGTTTACATTATTATATTTTGTTGTATTGTTATTGTATTACTAGCAGAAAATCCTTAAGATTTACAGCAATTACTTAATGAAATAAACATGACTATAGCAAAATATGGATTAGATATGAATATCAAAAAGACTAAAACTATGGTCATAAATAAAGATACTACTCAAAACCCACAAGTAGATATCAAAGTTGAAGGAATAGACCTGGAGACAGTTCAGAACTACAACTACCTTGGACATACTATAACCAGTAATGGAAAATGTACAACTGAAATAAACAAAGGAATAGGAATGGTGTAAATTTTCTTTATGATAAAGTAATTTTAATGCCTTGAAAAATATTCTAACATCAAAACAAATAACACCAGGGCTAAAACTAAGAAATAAAAAAATGTTATATCTTCTCAACGCTCCTGTATGGTGCAGAAACATGGACATTAGACAAGAAAACAGAACAGAAAATTGAAGCCTTTGAAATGTGTATTTATAGAAGAATATTAAGAATTGGATGGAAAGAAAAGAAAACAAACGATGAAGTCTTAAAACAACTAAAAATGAAAAGAGAACTACTAAACACAATTCAAACAAGACAAATGAAGATTTTGGGGCATGTTAAAAGACACAGCAGCCTGTGTAATCTTGAAAGGAAAAATACAAGGTAAAAGAGGCAGACCAAGACTCACATGGACGAGTAACATGGAAAGATGGACAAGTTAGCCTATGACGCAACCTGTACCATTAAAGCAAGAGACAGAGCAGAATGGCGCTCCATGATAGCCAACCTTCGATGCGGAGACGGCACTCAATGATGATAATTATGATTGAGCAGCCTTTGAGTTTAACATTTTTAGACTTTCATTTTCCTCTTTCTTCACAGTTTAAATACTTACCCTAATTATTTTATATCATACAAATATTATTTCCTTATTTAAACACACTTTACAGAATTTTCACATTGGTGACATCAGGTTGGTTTTCACAGATTTAATTTTCACAGATAATTCAGATGGAACCAGCAAAATAATCAGGAAGGAATAAAATTAATATTTAGCCCACTCTTGTGCCACACCCCCTACCAAAATATGTCATGGGACACCCTTTGCCTTAGTGTAGGAAAGATTTCTTTGGTTTAAATGCCAGGAATTACCAAGTGTTAATTATTTGACAACAAGACTGAATTTATCTCCATTGACTTCGTGGTGATTGCTTAATTTTGTCTAGTTGAAAGTTCATCTCCATTGACTTCGTGGTGAATGTTTAGTTTTGTCTAGTTGAAAGTTCATCTCCATTGACTTCGTGGTGAATGTTTAGTTTTGTCTAGTTGAAAGTTCATCTTCATTGACTTCGTGGTGAATGTTTAGCTTTGTCTAGTTGAAAGTTCATCTTCATTGACTTCGTGGTGAATGTTTAGTTTTGTCTAGTTGAAAGTTCATCTTCATTGACTTCGTGGTGAATGTTTAGCTTTGTCTAGTTGAAAGTTCATCTTCATTGACTTCGTGGTGAATGTTTAGCTTTGTCTAGTTGAAAGTTCATCTTCATTGACTTCGTGGTGATTGTTTAATTTTGTCTAGTTGAAAGTTCATCTTCATTGACTTCGTGGTGAATGTTTAATTTTGTCTAGTTGAAAGTTCATCTTCATTGACTTCGTGGTGAATGTTTAATTTTGTCTAGTTGAAAGTTCATCTTCATTGACTTCGTGGTGAATGTTTAATTTTGTCTAGTTAAAAGTTCATCTTCATTGACTTCGTGGTGAATGTTTAATTTTGTCTAGTTGAAAGTTCATCTTCATTGACTTCGTGGTGAATGTTTAGTTTTGTCTAGTTGAAAGTTCAAATGTTTAGTTTTGTCTAGTTGAAAGTTCAAATGTTTAGTTTTGTCTAGTTTTTAAGTTCAAATGTTTAGTTTTGTCTAGTTTTTAAGTTCAAATGTTTAGTTTTGTCTAGTTGAAAGTTCAAATGTTTAGTTTTGTCTAGTTGAAAGTTCAAATGTTTAGTTTTGTCTAGTTGAAAGTTCAAATGTTTAGTTTTGTCTAGCTGAAAGTTCAAATGTTTAGTTTTGTCTAGTTGAAAGTTCAAATGCTTAGTTTTGTCTAGTTGAAAGTTCAAATGTTTAGTTTTGTCTAGTTGAAAGTTCATAGCGAAACAGACTACTCCATAGTGCTAAAATCATCTCCTCAGCATGTTTCCCAATATGAAGTACACTCACCATAAACCAGCAAAAGCACTGAAGATGTTTTAGCTCAGGTGCAAGAATTCCATAGCACAGGTGAAGACTTTATCCCCAAAGCTTCCTCAGATGCCTTTTATTCCCATGCAGGGCAGATGACAATGATTATATTTTTTTATCTCCTCAGGGCTCTCCTGGTAGCCACATATACGAAATTGGTGATTGTTGAATCGTTGTGAAAAAGTTATTACATTTTTTCAATCATCGTTATCTTTTTCTTAGCTGCCATTAATATTCTCTTATTTTCAGAAACATATTGAATCAGACAAAAACACAGTTAGATGAAAAAATGGTATCTTTTGATGACATTCGATTGATTGGTCCGGCCCACTGCATGGGCAGACTAGAGAATGGGAACCACTGCAATGGCAAGCTTGGAAGTCTGATGATTTTCTCAAACATTCCATTTATAGTTTTGGGGCTCACTAAGTTTGCATTTCATACTAGTGACAGTTCACGTGCATTGACCTACAAAAATTGGAAGGATGTCCCATTCATTATTGATGAAATTGGTCCACAAGATTACCAAAGGTGAGGCTTATAAACATTTTTTTCTCTGTCACTCCACATAAACTTTTTAGATAGAAGATTTCTTTTTGTCAGCAGCTTGGAGTATGAAGTCAAAGGTGCTGCCACACTGACAAGGTGGATTGTAGAACAGCAAATCAACTGTGCAATCATTTTGGCATTATTGTGCACAAAGGGCAGCTTACAGAAGCATTTGAGATAAAAACAGGAGTAAGGCAGGGATGCCTTTTATCTCCATTTCTCTTTCTACTGGCCATAGATTGGATTATGAAAATAATTCAGAACAACAGAAATAGAACCCAGTGGTTCTGCAACCTAATGACTTAGACTTTGCTGATGGCATAGCTCTCTTATCACACAACCATCAACAGATGCAATATAAAATGAGCATACTTGATGAGAGATCACAACAGTTGGGAATGAAAATAAATAGAGATAAGACCATAACGATAACCTCTACAAGATGTACAATCTTACATATATCTAGGCAGTGATATAGATAAAGAAGGAGGAACAGAGAACGATACCAAAATAAGGATATCAAAAGCAAGAGGAGCCTTTGTTGCACTGGGAAACATTTAGAAGTCCAAAGAAATTAGGTTAAACACAAAAATAAAAATTTTCAACTCCAATGTTAAATCAGTATTATTATATGGCTGTGAAACATGGAGAACAACAAAAATGACAATCATGAAGATACAGGCCTTCATTAATGGATGCTTACATAGAATAAAAGAATGGAAATGGCAGGACAAAATCACTAAGAAAAAATTATGGAAATGTACCAGTGAAATACTTGTGGATAAAGAGATACAATGAAGATGATTGCACTGCATAGGACACACACTGTGGAAGCCAACTCAGAGTATTACCTAACAGGCCCTTTTTTTGGAATCCCCCAAGGAAAAAGACAAAGAGGAAGACCAAAATATTCTTGGAGAAGACAGATGGAAGCAGAGATGAAGATGATGGTGAAGACATGGAATGAACTTAAAAGAATGGTAAGAAACAGAACGGCTTGGAAAGTGTTTGTTAAAGACCTATGCTCCACAGAGAGTTGAAAGGTAGAAGAAGAAGAATCATTGTGGCAGACTGTCAAAGCATGTTTTAAAAAATATTGAACAAGGCATGCTGTGTAGAGAGTGGGTTGACTGGCTTAAAAAGTTACAGGACATGGGGACTTACTTAAATATATTGTCTCAAACATGTCAAGGTTCATGGTAATTAACAGGCAAATTGGCTGGCTGGGAGGGCCCCAATTCAGGGGGTATTGATTCAAGATAATTCAAACTTTTTTAAGGGCATTAGGGACACATTCTCAAAAGAAGATGTAATCACATGAAAGAGAAACTCTCAAATGCAAGGTTGAAGGATTGGGGGATTTAAGAACAAGCATTCTCTGTTCGTGGAAACAACTCACAGCCAGCGCAGATGGGAATAATAAATGTGCACTCCTTGCTGTGGCTATTGGAAAGGGCAGCAGAACATATATGGGAATTTGGTTATTTGGTTATGGAAGGCCCCGGTATCACTGCAAATGAATTAAAATCCATAATTGCTCAACCGCCCGTTCCAGCGTAATCATTCGAATTAATATCTCATCTCCCAAACAAAGAAAGGTAACTGTAGTCCCCATCGTAGCAGTCTCAGCACACACCAAAAGACATAAGGCGAAACCGCGCAGAAAGTGAACACAGCCAACTGTTCCCTGTCATACGATATCATCATTCATCATAAACAATTGGAATATCGAAACATGATCAAAATGGATGAGACACACAGCTCACGGTGTGCACTGAGCACTTAACTCAGTAGCTCCTGCAACAAGCTGGACTTGGAATATGAGGAAACTGCAACATGAAACACTTTTCATGCATAGCCTTCAATGGTTCCTGCCGCCTATCCACCATATACCGGAAGTTCACGTCCTCTTGAAAATGATGATCGTCATATGTTTTTTTAATGTATAGCTCTTGATGATGTTAGGCCATCGTTGTTGACTCCAATTCCGAACATATAGACACACAGTTAGTCGTCAGATTATCCCTGTCGCACATCAAACAACAAACCCTAAGATTAGCGTACGGCTGGTCTAGGGATGTATGATGAGCCATTACAATGACATAGCACACAACAATGTCGTACACACAACAATTTCGCTCCCTTTAGATTCCTGATTACTCTAGTGAAAGCAGTCAACGACGAACAAAACACGGTGCAATTATATGAGAATGTCCTGCTTCAATGACACTATCTATATATCTGTTGACCTTTTGAACCATAGCCAGCCCATAGGGCATAGACCTAGATACTCTTTCTCTTATCTAAATTTTTATTCTAGCAGTTTTTAATTCTTGTAAAGATCTTTCATCAAATCTTGCCATTTGTCTCTGTTCTGTGCAAGCAACTCTATCTCATTGAGGGATCCAATTCCTGCTGCTCATGCCTGTCTGATCAATGTTCTTCTCACTGTCTCTCTGGGTCGGCCTCTTTTCTTCTCATCTATTGTTTCCCACATGAGGGCTTGCTTTGTTATTCGGTTATTATCTCTCCTCATCACATGTCCAACATATGACCATCGTCTTTTCTTGATTACTGAAGATATTAGTGGTTGATTGGTGATTTCTCTAATTTTCTCATTTGTTTTGAATTCGTTCCACACTATACCAAGTATTTTCCTTAGAAATTTATTTTTGAATGCATTCAACTTTGTTTCTATGTCTCTTGTTGTTTTCCAGCTCTCACATTCATACGTAAGGGTTGGTAGTAACGTTTGATTTGAATAGTCTAAGTTTTGTGTTTGTGCTGATGAGTTTTGATTCCACAACTTTTCAAGGCTTCTGAAGGACATTGCTGCTTTAGCTATTCTGACTCTAATTTCTTTACTTCTATCACCTTCTCGATTAATGTGGCCTCCAAGATAGATAAAGTGATCTATCTCTTCCACTGGTTTGTTTTCCATGCATATTCTGTCATCTGTTGGAATTAAGCTTTTCATGACATTAGTCTTTTAATGATTGATCTCAAGCCCAATTTTGCTGGCTATTGATGATAGTACATTTGTGCTTTCCTGCATCGTTTTTATCTGACTGCTGATGAGGACTATGTCATCAGCAAAGTTGAGGTCCTCCAAATGATCTCCTTGTATCCATTCGATGCCTTTATTACCAGTGCAGCATTTCTTCATTATGAAGTCCATAAACAACTCCAAATAACAAGGGCGATAAAATACATCCTTGTTTAACCCCAGTTTCTATTGGAAAACATCTGCTTAGTCCTTCCTCTGTACGAACTGCACATGTGTAACCATCATACATGTCTTTGATAATATTTATGATTTTTTATGGTAAGCCATATTGCTTCAGAATTTTCCACAAAGAATCTCTATGAATACTGTCAAATGCTTTTTTTGAAGTCGATGAAGTTAAGTACAAAAGGTTTTTACTTTTCAATGTGTTCCTCCAATATAAGTCGTGGAGTGAAAATGTGGTCAAGGCAGCTTCTCCCTTTTCTAAACCCAGCCTGTTCTTCACGCATTACTGTATCTATTGAATCCTTTATTCTATTTAGGATGATTTTGCAGAATCACTTTGAGGCAACTGACAAAATTGTCAGGCCTCTCCAGTTGTTACAATCTCTAAGATTGCCCTTTTTTGGAATCTTAACAATGATTCCTTTTTTCAATTTATGAGGCGTCTTCTCTGCTTTCCAAATGATGTTGAACATTTTCTGGACATGTATTAAATTATGGCTATCAATTGTCTTGAGGATCTCAGCTGTTAACGTATCCTCACCAACAGCCTTGTTGTTGTCCATACGCTTTAAGGAGGTCTCAATTTTGCTGAAGGTGAAGTCATGTAAATTTATATCTAATTCTGCTGCTGGTGTTTCAGCTTCAAAATCTATTAAATTGTGGGGTAGTGGACGGTTAAGAATTTCTTTGAAGTGTTCCGCCCAATGGGCTTTTATGTCTGCGCTTGTTGTTAGCATTGAATCAGATTTGTCTAGAATTGGTGCTCCACTAGATGTATAGGTGTTTGTCTGCAAATTTTGGTTTAGTATAGACAGTGCTGCTGTCTCCTGTAATTGCCGCTGTCTCTGCTAAATTGTCTATATATGCTCTTGTATCTCTTCTTGCTGAACTTTTTACTTTGTTGTCTAATTCTTTGTATGTTGCTTTTGCCTGGACCTTTCCAAGATCTGTCTTTATATTAGTCATGGCTCTCTTTGCTTCTATTCTTTCTTTGATGTATTTCCATGTAGTTTCTGAAATTCATGCTCGTTTTTACATTTTCTTCCAATTTATTAAAACATGGCCAGAGATTTCTCTGGCTACCTACGAAGTGTGTTCAAATGAAACCAATCCCAGTGGCTTTATTACAAACATATAAAGGGGACATCAGTAGGTGTGGCAGAATTAGATAAAGCAATCGTTATGAAGTAAATACTCTATGGGATTCTTTAAAAAAAGTTACCATAAGCATTTAGACATGCATCCCACTGCTTTGGTAGACGGTGGATGCCATCAGAGAAAAATTACTGGATCCTGTTTGAACCATTTTGTCACCGAGACCATGATGTCTGCATCAGAGTTGATTTGTTATCCCTTTAGAGATTTCTTTAAGAGTCTGAACAAATGAAGGTAACATGGTGAAGAATCAAGGCCATAGGATATGTGTTGTAGAACTTCCTAACATTTCCCGCACAATATTCGCAACAGAATCACACTACACAAAAGCTAGGACAAGTTTAATTTGAATGTGCCTCATAGTATGATGTTGACCACATCATCATTAAGTACCATGCCTACTGGTATAGGTGATCATGTCTCTCAACAACTTTCGATCTTGACAGTGATGTATCATTTCTTTTGTTGACCTTCTGCCAAGCCATTCTCTTAAGCTGTCTGGTATCTTTTCTCTCTGCTTCCCTCTATCTCTTCATCCCTCAATTTTCCCAGTTGTTCACTATATTCCAGCTGTTTTTTGCTATTAAAGCTGAGTCCTTTATTTTTGCCTTCCTTCACTATAAAGTTTAACATTTCTTGTAACTCATTTTCATTCTAAGTTATTAAGACTGTATCATCAGCATACCTTATATTATTTATATTATGACCTTCAGTTGTTATTCCATGCATGCCCTTTATGGATCTTAAAATAATCTCCCTATACATATTAAATAAATCTGGTGACAGCACACAACCTTGCCTAACACCCTGTTTTATTTGATGAAGCATTCCTAATTGATTTCCAGTTCTTATGGCCGCTGTTTGTTGCCATAAATGTTCTTTATTATTCTTAGATTTTTGCTGTCTACATTTATGCCTTCTAAAATTGTGATTACTTTGGACAGTAACTCCATATTAATTTTATGCACAAGGCATAATTGGTATTTTAAAAAAAATCTAATACTGAATATACTTTCAGCCATTCCGACTCGTTTCATAATCTCAGTCTCGCATTTGTTGCCTTCTGTAACGATGCATTGAAGATCGTAAGTAATCCTTTACTTGTTCTAGTTAGTAATGTCCTAGCTATTATTATCAATGTTTTTTAAAATATTTTTTAAAAATTATCATAGTTTTTGTTCTTTTCAGAATATATAACAGTTTTCAATATTATATGTAGCATTGATTTTTAAAGGTATCACTCTTTTATATTTAATGATGGGATATTTTAATATATTGTTTTCTCTTGATTGACAGATACTTACCTGAACCAATTAATGTACCAACAAATGATGATGATGATAGTTCTGATGACTCGAACACGACTCTTACTGAAGAAATGGATTTTGATGAGCAGAATGTTGAGGCAAGCTCTATCTCAATGCAATTTGAAACCATATGTGCTGAAACAGCAGGGGAGATAAAAGAATTAAAGAAAGTGCAGCCCTCACAAGATTCAGATAGTTTTGAAACAGCTGAGAGCAACAAGGGAGAACAATCACATACATTTCAGCAGTCTGGCAGGAGTGATCTAACCAGTAATTTGAACAAGAAGGTTAGCGATGTAGTCCTTGTTTCAGGAAAAATTCAGAAAGACACAGATGTTCCACCAAAGTATTTTGCAGAAATACAAGCACCAATTTGTACTGAATTAAATCTCACACAATCAACCCAAATAAGTGAGCAGCATTTTAGGGAGAAATGTTTATCTGCTTTAAATGCTGCTCCAAAATTGGAAACAAACTTTAGTTCCTTGGGTCAACCAATTGGAAGTGTGCAGTTGTCTTCAATGAATATGAGTTCAGAGAGTGAGGAGTCATTGTTATCTGATAACACTGACACAGAGTCACTGTCCAAACGCAGAAAGTTGATTCATTGAGCAGTTATTAAAATAAAATAACATGACCCGTATAAAACCAAAATTTTCACCAGAAATATTTTACAATGAACTACAAAGATGACAGTGGCAATGAAAGCCAGAACGATTACTGTGACTAAAGTTATATACAGTTCTTCAGTTGAAGATGCAGAATCTCACTAAAACTGACTTTCATAACAATTGTCTTCATGAATTTATTTCTGTAGCATCATCTTATGACTCAGTTCTTCTTCTTTCTTCTATCTTTCAACTCTCTGTGGAGCATAGGTCGTCAACAAACACTTTCAACTCCCTGTGGAGCATAGGTCGTCAACAAACACTTTCAACTCCCTGTGGAGCATAGGTCTTCAACAAACACTTTCAACTCCCTGTGGAGCATAGGTCGTCAACAAACACTTTCAACTCCCTGTGGAGCATAGGTCGTCAACAAACACTTTCAACTCCCTGTGGAGCATAGGTCTTCAACAAACACTTTCAACTCCCTGTGGAGCATAGGTCTTCAACAAACACTTTCAACTCCCTGTGGAGCATAGGTCTTCAACAAACACTTTCAACTCCCTGTGGAGCATAGGTCTTCAACAAACACTTTCAACTCCCTGTGGAGCATAGGTCTTCAACAAACACTTTCAACTCCCTGTGGAGCATAGGTCTTCAACAAACACTTTCAACTCCCTGTGGAGCATAGGTCGTCAACAAACACTTTCAACTCCCTGTGGAGCATAGGTCTTCAACAAACACTTTCAACTCCCTGTGGAGCATAGGTCTTCAACAAACACTTTCAACTCCCTGTGGAGCATAGGTCGTCAACAAACACTTTCAACTCCCTGTGGAGCATAGGTCTTCAACAAACACTTTCAACTCCCTGTGGAGCATAGATCTTCAACAAACACTTTCAACTCCCTGTGGAGCATAGGTCTTCAACAAACACTTTCAACTCCCTGTGGAGCATAGATCTTCAACAAACACTTTCAACTCCCTGTGGAGCATAGGTCTTCAACAAACACTTTCAGCTTCCTGTGGAGCATAGGTCTTCAACAAACACTTTCAACTCCCTGTGGAGCATAGATCTTCAACAAACACTTTCAACTCCCTGTGGAGCATAGGTCTTCAACAAACACTTTCAACTCCCTGTGGAGCATAGATCTTCAACAAACACTTTCAACTCCCTGTGGAGCATAGATCTTCAACAAACACTTTCAACTCCCTGTGGAGCATAGATCTTCAACAAACACTTTCAACTCCCTGTGGAGCATAGATCTTCAACAAACACTTTCAACTCCCTGTGGAGCATAGATCTTCAACAAACACTTTCAACTCCCTGTGGAGCATAGATCTTCAACAAACACTTTCAACTCCCTGTGGAGCATAGATCTTCAACAAACACTTTCAACTCCCTGTGGAGCATAGATCTTCAACAAACACTTTCAACTCCCTGTGGAGCATAGATCTTCAACAAACACTTTCAACTCCCTGTGGAGCATAGGTCTTCAACAAACACTTTCAACTCCCTGTGGAGCATAGGTCTTCAACAAACACTTTCAACTCCCTGTGGAGCATAGATCTTCAACAAACACTTTCAACTCCCTGTGGAGCATAGGTCTTCAACAAACACTTTCAACTCCCTGTGGAGCATAGGTCTTCAACAAACACTTTCAACTCCCTGTGGAGCATAGGTCTTCAACAAACACTTTCAACTCCCTGTGGAGCATAGATCTTCAACAAACACTTTCAACTCCCTGTGGAGCATAGGTCTTCAACAAACACTTTCAACTCCCTGTGGAGCATAGGTCGTCAACAAACACTTTCAACTCCCTGTGGAGCATAGGTCTTCAACAAACACTTTCAACTCCCTGTGGAGCATAGGTCTTCAACAAACACTTTCAACTCCCTGTGGAGCATAGGTCTTCAACAAACACTTTCAACTCCCTGTGGAGCATAGGTCTTCAACAAACACTTTCAACTCCCTGTGGAGCATAGGTCGTCAACAAACACTTTCAACTCCCTGTGGAGCATAGGTCTTCAACAAACACTTTCAACTCCCTGTGGAGCATAGGTCTTCAACAAACACTTTCAACTCCCTGTGGAGCATAGGTCTTCAACAAACACTTTCAACTCCCTGTGGAGCATAGGTCGTCAACAAACACTTTCAACTCCCTGTGGAGCATAGGTCGTCAACAAACACTTTCAACTCCCTGTGGAGCATAGGTCGTCAACAAACACTTTCAGCTCCCTGTGGAGCATAGGTCTTCAACAAACACTTTCAGCTCCCTGTGGAGCATAGGTCTTCAACAAACACTTTCCAAGCCGTTCTGTTCTTGCCATTCTTTTAAGATGATTCCATGTCTTCTCAAAGAATATTTTGGTCTTCTTTGTCTTTTTCCTTGGGGATTCCAAAAAAGGATCTGTTTTGTGTGTAATACCCTCAAATGTATCAGCTGGCTTCCGCAGTGTGTGTCCTATCCAGCGCCATTGTCTTCGTTGTATCTCTTTATCCTCTGGTATTTGACTGGTACATTTCCATAATTCTATGTTAGTGATTTTGTCCTGCCATTTCCATCCTTTTATTCTGCACAAGCATCCATTAATGAAGTTCTGTATCTTTTCATGATTGTCATTTTTGGTGTTCTCCATGTTTTACATTCATATAATAGGGCTGACTTAACATTGGGAGGCGAAGGCGCGCCCCCCCAGCACCAGAGCTGGAAGTCGTCAGTGACTCACAACTGATGGCTTGCGCCAGGATCGGTGAACCAGAACCATCCAGACCCTGCTACACCTCTTCGTGGTGCCTCTAGAAACAGACTAACCTGTCTAGTCTGGCCAAGCGAGCAGGGATCGAAGTGGGAAGACGAACCCGGTACACAAAAAAGCGTCGGCTGAAATCGGATGTGTTGGGCCGAAAGGCGCAGATATCACAGTGTTACACTGCAAACTGCAACACAACGTAACTACGTCCACTTAACGTCCTTTTAAGGGCGGATGACGAGGAGGAAGTCTACGGTTCGTATCCGTTAGAATACCTCAAATCATCGGACGAACGCATCATCATCATCATCATCATCAACTTAACATTGGAGCTGGAAATTTTTATTTTTGTATTTAATCTAATTTCTTTGGATTTCCATATGTTTCCCAGTACAATTAAGGCTCCTCTTACTTTTGATATCCTTATTTTGGTATCATTCTCTTTTCCTCCCTCTTTGCCTATATAACTGCCCAGATATATGTAAGATTGTAAGTCTAGTAGAGGTATTTCGCCTATTGTTATTTGGTTAGTGCCAGCTGCATTAACTCTCATAATTTTGGTCTTATCTCTATTTTTATATTTAATATTTTCAGCCCCAGCTATAGTGATCTCTCATCAGGTATGCTCATTTTATCCTGCATCTGTTGATGGTTGTGTGATAGAAGAGCTATGTCATCAGCAGTCTAAATCATAGGTTGCTTGGTCAGTGACCACTGGGTTCCATTTCTGTTGTTCTGAGTTATTTTCATAATCCAATCTATGGCCAGTAGAAAGAGGAATGGAGATAGAAGGCGTCCCTAACTCCTGTTCTTATCTCAAATGCTTTCTGTAAGCTTCCCTTCATGCAGAACACTACAATTTACTCCTTCATACATAGTTTTTATCAGGTTAATAAACTTTAATAAACTGGAGATTTCGTAATGACTCAGCAACTTCCCAAACATTTCTCTGTCTAAACTATCAAATGCCTTTTCATAATCTATGAATCCGATATCAAGTGAGGACTATAGTTCTAAGCTTTGTTCGACTATTATACATAAGGTAGTTATTTGATCAACACATGATCTGTTTTTCCTAAAACCTGCTTGTTCATCTCTCAAAAGTTTCTCTAAGGCCTTTTTTGGTCTCTCCATAATGACTCTACATAATATTTTTCCTGGCACTGATATTAGCCTAATTCTGCTATAATTTGTGCACTCCTGTAAACCTCCTTTCTTTGGTTGTTTTATCATATAACCTTCTTTCCAGCGTTTAGGTATTTCTTCCCTCTCCCATATTTTATCTAGCAGATTATGTTATGACTCTATTACCAATTTCTAATATTTGATTAAACCTCTATGCTAATTTCATTTACCTCTTTCAGTTAGTGACAAAAAGTGCAATTGTTTTATATTAATGCTTGCATTATCATTGAATGCTGACTATTTTTATAACTTTGAGTATAAACCTTTTAACATTTTATTTATGTAGTAGATAAATGCTCTTCAGTAAAATGTAAAGAACTAGGCAAAAAAGTGAAAAGCTTGGCAAGAAGAGACAAGAGAACTTATATTGATAACCTGGCAATAACTGCAGCAATGTTAGGACAGAGTAGAACTCTTTATAATGTATACAAGATGCTATTGAACACTTTAACTCTAGTGGGGTGCAAGGTATGAACAAACATGAAAACATTTTAACATAAAATTATTGTTAGGATCTTCACCACTGCATGCACTCTGTGTTGTTAGGATCTTCACCACTGCATGCACTCCGTAGCACAGATTGGGGTCCACTGTGTGGATAGGTTTTGCTGATAATTTTGCTTCAGCAGCTACCAAATTTTATGGCCTACAATTTGTTATCTGTCGAAGCTTCTTCAACATGTGTCTTCTAATATAAATTCACGATGGGCTGAACACTAAGAAAGCTCTTAATCATCCATTACAAAGGCATTTAATGTTTTATAGCCTCACTGTTAGATATAAATTTATATGACCTCACCTTGAATGAAGTAGAGAAGGCTGTAAAGCTCATGGCTAACAACAAGACTGCAGGTGAAGATGATATAACATCTGAGATGCTAAAAGCAATGGATAGTCATAACTTAAAACACCTCCAGCAAATGTTTAAAACAATATGTCAGGCAAAAAGATGCATACAAAGTAAAAAGAGGCATAATTGTCAAAATTTCAAAGAAGGAGAATCTCAGGGATTGAAAAAAACTGCAGAGGCATGGCTCTTCTATCAGTTGCCTCTAAAGTATTCTGTAAGATCATCATGACAAGAATAAAAGATGTAGACATTGTTTTATACATGAAGAACAAGCAGAATTTATAAATAGAAAAGGGAGAAGCTGCCTTGATCAAATTTAAACCCTTAGAATTATATTAGAAGAACATATAGAAAACCTAGCTGGTCTAGATATAAGGTCGCTGGTTCATGTTCACAAATGGGAATATTTTTCAACTATAAAGAAAATGTAATCCATGGTTTCTTCATGGCTTTCCTCACCTCTGGTCTCTGGGTAGTGAGATCTGATGTCTAGCCCTCCCTGGGGAGTGAGATCTGATGTCTAGCCCTCCCTGGGTAGTGAGATCTGATGTCAAGACATCCCTGGGTAGTGAGATCTGATGTCAAGTCCTCTTAGGGTAGTGAGATCTGATGTCAAGCCCTCTCTGGGTAGTGAGATCTGATGTCTAGCCCTCTCTCGGTAGTGAGATCTGATGTCTAGCCCTCCCTGGGTAGTGAGATCTGATGTCTAGCCCTCTCTGGGTAGTGAGATCTGATGTCTAGCCCTCCCTGGGTAGTGAGATCTGATGTCTAGCCCTCTCTGGGTAGTGAGATCTGATGTCTAGCCCTCTCTCGGTAGTGAGATCTGATGTCTAGCCCTCCCTGGGTAGTGAGATCTGATGTCTAGCCCTCTCTGGGTAGTGAGATCTGATGTCTAGCCCTCTCTCTGGGTAGTGAGATCTGATGTCAAGCCCTCTCTGGGTAGTGAGATCTGATGTCTAGCCTCTCTCGGTAGTGAAATCTGATGTCTAGCCCTCCCTGGGTAGTGAGATCTGATGTCAAGCCCTCTCTGGGTAGTGAGATCTGATGTCTAGCCTCTCTCGGTAGTGAGATCTGATGTCTAGCCCTTTCTCGGTAGTGATATCTGATGTCTAGCCCTCTCTGGGTAGTGAGATCTGATGTCTAGCCCTCTTTGGGTAGTGAGATCTGATGTCTAGCCCTCTCTGGGTAGTGAGATCTGATGTCTAGCCCTCTCTGGGTAGTGAGATCTGATGTCTAGCCCTCTCTCTGGGTAGTAAGATCTGATGTCAAGCCCTCTCTGGGTAGTGAGATCTGATGTCTAGCCCTCTCTGGGTAGTGAGTTCTGATGTCTAGCCCTCTTTGGATAGTGAGATCTGATGTCTAGCCCTCTCTGGTAGTGAGATCTGATGTCTAGCCCTCCCTGGGTAGTGAGATCTGATGTCTAGCCCTCACTGGGTAGTAAGATCTGATGTCTAGCCCTCACTGGGTAGTAAGATCTGATGTCTAGCCCTCTCGAATAACGACAAAAAACAGAAGGTCCCATGTGCATTGAAGAACCCTTGGTAGTCAACAATTTTAAAGTAGGCCAAAAAGTGGCCACTGCCCAGGCAAAATTGTCAGCAAAACCTACGCACACAGAGATCCCAGGCCATACTACAGAGTTAGTGCACGGAGGTCACTATTCTCCTAGAAGATTAGCAATATTTTGAGGTGAAAATCGAAGCACCTATGGATTATTCAGGTGTGTAGTGATGATGAACATAACATAACATAGAAAAGCAGAAACTATTTCTTCTAAATTTTGTTGATTTCTAAAAGGTTTTTGACTGCATACTGAGGCAATATGGAATATCACCAAAGATTAATAACATCATCAAAGATCTGTATGGTGGCTTTTTTTGTGCAGCTCACACCTAGGCAAGACTGAGTAAATGGTACTGGATTGAAACCAGAGTGAAACAAGGACGTATTTTATCTCCCTTGTTATTTAAAATTGCCATCAGCTTCATAATGCAGAAATGCTGTACAAGCAACAAAGGCATTGGATGGACACTTGGATCTCAGTTGGAGGACCTTGATTTTACAAACGACATGGTTCTTATCAATAGAAATGTGAACATGATGCAAGAAAAATACAAATGCCCTGTCATCAATGGCTAGAAAAATATGACTTGAGGTCAACCAAGAAAAGACAAAATGAAAATCACATTTGTCCAGAAAAAATATACATGGAAGAAAAAGCAGTGGAAGAAGTAGATCACTCTGTATATCTTGGAAGTCACATAGATCAAGAAGGAGACACAAAAGCATGAATTAGAATAGCAAAGGCAGCAAAGACTTTCAGAAACCTTGATAAAATATGGAAATCAAAACTACTATGCCCAAAAACAAAACTCAAGATTTTCAAATTAAATATTATCTCAACCCTTACTTATGCATGTGAGAGCTGGAAAACAACTAAAGAAATAGAAAATAAACTGGGTGCATTTGAAACAAATACCTCAGGAAATACTTCTTATACCATGAAATGAGTTCAAGACTAGTGCAGAGATAAGAGAAATGACAAAGCAAACCAAAAAATCTGTAATCAAGAGAAGGTTGTCATATTTTGACCATGTGATGAGAAAAAAAAAAGAGAATCTCAAAGCAGACCCTCAAATGGGAAGCAGACTTAGAAAAACACTAAAAAGAACACCGAGATGAGAAGCAACACCAGCAAGCATCAGCTCCTTTTCTGGGGTTGCAAACACTGAGTCGTTTTTGCCATACACAATAGGCTCATGAATGCCATAACTAACTACTTCTAAAGTTACATCAGAGTACACATCTGTTAAAATCAGCACAAAAGGCAGGCCAATTAACATCAGTAATGCAAGTAACCAATGGCAGCATCCACAGAGGAAAATGTAAATTTTATGAGATGATTCAGATTACATTTGAGTCAGTTCTTAAAGATAAATAACAGAAAAATGTCATGAAATGCTTCAGATTACACTTGAATCAGTTCCCAAAGATAAAAAACAAAAACATTTAATGAAATGCTTCAGATTACATTTGAGTCCGTTCTCAAAGATAAATAACTGAATGATAGGTGACTTAAATACATGTAGTTGTAGTAGTCAAAGGTCCTGGTATCACTGCAAATGAATTAAAATCTATAATTGCTCAACCGCCTGCGCCAGTGGAATCATTCAAATTAACATCTCATCTCATTGAAGGATCCAAACAAAGTAAGCCAGCTGCAATTTTCATAGCAGCCACAAAACACACCAAATAGACATATGGCATAACCACATCGAAAGTGAATGCAGCTGAACTGTCCATCGTCATATGATATCATCATTCATCATAAGCAATTGAAATATCGAAAAACAATCTGGATGAAAAACACAGCTTACAGTGTGCACAGAGCACTAAACACAGTAGCTCCGGCAGCAAATTGGACTTGGAATATTTGGAAACTGGAGCAAGGAACACTTTTCAGATAGAGCCTCAACGGTTCCTGCTGCTTTATCCAACATATTGACCGGAAGTCTCCCTAAATCCATGTATAGGATCTAACCAACACTTGTGGCCATTGTCCCTAGACAAACATTGATAAAATGGTCAGAGATTTTTAGAACTATCCGTTCATAACAGCATGTGTGCGACCAACACTTTCTTCAGTATAAAAAAAAATAAAAAATAGCATGATGCCAACCTGGATCTGATATCAAGCTGAGCTCTGTTCTAGTTTACAAACACCATTTAAATAATGTCAGATTAGCTTGAGCATATAGCACAGACTGTCACACAGATCATGAACTTGTCATAAGTAAAATAAAGACAGCCACCAAACACTCAGAGAAGCATCAAGCCTAAGATTCACTGCAACAAAATACTTAAGAAAGATCTATTTAAGAGTGCCTTTCAGGATTAAATTGAGAAGACAGAAGACCTAGAAAATGTAGAATATGTCGGCAACCAACTGAAGTTGCACATCTAAAATTTTATAGTTTTCTCCTTTCATCAAAATAAATACTCCAACAAGAAATGGGTTTTAAAAAAATGTGATAAAACTCGTTCCACTTGTAGAGAAGAAGAAGGCTTTCTTAAACCTAAAGAATCAGCCATGCCTGAATGCATAAAGATTGATACAAACATGGTTATGGAAGGCCCCGGTATGACTGCAGATGAATTAAAATCCATAATTGCTCAACTGCCAGTGACAGTTGAATCATCCAAATTAATATCTCATCTCCCGAACAAAGAAAGGAAGCTGCAGTCACCATCATAGCAGTCTCAGCACATGCTAAAAGACATAAAGCAAAACCGCACAGAAAGTGAACACAGTCATCTGTTCCCCGTCATACGTTATCATCATTCATTGTAAGCAATCAGAATATCGAAACACGATCAAAACAGATGAAACGCACAGCTCACGGTGTGCACAGAGCACATAATTCAGTAGCTCCTGCAGCAAGCCGAACTTGGAATATAAGGAAACTGCAAGAAGGAATACTTGTCAGACACAGCCTATAATGGTTCCTGCCGCCTATCCGCCATATTGACTGGAAGTTCATGACTTTCTAAACTGTTGATCGTCCTATTTTTTTAAAATGTGTAGTGCTTGATCATCATCAACATCTTTATTTGTTTTTTAGGACATCGTTTTTGTCTCAAAATCTGAACATATGAAACAGTAATTCATCAGATTATCCACATCTGAATCGAACAAGTCCATAAGCGCTGAGATCTCCCCTGCAATGTGAATCTGTGAAATGATAAACCAGTCCACAAGTCATGATACAAACATGCAGAAGAACAAGTGAAAGTGATGAAATGTGCAAATGAATAACGGACAAGTCTTTGCTCTATGATCCAGAACAGGCTGTGCTGGGTGATGCAAGAACAATGTAAAAGTTTCTGTAGACCAAAACATCACAAAAGTATTGAGTTATTTGCAGGTCATCATCATTGCACTCCGAACTTATCCATAGGTGCTCAGATCCCCTTTCTCAGCACGTTCCGCAGTGTCCACCGACTGATGACATTAGTTCTGTGTTGATTGATATCAGATATGTCTTTTTTTACACCCATCACAAAAGTAGCTCCCTTAAAAGACAAGCAGCTAGTCTATCACCAGCAAGACTAATCAGTTGAAGAGATGGATCAAACATAACTGAAGATTACTATGAGGAGAGTGCAGGAAGCCACTTCTTGACCAGCTGGTCCCAAAATACTCAGTACTGATCAAACTAGACAATGAACTAACTCACTGAGAAGGAACTTTATGATGCCATCCATGACCTTTAGGTAAAGCCCCTGCAAACAACTACCTTCCTGCCAAAGAACTCAAAGGAAAATCTCAAAACACTCCTGCTCCACCTTTACGATCTCCTTACCCAAAATTAGAGAAATACCTTCAATGTATATCATCTTCATCATCAAGTGCTGTCTATGCATCGAAGGTTGGCTACCATAGAGCACTATTCAGCTCTGTCTCTTCCTTTGATGGTGCAGGTTGTCATGGGTTGATTTGTCCATCTTTTAATGTTACTCATCCATGTTAGTCTTGGTGTGCCTCTTTTACCTTGTATTTTCCCTTCTAAGATTACTTTTAGTAGGCTGCTGTGTCTTTTAACATGCCCCAAAAATCTCAATTATCTTGTTTGAGTTGTGTTTAGTAGTTCTATTTTCATTTTTAGTTGCTTTAAGACTTCCATGATTTGTATTTTTATCCAACTCTTCCTATTCTATAGATGCACATTTCAAAGGCTTCAATTTTTTGCTCTGTTTTCTTGTCTAATGTCCATGTTTCTGTGTCATACAGGAATGTTAGGAAGATATAACATTCTGCTATTCTTAGTTTTAGCCCTGGTGTTATTTGTTTTGATGTTAGTATATTTTTCATAGCATTAAAATTACTTTTTTGCCATTCCTATTCTTTTGTTTATTTCAGCTTTACATTCTCCACCACTGGTTATAGTATGTCAGCAGTAGTTGTAGCTCTGAACTGTCTCCTGGTGTATTCCTTCAACTTTGATATCCACATGTTGGTTTTGAGTGTTATCTTTGTTTACGATCATAGTTTTAGTCTTTTTGATATTCATATCCAATCAAATTTTTTGCTTTGTGCACACACTCATAAATACTCTGAATATTTTACACCAAAATATCATGTGTTGTTTATTATTCAGTCAATATTTATTCTGCCAAGCTATTTTCTAAGATTATTATTTAATGAACAATTGTTTTGACAAGTTTGATATTATTTATCTTTTCTTTTCCAACTCCACTAAAGTTTACCCCTTACATGTCACATGATACACTTATTTTTTACTTTTGAAACTGAAAATAAATACAGAAATTGCAAATTGTACTTTATTCCTTACATTGTATTAAAGATATTTTAAATTATTATATATAAATTATACAATTTGTTAATACCATTTATTAACATATTTTAATCCTTCCAATATCATCTCTAGGCAGGGCAAGATATTTGATATTATATATTATCATATAAGCTCATGCCTGCTACCTTTGCTTATCTTATGTGTTCTTTTCAGTCTCTCTAGGTCTTCCTCTTTTTCTGCTTCCTGTTTCACATATACGAGCCTGTTTCTTAAATTTATTTCTTGTTATTAACATCTCTATCTACTGTCCTTTTGAGCCAAGGACGGCACATAGGGCAGAACCAATCTCAAAAACAGAAACCTTGCGTGCCAGAATAGCACATATTGCAGAGATCACTGCTTCTAAAATCTATCTTCTAAATCTATTAACATATACCAGTTTAAAATTGTAATAATGCATGTATGGGCACAGATATTCTAAACCTATCAAGATATATATATATAATAATGAAACTAAGAATGAATAATGAATGATTTTTAATTATTAGTTAGCTATTTAGGATTAATTTTATTTACTTACATATTTATGTGTGTGTTTGTTTGTTCCTGCTGAATGTCTATTGAGCCGAAACATCGTTCAAATTTGTGTCAGTGAACTGGACTACAAGGAGTAGGGTTCGATCCCAACCGACGGCTTCTGGGTTCACCCAGCCTTAAATGAATGCCAGATTTTTTTCTGGGAAAGTAAAGCAGCACGGGTGTAATACCGACCACATTACCCCAAAATTATGTGCTGAAGGTTTGTAAAATTTATGATCACTAACACCGTATTCCCTATACGCCACTTGGCGTGACGGGGGCTCTTTACTTTTAACCATACCATTTAAAGAAATTTCTTTTCATTTCTCCTTAAAATCAGATATGCAGGGTGGTGCAGACATCATAGTTTACTATCAAGCATGACACAATGCAACTGGATCGACAAAAAGTCCCTTTAAAGCACTTCTTCTTTCCTTCCTCATTTGCCGTTCAGCATCGAGGGGAGGTATAATTTGCTCTTCTGTTCCTTTAAGGAGTGGGCGGTACAGAAAAGCAACCATTAAGCAAATGCAACAGGAAATTACTCTTTCTGTGAATGAGCTGAGCTAAAGAAGATACTAGAATTCAAGTACCTTGGAAGTATGGCAAAAAGTAATTTTAATGTCATGAAGAACATACTAACATCAAAACAAATAACACCAGGGCTAAAACTAAGAATAGCAAAATGTTACATCTTCTCAATATTCTTATATGGTGCAGAAACATGGACATTAGACAAGAAAACAGAAAAGAGAATTGAAGCCTTTGAAATGTGGATATATAGAAGAATAGTAGAATTGGATGGAAGGAAAAGAAAACAAACGATGAAGTCTTAAAACAACTAAAAATGAAAAGAGAACTACTAAGCACAATTCAAACAAGACAAATGCGATTTTTGGGCCATGTTAAAAGACACAACAGCCTACTAAAAGTAATCCTGGAGGGGAAATACAAGGTAAAAGAAGCAGAGGCAGATCAAGGACTAACATGGACGAGTAACATCAAAAGATGGACAAATCAGCCTATGACAATCTGCACCATCAAAGCAAGTGACAGAGCAGAATGGCGCTCCATGGCAGCCAACCTTCGTTGCGGAGACAGCACTCGATGATGAAGTATTTCCTACAGTGATTACATATCATCTCTCAATACTCTTTTTTTCTTCAGTTTATCCAGTGCTTGGATATTTGAATGTTTTTTTTCCCCCACTGAACTGAATTAAAGGATGTGCACTTTGTTTCTAAATACGTTGAACTTGTTAGCAAAGTAACAAACACAGAAACAAATCCAGACCTATAAATAAATATGTCAAATCGTAACTTTATTATAAATAATCTTTATTCAAATTTAACCGAATCTGTGATCCTGCACCTATTTATAAAATTTAAACTAGATTTCATCTTTCCTGGCAAGTGTTTATATCTTTCCTGGCAAGTGTTTATATCTTTCCTGGCAAGTGTTTATATCTTAAATGCATACCATCTGCCCTTGACAAGAAGTCTGGTTCATTGCACCAACCAAATAGATTTTTTGGGGGCAAAGATAGACTGCTTGGTGTAATGCTGACCAGATTACTAAAAAATTTTCTGATAGTAAAAAAAAAATATGGGTAATAACACCATATTTTCTGTTTACTATACCAGAGTTTTATTTGAGCACGGACATGACTAAGAACATCCTTCAGTCCATCTACAACTTGGAGGTATCCCATTTGCAACTAATTATAATAGATGACTAATTATGATTGATGACTAATTATGATAGATGACTAATTATGATAGATGACTAATTATGATCTATCTATCTATTGACCTTTCGAGCCGTAACCGGCCCATAGGGCGTAGACCAAGATACACCTTCTCCTATATGAATTTTTGTTCTAGCAGTTTTCTTTTAAAGATATTTTATCAAATCTCGCCATCTGTCTCTGTTCTGTGCAAGCAGTTCTATCTCATTGAGGGAGCCGATTCCTGCTGCTCTTGCCTCTCTCATCAATGTTCTTCTCAGTGTCTCCCTGGGTCTTCCTCTTTTTCTTTTACCTGATGAAACGTAGACCTAATTATGATAGATGACTAATTATGATAGATGACTTTCATCATTAATGATGGCTTTGGAGCCAAGATCCCCACCAGCACCTGGGCTGAGAGAAATCAACAACACATTGACTGTTTGTATCAGGAGCAGTTGATCAAGGTCTTACTCCACCTTCCAGCAGTGCCCAGACCAACGAGCCTGGTCAAGTGAACGGTGATCAAAGAGGAAAGGCAGGCTGTATCAACAAATAATGTGTTGAAGATGTATGTGCTGGGCTGAAAATGACAAGTATTGCAGCTTGCAACAACACAATACTTCTACGTCCACTGAACATATTACAGGGTGCGGACGAATCATATGCAAACAGTTATGGGTGATGATGAAGAGGAGTAGTCGTCAGGTAAATGCAAAAGAAGAAAGATGGCTAACATTGAGTTATTTGCAGGTCATCATCACCACTGCACTCCGAACATGTCCATAGGTGCTCAGATCCCCTACTCAGCAAGTCCTGCGACTGACGACTACCATTATGACAGATAAATTAAAGTCGAGAGTAAAACTGTAGTTGGTTGCAAGCAGACAACTGATTCCTACATGTTTCCGGGGCTCTCATTAGCACCATATAATTTGTCAACCATTTTTCTTTATTAGGGCTAAATCTGGTTACACAGGCCTCAACATTTTTCACAGATAAGGTTAGGTAAAGGTATAGGTAAAGTACGAGACTTGAACCGGCATCTTAGCACGCGAGTTTACACCCATATGTGCTCGGCCGCCTATCCAGAAATGTTAGGAGATTTCTGTATAGTGTTTCCTCAAGCATCTAAACTCAGATGTGAGGCAACATTCCTCACCTTCTCGGGATAACACCCTGGTACCCATTTCTGCCAACGGCTTGAAATGTCAAATTACTCATCGACAGAAAAAATATGAGTACCTCCGAAGACAAGAGTTATCTGCCTGTGCGGCGAGGAACCCCTGTGGATACGACTGCCAGGGAAAAATGGATTAACATGCAAAATTCAGTTCCTAGTCTCTAAGAACTTCGTCAGAGGTGAAAGCTGGTGAACGTAAAAAAAAATTTTCAAAGGCCCCTGTATCACTGTAAACAAATGAAAATCTATAATTGCTCAACCGCCCATGCCAGTGGAATCCTCATTGAATATCCAATGAAATGTAGCTGCAGTCCCCATCATAGCAAACACAGCACACGTCAAAAGACTATAAGGCTGATCAGCACCAAAAGTGAACGCATCTGGACTGTCCTTTATCATACGACAACATCATTCATCTTAAGCAATCCGAATATAGAAACATCATTCGGATGTTTATAAAAACACAGCTCACTAAACTCAGCAACTCTGGCAGCAAGCCGGACATGGAATATGAGGAAACTGCAACAAGGAGCACTTTTCAGACAGTGCCTCAACAGTTCCTATCTGCCACATTGAACGGAAGTCTGCTTGTCTTGAGCAGTCACCACGAGGTATTTGGGCCTGAGTTTTTATTTCACCTCAGATAGAAAATATATGGTGCATCCTCAACCAAGTGTTTTAGTGCTTCTAATGTAAGAACAAACATGGAATAAGCCAATAGACTCGTTACATTCAAAGATTTATTTATATTCAGTATTTCCAATTTGACTTTTGATTAGAACAAAATATTTAAAACAATTTCAATAAAAACAATTAAGTCAAATAGTTAATGATTATGTTTACATGTATATGTGATAGGATCAGTTTTACAAATTTAATTTGTTAATATAAGTCTATAATTGTCTTAGATTTGGTTTCTTGTTTGTTCACAAGTATGAATGAAGGACACTGTTATTTCATATAAGATTGGGTCCAAATGAGTTTAGTCTGAGCTGAGAGATTTAATTTGTGACAAAATTGACTTTGGAAAGCTTAATTAATAAACATGTGTTTTCTTAACAGCACAGTGAGAAATTCTGACGCACAAAATTGACAAATTAATAGTGCTAGTATTCTAGTGCCACAATCTCCCAGTTGTCAGAGTTAATAGAGATCTATTTTAATGACAATTACAATTTGTTTTTTTTTTTAACTTTTTTTTTTCTGTCCAACAAATAATTGTCTGCCTTTTTCAGATAAGAAAAACAGAATGTGTTTGGCAGATGTTAATTTGGCATGTCGCCCACATAGCTAGTCATCTTAGCTATATGTTGTGTTGGTTTCACAACTTCAACCATGTAAGATTTGTGTACATTACTGTAGAAAGTAAAGTAGAACAGAAGTCTTGTGTAGCTGCAAATTTCCTTATTAGTACTGAATCTCTTCTATACCTAATAAAGACATTACTCAATACTATTACTCAAGACATTACTTAATGCGTCTCGAAACATTATATTCCTTGATGTTGTTCAAATATATTTCACTTATTGCCCATTAAGTTGTCAGTCTAGAGGGCACTGTTCTTTTGACGCCAATCCAATTATTTCTCATTGTCTATTAGCTTTTCTCAATGAGTGCTGCCTAGCAGGGAGTGCTTAAAATCTTGGTCCCATCATCTTCTTTGCTACCCCTTCACCACTTTCCAGAAATTATACCCTCCATTATCGTTCATTCAAGGCCATTGTGTTTGATCTGACCAAAATATGTGAGTTTTCTTTGTTGAAATTCACTGAGTTTTATTTAGTTTTAGCTTGTTTATACTACTTTTGTTGGTTCTTTTGTCTACCAAAGATTGACTCTTCTGCAGCATTATATTTTATTTTCATTTGCCTGACAAGGTGTTATTTACTATTTAAAATTATTTAAACTGAGTTTTGTAACAATCTAATTTGCCAAATAACAATTTTGTTGACAAAGAAATATGAGTTACTTTAACACATCTCATGTAAATGCTTTCAATTATAAGCAAAGAAATAATGCAGCAAAACAAACTGATAACAAAGACATATATTATACGCAAAAGAAGACTAGACATGCGTAGATTGTGTTTACAAACATTTTGTACAGGCTGGAATGTTTGGGAATTACCTTGATAGGGTTGGACCACTTCGAGGTACAAATGTTGGCAGCAGAAAAAAGATTAATTCATTTTCCTCTCGGACCGCAGACAGCACATTGGTCTGTAGCCATAGTTCACAATTTGCTGCTAGTTCTTGGTTGTTTCTTAGCCCCATGGTTGAGCTATCCCTAGTGATTGTTCTGCGTTGCAATTCCCTTGGTCTGCCTTGCTTTCTTCTACCAGATAGTTTCCATATGAATACCTGATGGGGAAGTCTGTCTTCATTCATTTTCATCACATGACCAAGGTAGTTCCTATGCCTACTTCTTATAAAGCTTGACACATAGTCTTGTTTAGATTCATCTCTTATCTGTTTGAAATGTATTTTTTCCAGCTTGTGTTTGAAAAAGTAAGATAATTCTTTTGAAAGGCATTTGATTTTCTATCTAAAGTCTGGGTGGATTTCCAGCTTTCACATCCATAGAAGAAAGGTGCTGAAATATTATCGTGCAGCTTGCCTCAACTTTCAATGTGCAGTATAATCAAGTAGTTATAGAACTCACAATGCTAATCACATACTCAGCAGTGGCCAGTTTAGTCTATATTAAAATAGTTTCCATTCTTTTATCATCTTCTTTCATGGTTACCCAAACACTAGCTTCCACTGCTACTGAAACATTCACTTTAAAAAAAAAATTAAAATACTATATTTCAATGATACTGAAGCATCAGTTTTTATAGTTGATCAAACATTAACTTTTACAGTTGCTCAAACATTAACTTTTATAGCTGATCAAACATTAACTTTTATAGTTGATCAAACATTAACTTTTTTAGCTAATCAAACATTAACTTTTATAGCTGATCAAACATTAACTTTTATAGTTGATCAAACATTAACTTTTATAGCTGATCAAACATTAACTTTTATAGTTGATCAAACATTAACTTTTACAGTTGCTCAAACATTAACTTTTATAGCTGATCAAACATTAACTTTTATAGTTGATCAAACATTAACTGTTATAGCTACTCAAACATTAACTGTTATAGCTACTCAAACATTAACTTTGATAGCTACTCAAACATTAACTTTTATAGTTGCTCAAACATTAACTTTTATAGTTGCTCAAACATTAACTTTTATAGTTGCTCAAACATTAACTTTTATAGTTGCTCAAACATTAACTGTTATAGCTACTCAATCACATATTGGTGCTGGGAGGGACGCATGCACGCACACATACACAGAGCGCAATGTTCATGTTGAATAATTAAAAGAATCCCTTAAAAACCTGTAACTTACATCAACTATTAGTCATTTATAGCATGTTCACTTCCATTTTCAAATCTCTCAAAATATTTCAGTGACAAGAAAGCTGAATATAAGTTGTTTTTTTTTTGCAGTACATTGATAAAGATTGATAAGGTAATTTATGAAAGTGACAAGTTGACAATAACTTCACATTACAACATAAACAACACACAATCCACTGAGTCATATTTTGCCCAAATTTTGCATGGTGAGTTTCTTAAACAAATAAAGCATAATGTTTATCACAAGTATGTTAAAAACATGTTAAAAACCAACAATGCCACGTTTTGTTCACAATAATATCATTGAAGTCTGTGACAGATTAATATGAAGAAAAAAAAATCAGTGCCAGGAAAGACTTATCATTGAAAGGTCATACAATACTAGAAATCACTTTTAAAATAGTGAAAAAAACATCTTGTATGGAATTTCACTGATAAACAGAACATAAAATATGCTTTAGCCATGAAATACAAATGAAGATCTATCTATTATCACCTTGTGTTTATAAAAGCAAACAAAATCTGGTATTACTGTGCAAGATAGGCCAAGAAGATATTGCACAGAAGAAATCACTACAACATTATGGACTTCCATTAAGTGCAAACTTGACTAAATCAACCCAACGTTGGTATGTGGGCAATACCAAAGGAAAGATTGGAATTCTCCTTATGGATTATGGCAAGTTGAGATAAGTCAAAAAGTAGTGACACAACAAAGTAGAAGGTATTCCAAATATTTAAACACTGCTCTTCCAAGCAACAATACAAAAATACAAGGGAAAATAAAGTAAACAAATGAATTGGAAAACAGCCCAAGTCAAATGAATGCTGTATATGCATTTCTTGTTTACTAATGAGTGTTGACCTACTTGGGCTATCTGTGCTAGAAATTATTTACCCCTTCTTCAGTTGGTAAATTATGCTGACCACTTTAGGCAGTCCACTTCTTGAGGTAAAACTGTAAATATTGTATTTTATTCAAAACGAATGATAACATACAAATGACCATACATCGCACAAACATACATTGGTTGACACATCTTATATTCACCATATATATTCTTCAACAAATGACCACAACATAAATTAATAATATGAATTTGAGCACTGCCCTTGAAAACAAATAAGTTTCAACAAACATCTCAAGTTCAAAACGTGAATATGTCGTATGTGAAGCAGATGGAATCCAGAATATTGCTGTGACATACTTCTTAGAATCGTCTACATATGTACCTGCAATGTAACATACAAGTTATGTTTAAATGATCAGAACATTATCTCACCACATAAAATATGTACATAAAATGCTAGGCCTGATGTAATATGTAGAAAACTTTATCTAAACCAACTTCTAAGATTTAAATTATTTTCAGAAGTGATTTCACCACTGTGTGCTTGTTTCATTATAGATGTAACAGAAATGATTTCACCCCTGTGCGCTTGTTTCATTATAGATGTAACAGAAATGATTTCACCACTGTGTGCTTGTTTCATTATAGATGTAACAGAAATGATTTCACCACTGTGTGCTTGTTTCATTATAGATGTAACAAATTATTTCACCACTGTGTGCTTGTTTCATTATAGATGTAACAGAAATGATTTCACCACTGTGCGCTTGTTTCATTATAGATGTAACAGAATTTATTTCACCACTGTGCGCTTGTTTCATTATAGATGTAACAGAAATGATTTCACCACTGTGCGCTTGTTTCATTATAGATGTAACAGAAATGATTTCACCACTGTGTGCTTGTTTCATTATAGATGTAAGAGAAATGATTTCACCACTGTGTGCTTGTTTCATTATAGATGTAACAGAAATGATTTCACCACTGTGTGCTTGTTTCATTATAGATGTAACAGAAATGATCTCACCACTGTGTGCTTGTTTCATTATAGATGTAACAGAAGTGATTTCACCACTGTGTGCTTGTTTCATTATAGATGTAACAGAAATGATTTCACCACTGTGTGCTTGTTTCATTATAGATGTAACAGAAGTGATTTCACCACTGTGTGCTTGTTTCATTATAGATGTAACAGAAATGATTTCACCACTGTGCGCTTGTTTCATTATAGATGTAGTGTCTTGTTTGCTATTGATGTCTGGTAAATTGAAATGGTAACGTCTATACAGTTTACTTTTTCTGCATTTCTGGTTTCAGGACTTCAATTATCAGCTTTGCCAGGAGTGTGTAACAGTAAAGTGCCCCGTCACACCAAGTGGCATATAGGGAATATGGTGTTAGTGATCATAATTTTTACAGACCTTCAACACATGACTTTTTGGGGTAATATGGTCAGTATTACGCCCGTGCTGCTTTACTTTCACATAAAAAATCCAGTACCCATTAAGGTTGGGTGAACCTGGAAGCCATCGATCAGAAATGAACCCAACCTCTTGTCCTTAGTAGTCCAGTTCATTAACCACTGAGTTAGCGTAACTCCCATCCAGGAATGTGTGGTCAGGTAATAATAAATAAGTAATACACCTCTGACCTACTAATTATGCACCTCCAGAAACTCTATCAATTGATTGATAGATTGGAACCTAATAAAATAATTATTTAATGTGAATTAGAATTAAGTAACTGGTACAGTTTATTAGTATAAATGAACCAGCAACAAGTATCTCAATTTATATACATTCTGTAACACAAGCTTAAATGTGGCTCCAGTAACAAGTATCTCAATTTATATACATTCTGTAACACAAGCTTAAATGTGGCTCCAGTAACAAGTATCTCAATTTATATACATTCTGTAACACAAGCTTAAATGTGGCTCCAGTAACAAGTATCTCAATTTATATACATTCTGTAACACAAGCTTAAATGTGGCTCCAGTAACAGACTTGAGAAACCCTGAAGTCGTGTCTTGTGGCTTTTAGTTTATTGATGTTTCAATAATTATTTCCACTAAAACCTTAATTAGACTAAGTTGATGAGGTAGGGAAATAAGGTTGGATATGGGAAATTTTCAAATGACCCTCAGGGGACTGGTTGGTCTCGAGGTAAGATGCCAGCCTTGAGACAGAGAGATTGTGAATTCAAATCCCGACTAAACCAGTTGGAATTTTTATTTATAATTTCTCTCTATGGTAACCACCCCTGGTATCAGCAGCGAGGCCCTGCTTGAAACATCAATTACTCATCGATGGAAAAAATATGAGTACCTCCAAAGATGGAGTTATCTGCCTATTCTGCGAGGGACCCCTGTGCACACGGCTGCCAGGGAAAAATGGATTAACGTGCAAAATTCAGTTCTAGACTCTGGGGACTTTGCCAGAGGTGAAAGCCGTTGAACGCAAAAACAAAAAATATGCCCCCTCATAACTATAAGAGGTGAAAGCTGTTGAACGCAAAAACAAAAAAATATGCCCTCTCATAACTATATATATACATCACAAAAATTGCCAGAAAATCAGTGATGAGCTTATCTCAATTTCTTTTCCATTTTTATCACAAAGATCCAATAATTTATGGATTTTTTAAACAAACATTTTGCCTATTTGTGTTTCAAAATTGTGGAAACAGACATTGTTTGTTTCTTTAGTGACACAAATGTCAATAAATAGACCTGTCTCATGTAGTGGATTTGTGTGCTGAAAAGATGGCACTGATATTGACAAGGAATATTTTGATTTAAAACAAAAAAGTTATGTTGAGATCAACATCACTACACTCTGAATTCACCCATAAATGTGTGCTCTGACTTTCTCTAAAAATACTGGGAAACCCCAAGGAGACCCCTGACACATTGCACGACTCTGTTACACAGACTGGGATCTGTATATTGTACAAACAAGTTACTGGTCAAATTTATAGAAACTTAATTTAGGAGTAACGTCAACTATTGAATTATTTGAATGACTTGTGATGAGTCCTTGGACATTATAAATCTGTGTTTAAAATTGTTTTTTTGAGTGTACTTCAAATTTTAAACATTTTCATTACATTAGATATAACTTCATATAAAATTGTGTTCATTTTTTTTTAGGAGTTTTTTTTTAAATTTGAGTATGTCCTAATGCATAGTCTTCTTTTGGAATTATTTTTTTAAACATGTTTCCTTTCTTTCTTTACTTCTTGTACCCATTCAGGTGTCAAGAGAGAAACAAAATTCAGGTTCTCGCCCTTTTGGTGGCTTAACTCATTTTCAATTGATGTTGTCTGTCCATCTTACTCTGGGTCCGCCTCTTGCTCTTCTCTTAATATCTGATTTGTATGGTATGTTCTTTCTACATAGGCAAACCAGTTTGTTAGCTGTATCTGTTATGTAGCTTAAAATTGGTTTCATATCTATTCTTTCTCTTATAATATTTGCTGATTCTGTCTTTTCATGTCATATATGATGTTAATTATACAAAGTTTTTCCCTTTATTGTAGGAATACAGGAATAAAAAAACAGTGCAATAGCTTAATAATGAAAAGGTTAAAACATGTCAACAAATTTTACTTAAAAATAAACAAATTAATGTTAATATAATATTGCAATAACAGGCTCATTAAAAATGTTACAATAACAAACAATAAAACAACCTTACCAATCAAAAGAAAATTACTTTGGTCCAATGTAAGAGCATTCCTTTCCTGTTTTCTGCAATGTCTCCAGCAACTGATCTGGTGCAACAGAAGATGTGACACGAACACACTGGTCTTCCAAACTGGTTTGAACATTTGAGACCCCAGCTAAATAGTAAACAATAACATAAAATAAATTATATACTCAATCAAGGGTTGACTTTACACACACAAAAATGTTGTATTTACACACTGATTTCAACATTTGAGATCGCAGCTAAATATTAACCCTATATTACATACAATACCTTCATAAAATTACAAACTCAAAATACAAATCTTGGAATTCAACAGTTTACAGTGGACAAACATTTCCTCCTTCCTTGTACCTTCCTAATTATTGCTTCTGGTCATCCCTGAGTATTGAATTTGTCTACTCTGATGTTGGATTTTTTTGTTTTCAAACACCATGTATGTTTCATATAAATTACGAATGTATCGTAAGAACAGGCTAGCGAGACATTAACTCTTTCCGGACTATTATTCGACACCTCGGTTCTATGAAATTGATCAGTTCTAACCACTCACAGATACATCGGTCATTTCGGGTGTAGCTGAATATTTATTAGTGTTCACTGATTTTCATTTTTATTTCAACCAATACTTGATTTCTGAAAGTAGGAGAGTCTCTCTCTAGATCTTTCTGTTTATGCCGGCTTGGTCGAAGTTTCGAACGTTGGAAATTTTTAATTTATATTCATTATTTCTCAAATTTTTGTCACATAATGCCACGCCCACTGTTGATACTTCTTGCAGTCGACCAAAATGATATAGTGCAGAACAAGCTAGATCTATGTTCGAAACTTTGTTATTGAGTGATTCAGAAATAGATTATTCATAGTATTTAGACTTGGACAATAATTTTGTTGTGATGATGGGTCGGAATATTGGTAAAAGTTATGATAAAAAGGTAAGATGATCTGGCTTAGGTTTAGCTAGTGGATGCCTTCTATTACAGCACTATCAGTGCCTCAGAGGAATCGAGTGGTAGTTATTCTGATAACGAAACTGGTACTTTAGGGACATATCACACAAAATAAGTCCAGTTGTGTAAATAAAAATAATAAACTTGACTTGTAAATAATATTGTTCTGACGTCACATAAATTTATAATATTTTAATTCTGGGATCATTTACAAAAATGTAAATAATTTCATTACTTGTGGACATAAATTAATCAAATACACTGTATTTTGGAGGAATTTGGATTATGTTGTGTAATATTTTAAGACAAATGGATAGCAACACATATAAACATGGAAAGGGGTAAGTGAATTACAATATTTTAAATTAAAAATGATTTACTTTGAATATTTTATATTTTAAAAAATATTTTATTCCTTTAAATAATCACATATCATAAATATATTGCTATTTTCATTTTTTGTATCCATTTCCCTTTCTAGTGATGTATAACATATGCCACATTTATCTAAATTATTGTGTGAAGTAGTCAAATGAAAAAGGTATATGGTTGGTAAAATTTCTGGAAACAGGAAAATTAACCTGGTCCAAATCTGAAAATTTCTGTTCTGGTCCTGAAAGAGTTAAACAAACCTTTGTAACATGGGATAGGCAGTGAACTATGCCAAGAGGAAGCCTAACATACGATTGGAATGATGTGTGAATAGAAACATAATACCCCCGGTAGCCACTGCACTATTCGATTGAACTTCAGGTCATAAATTGAACATTGGCCAGGAAATGATTACCGCATCTGATTCCTATGACTCTCCTAGTGTAAACACACAACTGTGTAGCAAAAGTTCAAAGAAAATACTATTTGTGGAACTCCAAATGTAACATTTAAATATTCATAATTTTAACAAGGATTTATAAAAACATGGCTCGTGGATAGGTTTTGTAATCTACAGATAAGCAATACTGTTTGATAAATTATATATCCTTGCATTTCTATATTATCCATAGCAAGAATCTGTTTTTAAAATTAAACAAAAAAACTGGGAGTCTGGTAAATTATTTCAGACCAGTGCACCAGATATCACTGAATGAGCAAAGTTTCATCAAAATTTTGATAAAAATTAATCTTGCATAAATCTGTTTTTATATATCCAGCTGCTAATAGGTAACGTTGTAAACGCAAATCGTAGTTAGCACATCAAAACACAAATTCTTCAAAATTTTAGTTTGCCATGGTCAAACACCCCTTCTGTGTACCTTCCTAATTACTACTTTGGTAACCCCTGAGTGCTAGATTTGTTTCTATTGATGTAGGATTCTCCCCCCCCCCCCCCCGACAGAGAAGCTGCCGTCAGCTGAAATCAAATATCAATTCAGGAACTGCAGTGAATAACAGCTACAAGGTAGCCAAACATACTGATGGTGACCATGCCAATAGTCACAATGTGACACATCTGGTCCACGAGGTCAAACTCAGGTCATAAAATCAATCTGAGCCACGAAATCTAAAAGTCTCCTGTCTTGCCTAGAGTAAACACATCTGTGTCTAAAGTTCAGAGAAAATACTATTTTTAGAGCACCTAATGTTACATTTAAGTGGTAGTAATTTTTACTGGGGTTAAACAAGGATGTATTTTATCGCCCTTGTTATTTGGAATTGTTATGGACTTCATAATGAAGAAATGCTGCACTGGTAATAAAGGCATCGAATGGATACAAGGAGACCATTTGGAGGACCTCGACTTTGCTGATGACATAGTTCTCATCAGCAGTCAGATAAAAACGATGCAGGAAAACACAAATGAACTATCATCAATAGCCAGCAAAATTGGGCTTGAGATCAACCATGAAAAGACTAAAGTCATGACTAGTTTAATTCCAACAGGTGACAAAATATACATGGAAAACAAACCAGTAGAAGAGATCGATCACTTTATCTATCTTGGAAGTCACATTGATCGAGAAGGGGATACGAGCAAAGAAATTAAAATCAGAATAGCTAAAGCAGCAATGTCTTTCAGAAGCCTTGAAAAGTTGTGGAAATCAAAACTTATCAGCACAAACACAAAACTTAGGCTATTCAAATCAAATGTACTATCAACCCTTACGTATGCGTGTGAAAGCTGGAAAACAACAAGAGATATAGAAACAAAGTTGAACGCATTCGAAAATAAATGTCTAAGGAAAATACTTGGTATAGCATGGAATGAATTCAAAACAAATGAGGAAATTAGAGAAATCGCCAATCAACCACTAATATCTTCAGTAATAAAGAAAAGACGATGGTCATACGTTGGACATGTGATGAGAAGAGATAATAACCAAATAGCAAAGCAAGCCCTCATATGGGAAACAACAGGTAAAAGAAAAAGAGGAAGACCCAGGGAGACACTGAGAAGAACATTGATGAGAGAGGCAAGAGCAGCAGGAGTCGGCTCCCTCAATGAGATAGAACTGCTTGCACAGAACAGAGACAGATGGCGAGATTTGATAAAATATCTTTAAAAGAAAACTGCTAGAACAAAAAATCCATATAGGAGAAGGTGTATCTTGGTCTACGCCCTATGGGCCGGTTACGGCTCGAAAGGTCAATAGATAGATAGAGAATTTTTACTATGTTATCGTAAACATGTCAGACATGGATAGGTATCGCAATTGAGGGTTTAAATGATTGTAATGTTTAAAGGCAAAATAACTCAAAATTCAAGTAAATTTTACAAGATTGCATATTAAAATATCTACTTTTATCATTAAAAAAAAACAGACCTAAACATATATTATCATCATACAAAGGGCCAGCTAAAATTTAAACAACTTTTCTATAAAACAAGGGGCAAATTTATAAAAATGCTACCACACAACAAATCTTACGCAGTTTTCCTAACGCTCGTTTAGCAGCAGCAGCACAACCCTCACAGGTCATGTCCATCTTAAACACATCAACCTGTGAAAACATCAGCAAGAAAAATACTTTCAGTTATTAACAAATGAAAATCATGATTGAATGAGATATTATAATGGAATTATACTACTATTAATATATCATGAACGATGGCACTGGATAGGACACACACTGCAGAAGCCAACTGAGAATATTATGCAATAGGCCCTTTTTTGGAACTCCCAAGGAAAAAGTCAAAGAGGAAGACCAAGATATTCTTGGAGAAGACAGATGGAAGATGATGGGGAAGACATGGAATGACCTTAAAAGAAGGGCAAGAAACATAACGGCTCGGAAAGTGTTTCTTGAAGATCTGTGCTCCACAGGGAGCTGAAAAGGTAGAAGAAGAAGATATGAACACAACAACCAGTCCTACTGTTTTTAAGGTTGAATAAGGGAGTGGTGGCTTTTTTATCTTTTATCTCTCTGGTGATGGTGATGCCTTTAAGCACGGCAGAGAAAGGAAGTTGTTTTTTAGTATCTCTAGATATTTGGTTGCTTGTTTGATTCTGTTTTCATATATGAAACGTCTTTCTTTGGTGCATCTGATTGCTGTTAAAAAGGAAATGTCTTGGTGTGTGCCTATGCACTGTGGCTAACATTTAAAAAAAAAAACATTTTAAGATGTGTGGTTTTATCGTAATTAAAAATATAAACAAAATGGTGTCATCCAGTACTGACTAAAAATGCAGAAACATCTAAAAACTCATGACTCAGCAGTTTTAAAAGAATTTAATATAATAGATGCTGGTCTAATGTTACTACTATGTAACTTAGTAACTCAGTTACTAACTGTCCTTTTCTTCTAATACTAACAAATATTTAACAAGAATTAGAAGCTGTTGCAGTGTTTGTTGCATTCATTAATGATTCATTGGAAAGGACAACCTGTTCAACCAGTTCAACAGTTGCATGATAATTGTAACAAATGTAACAAGACAGATAAGTTTTAAAAAATATGATAATATTATATAAATTCCTATCTATAAATAAATCACACTCATCACAATGACATGCATATTCTTCTTCTGGCAGTAGTCAGTGACTGTCACTAGTCTCTGTACTAGACACATAGATATATTTAAATACCACACAATCGTCTTTATAGTAGTTATACTCATTATTATGGTTATACAGTAAAGTCTCGATTATGCGGTACTCAATAATCCGGAATTCTCAATTTAACGGACTTTTTTTTTTTTTTAATTATTATAGGGAGAAAGCTTGAATCATGTTTTGTTCAGTTAAATTAAATGCCTTTATCCGGAAATCGAAAACGCTACAACACGGTTTGTGCGCTGCGCTTACTTCTACAGGCTCTATCATTACACAATATTGCATTTACAATAGTGTATTTACAGTAATATACTTCAAATAGGAGCGAACATATTTTATTCAATCCAGACATTGTGTCTCCAAATATTCCAAGTAAAAGCGACAGACAGTCTATATCTTCACTTTTTCCCCCGACTAAATGTTTTTGTCGGGAAATCTTAGTCGTGCCAAAAACACTTATCTACATGATTTTACAAATTTGCTTAATTTTCTCATAGCCTGCTTTAGATCTAAAGTTGGTCATGAATTTGTCAAAATATGGCGTTTGACAGTCTGACCGAACATTAGAAGCAGACGTATTGTTTGTGAAAATTGAAGAGCCCATAACTTTGATGATTATAAATCAAAGGTTGAGCAGCCGGCGTGCAGTGACATAGAGATGGTGAGAAGAAAGGGGGAGGGGTTCAAAAATTACCGACTGGAAATTCAAAAAGAGTAAGATACAGAGTTTGACGTTAGTTTGTCTCAGACATTTGTGCAAGCTGAAATTCGTTCCATCAGTATAAATTATACATGATATGCTATAAACGCATGTGTGCATACTTTTTAACGGAATACATTTTTGTGTTAAATAATGGCCTCTGCGAGTGCAAACCACACCTCAATTTCCGCAAAGGTAAACGCAAGCGAACTGTATTGACACTGAACCAGAAGATCGAAATCGCTAGTAGACTTGAAAAAGGCATTAATCGCAACGTTTTGATGACTGAATTTGGCATAGCCTCTTCAACATTATATGACATACGAAATAAAAAAGATGAGTTGTTTAAGTTTGCGTCGGAGTCTGAAAGCAGCAACAATATACACCAGAGACGAAGTATGAAACGGCCAAAATTTGAAAAACTCGACGACGTCCTTTATGTGTGGTTTTTAGAAAGAAGAAGAAAAGGAATGCCAATATCAGGACCCACGTTGATAGAGAAAGCTCGCGAATTTCACACGAATTTAAATATTTCTGAGCATTGCAATTTTTCAATAAGTTGTTTTTTCATAAATTTTGAGTTTGGTTTTCTTACTCTCGATTATCCACAAAAATTCAATTATCCAGAATGGGTTCTTCCCGAGCATTCCGGATAATCGAGACTTTACTGTATTATCTTGTTTTAAGAGAAATCATGAAATGTAACTTTCTCTAATTATTTTTTCACGTAATATTTAAAATATAACAGTTTTTCAAACTTTTCTACTACTTTTAACTTAATTAAGTTAATTCTAATTTTAAAAACTTTCCCATGTGTTACCGCGACCTCATTATGAGGGAAGCAAAGTAAAGAATAGTGACACTGTGCCTTGACCTTCCAAGGATGTCGTAAGAGGCATCTAAGGAGATTGATCGATTGATGGCTTGACAAGCTGTCATTATTGTAAAAAGTATTGTTATGGAAACAGAACCATAGATTTTAGAAACAGTGATCTCTGCAATATTATGTGCCATTTTGGCATGCAAGGTTCCTGTTTTTGAGATTGTGGTTCTAGGGCCGCTTCGGCTCGAAAGTAGGACAATATAATTCAGACTATAGAATAGATATATAATTTTTAAAACTACTACTAGACTACTAATACAAAGTCTAATTACTAATACTAATAATTAATTACTACTACTATCCTTCTCTATCGAGTAGAAAATCAGGCTATGGCTATAGCTAAAAGCTTATTTATTTTATTATTTACTGGTAATTTACTTTGCTTTTACTAAAACAAAAAATATTCATTTTTTTTCCTGAGAGTCTGTCTTAGTCTAGTCTTGTCTTAAAATGTCTTAAGTAAGTGGTCAACAGTCCAGTGGGCGTCTCTGACAAAAAAACTCTCAATTATCATTATTATTTATTGTACCAAATTGTTTTATTACATCAATAATTATTAATTATTTTTTTTTATGTTATCAGCAATCGATATCGACGAAGTCTACTAGTGTAAGTAAACGTACTGTCTCATCTAAACCATAGTGAACGTACCTTCTCTGCCATGTTGTTGACGTGGACAGACCGTAGAAGAGGACAAGAAGATATAGCTCTGGGGATGAGAAGCTGAGTCCCTGGGGCTGTCGGTTACAGTCTAACCTCACGTGACCCGGATACACTTGCTTATATCATCGCTCCCACCAACGTTGAAGAGTTACAATTCGCAGTTCAAAAATAGGAACTTCATTTAGTTGAAAAAGCAAATTTATACATATATATATATTTTGTGGGTTGCCAGCTGAATTTTTACTGAACCGCAACGCGGTTTTCTTTCTTTTGTTCCTAACCTACGTAAAACTGTGAGACAAATAATAATAATAAATGAATATTATTATAGAGGGAAACTTCCGAGGCGATAATCAGTGAATCAATTCAGAGGGAAGAGGTATGTTTACAGCACTCGGAAAAATGACAAATAATCAACAACAGAACAAATATGGACCAAGGCAGGATCGAACCCGTACTCAGTGGCACAGCGCCTTGCCACGAAAAGCCAAACGCTAGGGAACACTGCCACTCTTGATTATTTGTCATTTTTTCCGACTGCTGTAAATATACCTCTTCCTCTGCAATACTGTGACCATGCTCTTTTTGTAAATTGTCATTCTATTCATCATGCTTTACAGCAGCTTTGCATTTTGAAGCTTCTTGATGGATGTTTATTCTTTTACTCCTAAAAATAGTAGAGGCCACACATTTGAGACCAGAAACATCATTGAAAAGTGTAGGGAATATATAACTGTATACATGCTTCACGGGCAAGGCTTTTGACTGGGTACAACATCAGAAAATGCAGAGCGCCATAAACGATATGGGCTTTCCAGTACTTCAAATACAATATATTGAGTAGGGAAGAGCAAATAGGTGCAGTACTGCGGTAAAACTGGTGCAATGAGCCAGAAGTATGATGTGTGTTACACCGCACTACTGACAACTTATCGAATCACGAATAGCGAGCGAAACATCAAGTTGGTTTGAAGTACAAAAAGGGGTGAGGCAGGGATGCATCCTCTCTCCATACCTGTTCAACATCTATGCTGAGAACATCATGAGAAATGTCAGAAAGGATGACAGATTTGTAACGTTCGACTCTTTCACAATAAATGACAACATAATTCCATATCACATATACGCTGATGACATAGTACTCCGCTCAAGCAGTGCAAAAGGATTAATAAATATAAATGAGTGTTGAAACACAGTGAAGAGCGAAGCTTCTATCTAAACATACGGAAAACCAAGACATCGTCTATTGACAAAACAAAAAGCCAACCCAAAATCATCATCATCAACAGTCTTGAAATTGAAACAAACTATGAATATCTTGGATCACTAATGCAGCCTCAGTGGCTGAATGGTTCGTGTGCTCGCCTAAGTGGCTGAATGGTTCGTGTGCTCGTTTCCTGTTCAGAAGGGTACGGGTTCGACTCCCAGAAGTTCGGAATTCCTTTAGGACCCATAAGGCTCCTGGGTTCGCCTAGTCTCTAAAAATGGGTACTATACATTTTCTGGTCTGGCGTGATGCTGACCACACCAGCTAAAAACGTGACGTGGTCATGAAAAAAATCTGGTCACTATCAACACTACCTGGTACGCCAGGGCAGATAAGCCTTTATGTAGGTCTAGTAACTAACAATGAAGACATTCATCATCATGTGCCATACCGGTTGGCGTAGGTGATCATGTCCCTCCACAATCTTCTATCCACAGTGCATCGTATCAGTTCTGTTGTTGACTGTTTTCCATGCCATGACACCAAGCTATCCAGTATTTTCTCTCTCTGTCGTCCGCGATCTCTCTTTCCTTTTATTTTGCCAGTTGTAACCAAGTATTCCAACTTTCCTCTTCTCATGATGTGCCCGAAAAATGTTGATTGGTTCTTTCTGATGTTTTTAAGAGCTCCCTTTTTGTGTTGGCCTCTTTGAGAACTTCCTCATTGGTACTTTTTAGCTGTCCAGGGAACTTTCAACATTCTTCTGAGAAATTCCATCGCTGTGGCCTCTAATCGTCTTTTCATTTGTTTGTCTACTGTCCATGATTCGCTTCCATATGTCAGAATTGGTTCTATATAGCACCGATAAACTCTCTTTCTCATTTTTATTGACATAGATTTGTTGCATAAGATATATAGATTTGTTGCATAAGATATTTTTCATTTATGAAGAGATTAAGATAAGATATAAAGAAATATATAAAAATATATAAATATATATGAAAAATATAAAAAAAAAAAAAGATTAGCAACACAAAAGTTAAATGCCACGACGAACATGGTGCACAATACCTCAAGGCAGTAAAATTTAAATTACTGAGGTCGTATATCATCCCGATAGCAACATATGGTTGTGAGTAATGGACAATCTCGCAAATAACAGAAGGAAATCGATTCATTTGAAACCAAATGCTGCAGAAAAAAATCCATAAGATACCTTGGGTAATAAAAAAAAAATGCAATGAAGACATTAAAAGACTTAAACATTAAAAACAACTGTCTTATAAGTACCATTCTACAGAGGAGATTAAGACACAATGACCACGTCATAAGACACGGCGGGCTGGAAAGAATAATAATGGAAGGTGTAGTTACTGGATGACGAGACAGGGACAGACGAAGGAGAAAATTATTTCAGTAAATGAAAGAGATAGCAACAGAAGAGATCTTCCTATAGACACAGATTCTTTCAGACGGGATATGGTGAATGCAACGTTATGTGGGAGATCTGGCTAGACTAGAGACAGAGATTCTTTCAGACAAAATGTTATGAATGCGACGTTCTGTAGGAGATCTGGTTGTAGACAGAGAGTCTTTCAGACGGGCTTTGATGAATGTAGCGTTCTGTAGGAGATCTGGTTGTAGACAGAGAGTCTTTCAGACGGGCTTTGATGAATGTAGCGTTCTGTAGGAGATCTGGTTGTAGACAGAGAGTCTTTCAGACGGGCTTTGATGAATGTAGCGTTCTGTAGGAGATCTGGTTGTAGACAGAGAGTCTTTCAGACGGGCTTTGATGAATGTAGCGTTCTGTAGGAGATCTGGTTGTAGACAGAGAGTCTTTCAGATGGCTTTGATGAATGTAACGTTCTGTAGGAGATCTGGTTGTAGACAGAGAGTCTTTCAGATGGCTTTGATGAATGTAGCGTTCCGTAGGAGGTCTGGCTATAGACAGAGAGTCTTTCAGACGGGCTTTGATGAATGTAACGTTCTGTAGGAGGTCTGGCTATAGACAGAGAGTCTTTCAGACGGGCTTTGATGAATGTAACGTTCTGTAGGAGGTCTGGCTATAGACAGAGAGTCTTTCAGACGGGCTTTGATGAATGTAACGTTCTGTAGGAGATCTGGTTATAGACAGAGAGTCTTTCAGACGGGCTTTGATGAATGTAACGTTCTGTAGGAGATCTGGTTATAGACAGAGTCTTTCAGACGGGCTTTGATGAAAGTAACGTTCTGTAGGAGATCTGGTTATAGACAGAGAGTCTTTCAGACGGGCTTTGATGAAAGTAACGTTCTGTAGGAGATCTGGTTATAGACAGAGAGTCTTTCAGACGGGCTTTGATGAAAGTAACGTTCTGTAGGAGATCTGGCTATAGACAGAGTCTTTCAGACGGGCTTTGATGAAAGTAACGTTCTGTAGGAGATCTGGTTATAGACAGAGTCTTTCAGACGGGCTTTGATGAAAGTAACGTTCTGTAGGAGATCTGGTTATAGACAGAGTCTTTCAGACGGGCTTTGATGAAAGTAACGTTCTGTAGGAGATCTGGTTATAGACAGAGAGTCTTTCAGACGGGCTTTGATGAAAGTAACGTTCTGTAGGAGATCTGGCTATAGACAGAGTCTTTCAGACGGGCTTTGATGAAAGTAACGTTCTGTAGGAGATCTGGTTATAGACAGAGTCTTTCAGACGGGCTTTGATGAAAGTAACGTTCTGTAGGAGATCTGGCTATAGACAGAGTCTTTCAGACGGGCTTTGATGAAAGTAACGTTCTGTAGGAGATCTGGCTATAGACAGAGTCTTTCAGACGGGCTTTGATGAAAGTAACGTTCTGTAGGAGATCTGGTTATAGACAGAGAGTCTTTCAGACGGGCTTTGATGAAAGTAACGTTCTGTAGGAGATCTGGCTATAGACAGAGTCTTTCAGACGGGCTTTGATGAAAGTAACGTTCTGTAGGAGATCTAGCTATAGACAGAGAGTCTTTCAGACGGGCTTTGATGAATGCAACGTTCTGTAAAGAACATGCGGCCTGAAGATAAATGGTTTCGAATTTGTATCTTGGTCTCTTGTCCCTGTCCACTTTATCACTTCAATGACTAGGAAGAGACGGAGTGTTCTTGGCCATAACTGATGGTTCACCTCACGACTAGCGCTTATCTTACCCGTTACTTATCTTACCCGTTACTTATCTTACCCGTTACTTACCTTACCCGTTACTTATCTTACCCGTTACTTATCTTACCCATTACTTATCATATTTAAGCCATATCTGCACTGGCTTTTTGCATTTATAACAATGTCTACTTAGTGCCTACGTTTTGTATTCAACCATTTGTTTGGTAGCAACTGTTTTTCTATCACTTAAGACATACTTTTACTACAAGTTTCCACTGTTAAACCCTAGTAGATACAAGCTAAAGTGTAGTGCAGCATTCTTTGGACACACCTATTTTTTTGCACATTTTTTTTACACATCGTCTTGCTGGCAATTTCATTTAGTGTGTCATAGAATTCTTCGCTGTCTTTTTCATTGTTGTTACATGGTGCTTAAATCTGTATGTAAGTTGTTTTCGGTCGTCTTCTAGTAGTCTGGTTTTGATTAATCTTTCTGAGTAGTATTTTATTTCTAGAATAGTCTTTGCGTATTCTGGGTCGATGATAAAACCTACTTTTTGTGTTGTCGACTACTGAGAATATTATCGTGTAGTTCGTGTGTTTTCTTTATCTGTTATCCTTTTAATTTGGTGTCCGCTAATCCTAGTATTTTAATGTTCATCTTTGTCATTTATTCTATAAGTTCAGCTTCTTTGGTTTTTTTTCTTTTTATCTCGCATATCTCGATGGTTGTTCTATATTTACTGCACGTATGTAGCCACTACTGTCTTCTTGTATACTGCACGTATGTAGCCACTACTGTCTATCTTGTATACTCCACGTATGTAGTCACTCTCTATCTTGTATACTCCACGTATGCAATCACTGTCTATCTTGTATATTCCACGTATGCAGCCACTACTGTCTATCTTGTATACCCCACATATGCAGCCATTACTGTCTATCTTGTATACTCCACGTATGTAGTCGCTGTCTATCTTGTATACTCCACGTATGTAGCCACTACTCTCTATCTTGTATACTCCACGTATGCAATCACTTTCTATCTTGTATACTCCACGTATGTAGTCACTGTCTTTCTTGTATACTCCACGTATGTAGCCACTGTCTTTCTTATATTCTCCACGTATGTAGCCACTGTCTTTCTTGTATACTCCACGTATGTAGCCACTGTCTTTCTTGTATACTCCACGTATGTAGCCACTGTCTTTCTTGTATACTCCACGTATGTAGCCACTGTCTTTCTTGTATACTCCACGTATGTAGCCACTGACTTTCTTGTATACTCCACGTATGTAGCCACTGTCTTTCTTGTATACTCCACGTATGTAGCCACTGTCTATCTTGTATACTCCACGTATGTAGCCACTGTCTTTCTTGTATACTCCACGTATGTAGCCACTGTCTTTCTTGTATACTCCACGTATGCAGCCACTATCTGCCTTGTCTAAGCATTACCTACAATACCTATTATATTAACTATTGTATCAACCAATTATTTTAGTTAAGCATTGTTTGTATAAAATATTTGTATTGTGTAAATCCATGACTTACCCATTGTCCATCTGTAAATAAAGCCTGATCTTAACTGTTTTATTTGTTAATTTGTTTGTGTGTAGAAGGAGATCAAAGTAAGATTAGTGATAGCAACAGAAACAATTTAATGCCACGACAAACATGTGGCACACAACCAGCAAGACAGTAAAATTAAAATTAGTGAGGGCTTTTATCTTTCCGATAGCGACATATGGTTGTGAATCATGGATAATTCCGCAAACAACAAAGAAGGAAATACAATGTATATTAATTCGAAACACAATCTCTCTTCCCTCTCTCTCTCTCTCTCTCTTTTAATTTTCACTCCATGTGGAGCATAGGTCTTCAACAAACACTTTCCAAGTTGTTCTGTTTCTTGCCATTCTTTTAAGATCATTCCATGTCTTTCACATCATCTGCATCTCTGCTTCTATCTGTCTTTTCCAAGAATTCCTTGGTCTTCCTCTTTATCTTTTCCCCTGGAGATTCCAAAAAGGCCCTGTTGTGTAATACTCTCAATTGGCTTCCGCAGTGTGTGTCCTATCCAGCACCATCATCTTCACTGTATCTCTTTATCCAATGGTATTTGACAGGTAGTAAAAAGTAAAGAGCCCCGTTACGTCAAGTGGCATATTAGGAATATGGTGTTGGTGACCATAATTTTTACAGACCTTCAGCACATAATTTTCGAGGTAATGTGGTCGGTCTTACGCCCGCGTGGCTTTACTTTCCCAGAAAAAAAATCCGGTACCCATTTAAGGCTGGGTGAGCCCTGAAGCCGTCTGTTGGGATGAACCCTACCCCTTGTCCTTTGTAGTCCAGTTCACTAACCACTGAGCTATCACGACCCCCTATTTGACAGGTACATTTCCATAATTCAATGTTTGTGATTTTGTCCTGCCATTTACATCCTTTAATTCTCCATAAGCAACCATTAACGAAAGTCTATCTTCGTGATTGTTCGAAACAAAATGCTGCAGAAAAATCTTTAAGATATCCTGGATGATGAAGAAGGGCAATGAAGACATATTAAAAGGCTTAAACATTTTTGTGTGTGAAAAACTGACTTATAAACATCATTCGACAGAGGGAATTAGTAATAGGAAACTGCTTGAACAGAGCTTCGCAGCAGGAGACAATCTGATCATCAGAAGCAGACATGTCGAGTAAGTGTTTCGACCCTTTTGTTTCTTGGCGCTCAGGAGGTGGGCCTGCTTGTGCCACGACTCCCAAGCGCCGACTTCTTCCTGCTGCAGTGAACTCTAAGATTACATACAATATATTCAGTACAAAATAACTACACTTGGCCACGTCAAAAGACAGCGGGCTGAAAGGATAATAATGGAAGGCGTGATTCCAGGACGAGACAGGGCAGACCAAGAAGAAGGAGGTTTCAAGACACCAAATAGACATTGAACATGACAACAGAAGAAGTGGGAGATCTGGAGAGAGACAGAGATTCTTTAAGACAGGATGTGGTGAATGCAATGTTCTGCAATGGGCATACAACCTGATGCTGATGATGTTTATTTAATGCTTTTCCAAGCTGTTTACTGTGTTTACGCCAAATTGGGAGTTCTGATCATTTTCGCCAATGTTTACCGGTTAAGTGGACGTCGGTGCGTTGTGTCGCTAGTTTACGCCAAAGAGCGATATTTGCGCATTTTCGGCCCGGCGCATCCGTCTTTGGCATGGGCAGATTTTCTTAATACTTTTGCCTGGGCAGCAACCACTTTAGCCTACTCATTTAGATGTTTTACTGTCAATGGCTCTTGAAGCTTCTGCTCACGGAAACTTCTGTCTTCAAATGTTGACCAAGACGACTATCACATTACCCACGAGAGGGCTATCTCATTACCCACGAGAGGACTGTCTCATTACCCACGAGAGGACTGTCTCATTACCCACGAGAGGACTGTCTCATTACCCAGGAGTGGGCTATCTCATTACCCACGAGAGGACTATCTCATTGCCCAGGAGTGGGCTATCTCATTACCCACGAGAGGACTATCTCATTACCCACGAGAGGACTGTCTCATTACCCACGAGAGGACTGTCTCATTACCCAGGAGTGGGCTATCTCATTACCCACGAGAGGACTGTCTCATTATTCACGCGAGGACTATATCATTACCCACGGGAGGGCTACCTCATTACCCACGAGAGGACTGTCTCATTATTCACCCGAGGACTATCTCATTACCCACGAGAGGACTGTCTCATTATTCACGCGAGGACTATCTCATTACCCACGAGAGGGCTTTTTCATTACACACGAGAGGACTGTCTCATTATTCACGAGAGGACTATCTCATTACCCACGGGAGGGCTACCTCATTACCCACGAGAGGACTGTCTCATTATTCACCCGAGGACTATCTCATTACCCACGAGAGGACTGTCTCATTATTCACGCGAGGACTGTCTCATTACCCAGGAGTGGGCTATCTCATTACCCACGAGAGGACTATCTCATTGCCCACGAGAGGACTGTCTCATTACCCAGGAGAGGACTATCTCAATACCCACGAGAGGACTGTCTCATTACCCACGAGAGGACTATCTCATTACCCACGAGAGAACTGTCTCATTGCCCAGGAGTGGGCTATCTCATTACCCACGAGAGGACTGTCTCATTATTCACGCGAGGACTATCTCATTACCCACGAGAGGGCTACCTCATTATCCACGAGAGGACTGTCTCATTATTCACCCGAGGACTATCTCATTACCCACGAGAGGACTGTCTCATTATTCACGCGAGGACTATCTCATTACCCACGAGTGGACTGTCTCACTACTCACGAGAGGACTATCTTGTTACCCACGAGAGGACTATCTCATTACCCACGAAAGGACTGTCTCCTTCCAACGCAAGGACTATTTCATTACCCACTAGAGAGTTATCTCATTATCCACCAAAGGGTTATCTCATTACTAACGAGAGATCTATTTCATTACCAACGAGACTGGGGAGAGGAAAGCCACAAAGAAACCGCGGATTAAATGAGAAGAATTCTCAATGCCTTTGGTGGGACACGAACCCAAAACCATCATGTCCAGAGATTGACGTTTTATCCCTAGACCACTCAGTGTAATTAATAAAAAAAAGTAAAGAGCCCTCGTCGCGCCACGTGGCGTATACGGAATATGGTGTTAGTGACCCGTCACGCCACGTGGCCTATACGGAATATGGTGTTAGTGACCCGTCACGCCAAGTGGCCTATACGGAATATGGTGTTAGTGACCCGTCATGCCAAGTGGCGTATACGGAATATGGTGTTAGTGACCCGTCATGCCAAGTGGCGTTTCAGGAAAATGGTGTTAGTGATGATAAATTGTACAGACCTTCAACACGTGATTTTTGGGGGTAATGTGGTCGGTATTACGCCCGTGCCGCTTCACTTTACCAGAAAAAAATCCGGTACCCAATCAAGGCTTTGGTGAACCTGGAAGCTTTCGGTCGGGATCGAACCCTACCTCTTCTCCTTTGTAGTCCAGTTCACTAACCACTGAGCTATCGCGGCTCCCGTACCCAGTGTAACAGTGTGAACAATTCGAAGAGGTAAAACAGGAAAGGAATAAAACAATAAACAAGAAGAAAAAGAGTCACAGAGATCAAGAAGTTAACGATCAAATGACGGCGATTCGGCGTATGTCGGCAGACTTTGACAGAGATATCGCTGGACGGTCTCTGAAAATATTTGGAGATAACCGGCCCAGGTAGTTAAAGTAACCGCGGTCGAAGGAGGAGACAGAGGTTTCTGTAGCAGTCTACGGACACAATTAGAAGACATAACTTACTGGTTCCATGTAAGGGACCGAACGGAAGTTTCCAAGGGCTGATGACATCCTCTGGGTACCAGAGGTGGTAGACACGAAGAGCGTATGATGCCAGCGAGAGTGAACGAGATCAAAAGGTTTATACAATCGAGCTGGGTAGTCAGTAAGGAGCAAGGACAACTTTATCTTAAAGTCAACTGAGAGAAGTGATTGATAAATGTTTGTTGTCAAGACTTCTCATTAAATTATAGGCTATTGACAAGTGGGACGATAGTCCTAGGAATATAAGGCGGAGTTCCCAGGACTGACCATACCAGATACCCAGAATGCCCAAGAAATATGGCTATTTAGGAGGGGCCTAATTGGCAACAAATGTGCCAAGCAGAGATTTTCGTGAGACTTTCAGTTATTGTAGGAGATACCAGAAAGAGGTAAATTTACGACTGATTTAGGAACCTGTCTCAAGGCAGAGCAGTAAAGTAAGCAAAGTGCCCCGTCACGTCAAATGGCGTTTAGGGGATATGGTGTTAGTGAGCATACATTTTACAGACCCTCGGCACACGATTTTTGGGGATAGTTAATTATAAGTTAGTTGGGAATAGTTAAATATAAGTTAGTTGGGGATAGTTAAATATAAGTTAGTTGGGGATAGTTAAATATAAATTTGTTGGGGATAGTTAATTATAAGTTAGTTGGGGATAGTTAAATATAAGTTAGTTGGGGATAGTTAAATATAAATTTGTTGGGGATAGTTAATTATAAGTTAGTTGGGGATAGTGTAGATAGTTAAATAGTTAGGAAGTAGTAGAAGTTATCAGCAGAACTGTAGAAATGTTTGAATAATAATTAGGTCAGAAGTAGATATAGAATCTTATCAGTGAATTCCAGAACCATAGAGTTATTATAAACCAGAGAAGAGCTGTCTACAGAATTCCTAAAGATATTGATAATTGTGTCGTGCAGGCTAGTGTCAAGCTGATATGATAGAACATAAGAACATTCAGAGATGGTATGTATGACACGGCTTGGGCGCATACACCATCGGTTGATTTAGTGGACCCACACAACTCTAATGTATTATAGCAGAGATACGATTCAATTGCTGTGTGATTTGTTGCGTCCCGACTTGTAGACATAAGAATAAAGACATGTTGTTCTTGTTCCAGCCATTGTGAGTTATCAATTGAATCGAATGTGTTAATGTATTGAAGGAGAAATCATGGACAACTTATACAAAAGCATGAGAGAAGGCTAAATGCATTCCCTATGCGATGTCTGCGCCGCATTCTTGGTATCACCTGGAAGGAAAAACTGACAAACGTGGAGGTCATGACTCGCACTGCCTCCCGAACATCTACACGCTGCTCAAACAAGGTAGATTAAGCTGGCTTGGCCACGTACACCGTATGAAAAACGGTCGCATACCAGTGGCGTATTCTCTATGCTACTGTGGCTACCGCCGGTAGCCTGAACATATTAACGAAATGCAAAAGGAAATGATAATTTATTATATTTTTTTCATAATTACATTACAAATTTTCGACTATTCTATTACACATTTCCTAGGCCAATATGATTTATTTGCTTTGATTTGCATTTATTAAAGCAAGATTTTCCTATGGCCACTATAACGTTTGTGAATGAAACCGAAATTAAGATAGTACATGAAACCGCTAATAAGCAGCGGTACTGTTCTCTTCTCTACGAGTTAGAATTAATGACCTTGACATGCCAAAAATTCCGTCAAAATAATACGGAGAAAGCTACCGCTAGAGGAATACGGTTTCATGGGTTTTTTTTAGATCTAGCCAATCAGATTCGTCACAAAGTGAAAGGGAAACTATATCTGATTACCGGAACTTCCTAACCTATTTATAACTACGTTATGCGCATCAGCATATGTAGAAAGAACTTTTCCTGCTCTCATAAGAATCAAATCTTATTGTCGCTCAACTCAGACATAAGAACGCTTATCTAGTTTGGCAATACTGTCCAATGAGAAATCATTCCTTCAGAAACTTAGAAACCAACCCAACAGTACTTTCAATGACAAAGTCATCGATTCATTTTCGTCCCAAACAAGACGGATAGAGTTTACATATAAATAAGTAAGTAATTTAAAATGTAGTGATGTCATTAAAAATATTATTTCATGTCAGCCTACTGAATATAATGTATGTCTTTATTTATTATGTCAACGGTAGCCCAGACCCCAAAACCTGTATACGCCACTGCCGCATACCAAAAGATATACTCTTCGGACAACTGGCAGATGGCAAAAGGACGAGGGGCGCCAAAAACTTCGATTTGTAGATGTGTGTAAAAGTGACATGAAGACTCTGAACATAAACCCTGCAGCCTGGAAAGAAATAGCAGCAGACCGCAATCTATGGAAACACTCTAAAGCTTCAACTTAAACAAGAAACAGACAGATTCATAGAAACAGAATACGCGGCGAAAGGAAAAAAAGAATAACATTTCTAGGGGCGCTGGAAAATCCATAGTCAACTGTGACTGACGGTGGCTACTAGTCAACTATGACTGACGGAGGCTACTAATCAACTGTGACTGACGGTGGCTACTAGTCAACTATGACTGACGGAGGCTACTAATCAACTGTGACTGACGGTGGCTACTAGTCAACTATGACTGACGGAGGGTACTAATCAACTGTGACTGACGGTGGATAATATAGTCAACTATGACTGACGGAGGCTACTAATCAACTGTGACTGACGGTGGCTACTAGTCAACTATGACTGACGGAGGCTACTAATCAGCTGTGACTGACGGTGGCTACTAGTCAACTATGACTGACGGAAGCAACTAGGCAACTGTGACTGACGGAGGCTACTAATCAACTGTGACTGACGGAGGCTACTAGTCAACTATGACTGACGGGGGCTACTAATCAACTGTGACTGATTGAGGCTACTAATCAACTATGACTGACGGTGGCTACCAGTCAACTATGACTGACGGAGGCTACTAATCAACTGTAACTGACGGTGGCTACTAGCCAACTATGACTGACGGAGGCTACTAGGCAACTATGACTGACTGAGGCTACTGGTCAAATATGACTGACGGAGGCTAAAAATCAACTATGATTGACGGAGGCTACTAGTCAACTATGACTGACGGAGGCTACTAATCAACAGTGACTGACGGAGGCAACTAGTCAACTATGACTGACGGAGGTTACTAGTCAACTGTGACTGATGGAGGCAACTAGTCAACTATGACTGACGGAGGCTACTAGTCAACTGTGCCTGATGGAGGCAACTAGTCAACTATGACTGACGGAGGCTACTAATCAACTGTGACTGACGGTGGCTACTATTCAACTATGACTGACGGAGGCTACTAATCAACTGTGACTGACGGTGGCTACTAGTCAACTATGACTGACGGAGGCTAATATAGTCAACTATGACTGACGGAGGCTACTAATCAACTGTGACTGACGGTGGTTACTAGTCAACTATGACTGACGGATGCTACTAGTCAACTATGACTGACGGATGCTACTAGTCAATTTGACTGACGGATGCTACCAGTCAACTATGACTGACGGAGGCTACTAGTCAACTTTGACTGACGGAGCCTACTACTACAGAAAGAGTAGTCTTCTCATGTGATAGCTCAATGTCAAGGACACACATCTAAGTTAGCAATAAGGAATCATAGACTCATCAAGTCAGAAGAGAAAATAACAAGAACATTACTATACCAATCAGTCACTGTAGTTCTGATAAATCACACATCTGATCTATTTATTATTATTTTTCACTTAGTGAACTTCATTCTATATTCCAATACACGTGTCTGTTATATAAAGTTGTACACGATTTATCCATCATTAAATAAAATTAAATAATTTGTCAAATCTAGAATTGATTTCTTCTAAATTTATAGCCCTGACACTGTAGATTTTATTGATATCCTGTTTCATTGAATAAATGTGGGTTGTTATTAGCCTAAGGTTAAGATCTAAACCATATATATGTGTGCCAGCTCGGAATATACTCCATGTGTTATTGCACACCTACTATATAGATACCTTGGTACTAGATACGTTGGTGTCGTGGCATGGTAAACAGTCACTGCTATCTTTATGTAAGACAATGCCCATGAAACAGCCAACAACAGAGCTGATGTAACGTACATAGGACAGAGAATGGCTCAATGCGGCAGTATTTGCCTATGACGTCTTCGAAGGCTTACACAGACGAGAGGAGACATGTGCTGCTGCTATAGATCTGGAGGATGCATACAACAGGGTATCATTTGAATATCTCATGCATATGCTCCTCAAACTGGCGGTGCACCCCTTCCTCATTAGATGGATTGCCACGGCACTGTTTCAGAGGAAGGTGATACTCAGATGTGGAAGTTGGTCTTCCGAGCCTACATCCATTTGCCCAGGGCTGCCACAAGGCTCACCATTGTCACCAGTTCTATTTAATTATCACCAGTTCTATTTAACGTGTACACAATAACGATCACGGAACAACAGCTGGATGGGAGGGGAAGAACTATGACTTTTGATGATGATATTCTGGTATATCGACAGGGAAGAGACAGACGGGGAATCGCCTCCACAATGCAAGACGAACTCGATCGCATTTCTTCCTGGTGTGGGTTATCAGGTGCCGTGGTTAATCCTAATAAAGCATCAGTTTCATGGTTCTCCCTTAACAATCATATCGTTCATACGACCACACCGGTAGTACGAATGGGAGCTGATGAGGTGACCAGGGACAAGTTGATGACATACCTTGGAGTTAAGTTGATCGCAGCCTGTGTTTTCGGGACCACGTCGACCATGTGATAACAAAATCCCGCAAAGGATTAGCCGCCTTGAAGGTCATAGCAGCTGCCAACATCGAGCAGAGGCTATTTACTCTTCTGTTCCAGGGATTAGTCCTCGCACCAATCGAGTATGCCCTGGCAATTCTTACTGTCAGTACGACTCAAATTGATAGGCTGGAGAAAATACAAAATGAAGTCATGCGCATTATCCTGGGATGTACGAGGAATACTCCTGTGTAGCAATGAGGTTTCTTCTTGACTTTCCAACCATGGATGACAGAATCAAGATCTGGAGAGCACGAGCATACCTGAAGATTAGTACAGATACAGAGCATCCATTGCACCACGTCCTCAACACAGAGAAAGGTGACAGGCTAAAAAGATGCAAATCATGGGTGGGCCGAGCAGAAGATGTCATCAAACAGGTCTGTGAGCTTACCAATATCAGTGTTGGTGAGGAGTGGATACCGGTGCCTACGTCATTCAAGGGGACTTTCTCGTGTATTGTCACACTCGACAGGAAAAGTAGGGAACAGAACCCGGTCGTGGTTAATGCTGAGGTCAACGGTCTCATCTGCGATAACACCGATGAGAAAGATGCAGTCATCTATACAGACGGATCTGTAAGACGACACCAAAGAAGTGCATGGGCATTTACAGCACGCTCGGCAGTCAGAATAGCCAAGGAAGACAGTGGTGCATACGTCATGACCACGAGTAGTATGACAATGGAGGCGATGGCAGTGACCAAGGCATTCAAATGGTTAGAGTAACAAGACTACACCCACGCATGTATACTGAGTGATTCGATGAGCATGATAAAAAAGTGGAGGCGGGCTCTGTACGCATGCAATGGGTGGAGTCGTTGCAGAAATCCAAAATATGTAAGGTCACCTTTGTCTATGTCCCTGGACATGCGGGAGTACGGGGAAATGAAAGAGCGGACAGGTTGGCTAGCTGCGCTGTCGTTGAGGACGGGCAACCAATGGATCGGGTGGACATCATCAATGCCCTCCGAGATGTGGGAAGAGCACATGACTTCGACAAACACAGATCCACGTCACTTCTTCGGATGATGGAAATGGGAGTTAAGTTGGGCACAGCCAGAAAGGAGACACTTAGTGGCCGTGTAAGAAGACGTATCAACCAACATAGAACTGGAGTCGTCAGTCGCTGGACACTGAGGGAATTGCCGAGGAGGGGATCTGAGCACCTATGGACATGTTCGGAGTGCAATGATGATGACCCGCAAATAACTCAATAACTCAATGGTGGTAGGTCATGATCGCCTTCACCAATCTCTATGGCGCAGGATAATGATTATATATTCTACTGTCTGTATTTTTCTGAAAAAAAAATGTTCTTAAATTACAGAGAAAAAAATATGTGAGATGTTTTTCAGAGGAATGGAAGAACACATAGTATAGAACACATAGGAATAACAGATAGTGTGGGCATTTAAAAACACGGATTTATCTAGCGAAAACTTGGTTCTTGTAATAAAATGAAACAAATGCAAAATGAATTATTGTAAGACATTTGTCAAAGGTTTTTTTTTCACAGTAAACGAACAAAACTTAGACTGTTCAACATATGTGTGATACCTGTGTTAACATATGGATGTGATATCTGTGTTAACATATGGATGTGATACCAGTGTTAACATATGGATGTGATACCAGTGTTAACATGTGGATCTGATACCTGTGTTAACATGTGGATGTGATACATGTGTTAACATGTGGATGTGATACCAGTGTTAACATATGGATGTGATACCAGTGTTAACATGTGGATGTGATACCTGTGTTAACATGTGGATGTGATACCTGTGTTAACATATGGATGTAATATCTGTGTTAACATATGGATGTGATACCAGTGTTAACATATGGATGTGATACCAGTGTTAACATGTGGATGTGATACCAGTGTTAACATATGGGTGTGGAAGTTGGAAATCCACCAAAACTCTCATCATCATCCTCATGTGCCATACCGGTTGGCGTAGGCGATCATGTCCTTCCACAATCTTCTATCCACCGTGTATCGTAACAGTTCTATTGTTGACTGGTTTCCATGCCACGACATCAAACTATCATGTGTTTTCTCTCTTTGTCGTCCGCGATATCTCTTCCCTGCATTTTACCAGTTGTAACCAAGTATTCCAACTTTCCTCTTCTCATGATTTGCCCGAAAGATGTTGAATGTTTCTTTCTATTGCTTCTTATGAGTTTTGGCCTCTTTGTGAATCTGTTCATTAGTCTTTTTTTTAGATGTCCAGGGAACTTTCATCATTCTTCTTCTTTTTTTTTTGTTTACTGTCCATGATTTGCTTCCAAATGTCATAATTGGCTCTATATAGCACCGATGAACTCTCTCTCTCTCACTTATATTGACATAGATTTGTTGCATAAGACGTTTTTCATTTTCTGAAATGCTATTTTGGCCTGACCTATTTTGCCTTTTATTTATGTTGTGTATCTTCCATCTGATGTTATTATTGTGCCCAAGTATTTAACGTGTTGCACTTGTTTCAGATTTGTCTTGTTTATTGTTATGCTGCATTCTTCTTCTACCCTTAAGCTCCCCGTGGAGCATAGGTTTTAAAAAACACTTTCCAAGCCGTTCTCTTTCTTGCCATTCTTTTAAGATCACTTCATGTCTTCCACAGCATCTTCATCTTTGCTTCCATCTGTCTTCTCCAAGAATACTTTGTGCTGCACAGTGGTGATGATTGTTTCTTTGATATGACCATTACTTCTGTTTTCTTACTATTCAGACTGAGACCTTTCTTGCTATTTTTAAAAAAATATCATGTCTATCATTTCTTGTAGTTCATTCTCTGTCTCAGCTATTAAGAATGTGTCATCCGAATTTTACAAATTGCTTATGTTGTGACCGTTGACTTTCAGTTACATTTTTTTGTCTACTATTGATCTTATAACATCATTTATCACAATCTATTAAACTGATATAAACTAAAGCCCTTCTTCATTTTCTTCCTCATTTTCTTCTTCAGGGATCAACTACGGCTATGCTTTTATATTTTTAAACTACCATGGGCCACGGGAGCCGCGATAGCTCAGTGGTTAGTGAACTGGACTACAAAGGACAAGGGGTAGGGTTCGATCCCAACCGACGGCTTCGGGGTTCACCCAGCCTTAAATGGGTACCGGATTTTTTTCTGGGAATGTAAAGCAGCACGGGCGTAATACCGACCACATTACCCAAAAAATCACGTGCTGGAGGTCTATAAAATGTATGATCCCTAACACCATATTCCCTATACGCGACTTGGCGTGACGGGGGTATACCTTTTTTATAATACAGATAACTCTCTTTATTCTGTTCTCCTCGTCTATTTCAGGATTGTCTTTACTTTTTTGAGGCTCCGCGGCTGCTTGGACTGTTGACAGTTCATCTGCTTTCTCGTTTCCAATGATGACACAATAGGTTAGTATCCACTCTAGGACTAGTTCTGTTTTTTTTCTGACAGCAAACACATGTCGTTCTTTATTTATTTTAAAGAATTTTTCCTATAGTGACATTGCTTGTATGACTAACTTTGTATCAGTGAAGATGATAATTTTTGGACTTAGGACCTCTCGTGTGTTGAGAGTTTCTACGGCTGTGTGGAGTGCCATTGCCTCTGCTCTAAAATGTGTGTGCCTTTCTCCGGTTGGAAGAGAGTGTTTCTGTCTTTTCACTTGGATATGTTACATATAATCTAACATATACTGATGATACAGTCTTACTCGCTAAGAGTGAAAATGAGTTACAAGAAATGTTGGACATTATAGTGAAAGAAAGCTAAAATAAAGGACTCAGCCTTAATAGCAAAAATACAGAAGTAATGGTAACAACAAAGGAAAAGACATCACCTCAGTGCAAAATAAAGACAAGTGGAACAATATTAAAGCAGGTAAATGAATTTAAATATTTGGGAACTTTGTTAACCTCAGACGGAAGATGTACAAAAGAAGTGAGATGCAGAATCTATCTATCTATCTATTGACCTTTCGAGCCGTAACGGCCCATAGGGCGTAGACCAAGATACACCTTCTCCTATATGAATTTTTTGTTCTAGCAGTTTTCTTTTAAAGATATTTTATCAAATATCGCCATCTGTCTCTGTTCTGTGCAAGCAGTTCTATCTCATTGAGGGAGCCGATTCCTGCTGCTCTTGCCTCTCTCATCAATGTTCTTCTCAGTGTCTCCCTGGGTCTTCCTCTTTTTCTTTTACCAGTTGTTTCCCATATGAGGGCTTGCTTTGCTATTCGATTATTATCTCTTCTCATCACATGTCCAACGTATGACCATCGTCTTTTCTTTATTACTGAAGATATTAGTGGTTGATTGGCGATGAGATGCAGAATGGCTCAGGCAAAAGCAGCTTTCCAGAAAATGAGGAAGATACTATGCAATTCATTTTTGACAATAGAAACAAGACAGGAGGTGAGCATTAAAATAAAGAGCCAGGTCATTGCTCTAGACAGGAAGTGAGCATTAAAATAAAGAGCCATGTGACTGCTCTAGACAGGAAGTGAGCATTAAAATAAAGAGTCAGGTGACTGCTCTGGGCAGGAAGTGAGCATTAAAATAAAGAGCTAGGTGACTGCTCTAGACAGGAAGTGAGCATTAAAATAAAGAGTCAGGTGACTGCTCTGGGCAGAAAGTGAGCATTAAAATAAAGAGCCAGGTGACTGCTCTAGACAGGAAGTGAGCATAAAAATAAAGAGCCAGGTGACTGCTCTGGACAGGAAGTGAGCATTAAAATAAAGAGCCAGGTGACTGCTCTAGACAGGAAGTGAGCATAAAAATAAAGAGCCAGGTGACTGCTCTGGACAGGAGGTGAGCATTAAAATAAAGAGCCAGGTGACTGCTCTAGACAGGAAGTGAGCATAAAAATAAAGAGCCATGTGACTTCTCTAGACAGGAAGTGAGCATTAAAATAAAGAGTCAGGTGACTGCTCTGGGCAGAAAGTGAGCATTAAAATAAAGAGCCGGGTCATTGCTCTAGACAGGAAGTGAGCATTAAAATAAAGAGCCAGGTGACTGCTCTAGACAGGAAGTGAGCATTAAAATAAAGAGTCAGGTGACTGCTCTGGGCAGAAAGTGAGCATTAAAATAAAGAGCCAGGTGACTGCTCTAGACAGGAAGTGAGCATAAAAATAAAGAGCCAGGTGACTGCTCTGGACAGGAAGTGAGCATTAAAATAAAGAGCCAGGTGACTGCTCTAGACAGGAAGTGAGCATAAAAATAAAGAGCCAGGTGACTGCTCTGGACAGGAGGTGAGCATTAAAATAAAGAGCCAGGTGACTGCTCTAGACAGGAAGTGAGCATACAAATAAAGAGCCATGTGACTTCTCTAGACAGGAAGTGAGCATTAAAATAAAGAGCCAGGTGACTGCTCTAGACAGGAAGTGAGCATTAAAATAAAGAGCCAGGTGACTGCTCTAGACAGGAAGTGAGCATAAAAATAAAGAGCCAGGTGACTGCTCTGGACAGGAAGTGAGCATTAAAATAAAGAGCCAGGTGACTGCTCTAGACAGAAAGTGAGCATAAAAATAAAGAGCCAGGTGACTGCTCTGGACAGGAGGTGAGCATTAAAATATAGAGCCAGGTGACTGCTCTAGACAGGAAGTGAGCATAAAAATAAAGAGCCATGTGACTTCTCTAGACAGGAAGTGAGCATTAAAATAAAGAGTCAGGTGACTGCTCTAGACAGGAAGTGAGCATCAAAATAAAGAGTCAGGTGATTGCTCTGGACAGCAAGTGAACATTAAAATAAAGAGCTAGGTGATTCCACGGTTATTCAAACTCGAAAAAAACTATTTGAACTTGAACAACTACATTTAGAGATTCTTATACCTCAGAGAGATCAAACAAACATCACAGATGAGTCACGCATAGAATCGGGAAGTTGTGCGCGAAAATTTAATTAATTCGATGACTTCCGGGCAATGTCAAAGGTCAAAGCCACCAAGTAAACAGCAAGAGCACATTAATTATGGCAACATTTTGGGTGCTTATTTGTAATCCCTGGTAACAGTTTACGCTGATGGTTAAGTAATTAGCCTCAGTTCCAAGGCTGTCTTGGTCAGCGGTATTATTTAAGGGCCCGCTCGTCGTTACCATTTTGTTCATACTCCATATTTTGTGCTCAGATCTTTTGTGGCGAAGATAGCGTGAGTATTATGTTTCAGTTTATAAGGGATGCTTGTGTATTGTCAGTGACAAGGCCATACTGTTGTGTCTTGTCTTTTACGCTTGCTATTGTTGGGCTATTGTTGACGTCTGTTATGATTACTTTTGTTGGATTGATGTTTACGTCTGTTATGTTTATTGTTGTTGGTTTGATGTTTACGTCTGTTATGTTTGTTGTTGTTGGGTTGATGTTTACGTCTGTTATGTTTGTTGTTGTTGGGTTGATGTTTACGTCTGTTATGTTTGTTGTTGTTTGGTTGACGTTTACTTCTGTTATGTTTGTTGTTGTTGGGTTGATGTTTACGTCTGTTATGTTTGTTGTTGTTGGGTTGATGTTTACGTCTGTTATACTTACTGTTGTTGGATTGATGTTTACGTCTGTTATACTTATTGTTGTTGAATTGATGTTTACGTCTGTTATACTTACTGTTGTTGGATTGATGTTTACGTCTGTTATACTTACTGTTGTTGGATTGATGTTTACGTCTGTTATACTTACTGTTGTTAGATTGATGTTTACGTCTGTTATGTTTGTTGTTGTTGGGTTGATGTTTACGTCTGTTATACTTACTTTTGTTGGATTGATGTTTACGTCTGTTATGTTTGTTGTTGTTGGGTTGATGTTTACGTCTGTTATACTTACTGTTGTTGGATTGATGTTTACGTCTGTTATACTTACTGTTGTTTGATTGATATTTACGTCTGTTATGTTTGTTGTTGTTGGGTTGATGTTTATGTCCGTTATACTTGCTGCTGTTGGATTGATGTTTGCGTCTGTTATGTTTGCTGTTGTTGGATTCATGTTTATGTGTGTTATGTTTGTTGTTCTTTGGGTTGATGTTTACGTCAGTAATGTTTGCTGTTGTTGGGTTGATGTTTACGTCTGTTATGTTTGCTGTTGTTCGATTCATGTTTACATGTGTTATGTTTGTTGTTGTTTGGATTGATGTTTACGTCTGTTATGCTTGCTGTTGTTGGATTCATGTTTACATGTGTTATGTTTGTTGTTGTTTGGATTGATGTTTACGTCTGTTATGTTTGCTGTTGTTGGGTTGATGTTTATGTCTGTTATGATTAGTGGAAAATAAGGGGGGATTTTTTTTCTGAGTGCATTTCATTTAAACGACGTGTCTGGTGATGTATTCAGGTGGCGTTTAACCACGACAAAAAACAAAGAAAACACGAAAGGAACATAAATAATATAACTAATAATAATGGTCTTCATGTTTTAGTCGTTTATTTAAAAAAAAATCATTAGCACATTGTAAGATACCAGTAATTGTCATGGTAAGAGTTACCTAGATATCATTATATAATAGTTACCTAGATACCATGATATAAGAGTTACCTAGATACCATGATATAAGAGCTACCTAGATACATGATATAAGAGTTACCTAGATACCATGATATAAGAGTTACCTAGATATCATGATATAATAGTTACCTAGATACCATGAATAATAGTTACCTAGATACCATGATATAATAGTTACCTAGATATCATGATATAATAGTTACCTAGATATCATGATATAAGAGTTACCTAGATACCATGATATAATAATTACCTAGATACCATGATATAATAGTTACCTAGATGTCACGATATAATAGTTACCTAGATACCATGATATAATAGTTACCTTGATACCATGATATAGTAGTTACCTAGACACCATGATATTATAGTTACCTAGATATCATGATATAATATTTACCTAGATATCATGATATAATAGTTACCTAGATACCATGATGTAATAGTTACCTAGATATCATGATATAAGAGTTACCTAGATACCATGATATAATAGTTACCTAGATACCATGATATAGTAGTTACCTAGATATCATGATATAATAGTTACCTAGATATCATGATATAATAGTTACCTAGATATCATGATATAAGAGTTGCCTAGATACCATGATATAAGAGCTACCTAGATATCATGATATAATAGTTACCTAGATATCATGATATAATAGTTAACTAGATATCATGATATAAGAGTTACCTTGATACCATGATATAAGAGCTACTTAGATATCATGATATAATAGTTACCTAGATATCATGATATAATAGTTACCTAGATATCATGATATAATAGTTACCTAGATACCATGATATAAGAGCAACCTAGATACCATTATATAATAGTTACCTAGATACCATGATATAAGAGCTACCTAGATACCATTATATAATAGTTACCTAGATACCATGATATAAGAGCTACCTAGATACCATTATATAATAGTTACCTAGATACCATGATATAAGAGCTACCTACTTAGTTAACCAGATCAAAAATAGTAGGATGGCATGCTCGTCTGGTTATATATCAATTATAATAATTAGACATACAAAATAAGACGTCATAACAAATATAATAATTAGGCAGATAAAATAAGACGTTATAACAAATATAATAATTAGGCAGACAATACGACGTTATAAAAGATATAAAAATTAGGCAGACAAAATAAGACGTTATAACAAATATAATAATTAGGCAGACAATAAGACATTATAACAAATAAAATAATTAGGCAGACAAAATAAGAAGACACCTGGAAGTGTCATTTTTCGATAAGATCGTAGGAATTTATTACATTGGTAATCTCAGTGTAAGTTTACATGGGCGAGTAACATTAAAAAATGGACAAGTCAGCCTATGACAACCTGCTCCATCAAAGCAAGAGACAGAGCGGAGTGGCGATTTCTGGTAGCCAACCTTCGATGTGGAGACGGCACTCGATGATGATGATGAATCTCCCACAATGCAATTCCCGAAGAGACCAACACAAAAAGAGAGCTATTTTGAAAAAAAAAATCAGAAAGAAACAATCGACATTTCTTGAGCACATGAGAAGAGGAAAGTTAGAATACTTGGTTACAACTGGCAAAATACAGGGACAGAAAGATCGCGAACGACAAAGAGAGAAGAAAATCGATAGCTTGGTGTCTTGCATGGAAAAGAGTCAAAGAACAGAATTGATGCGATGTACTATGGATAGAGAATTGTGGAAGGACACAACTGCCTACACTAATCGGTAAGGCACATAATGATGACAAATCTCTAACAAATTATCATAATCATCATGTGCCATACCGATTGGCGTAGGCGATCATGTCCTTCCACAATCTTCTATCTACAGTGCATCGCATCAGTTCTGTTGTTGATTGCTTTCCATGCCATGACACCAAGCCATCTAGTATGTTCTCTCTTTGTCGTCCGCGATCTCTGTTTCCTTTTATTTTGCCAGTTGTAACCAAGTATTCCAACTGTCCTCTTCTCATGATGTGCCAGAAAAATGTTGATTCTTTCTTTCTGATGTTTTTTATTAGCTGCCTTTTTGTGTTGGCCTCTTTGAGAATTTCGTCATTGGTCTTTTTAGCTGTCCATGGAGCTTTCAACATTCTTCGGAGAAATCCCATCTTCTTTTTTCTTAAACATCATTTTTTTGGACTGTAAGCAAGTGAAACACACAATCTCGTTTTTTTTTTTAAATTCTGCAAAACCTTTGCAATATTTGTGCAGGATGCGCGCGCACAATGCCATGGAGACAGTGCATGGTGTAAACATTAATTAAATGAACCCAGGTCAAGGACATAATGGGTGAAAGTCTAGTTATACCAAAGAAAAACGGTGCAGGTCACAATGGGGCACTAGAAACATGACAAACGGAGAATATGATCGTACTTGTGTGAGCTGATATTGGAGATAACTTGCGCACACGAAAAAAAATAATAAAACTAAGAGAAACACAAATCTCTGAGAAAAAAATAGTTAGGCGGGTTTAGATAAATAACTTGAGATATTCTTACATAATTATTTTTTCTTTTATCTTGTTAGCTTCGTTGTTAAATCGTAATAACTGTCACTCGTGATAGATAGCGCTCTTGCTTCCTCCTCCATTTGAGCACAACTCTGCAAGAGTAATATTTATAATGTTTTAGCCTTGTGGAAAACAAATGGCTACAATAGCAACAAATATTGCTACTTCGATGTCGGTACAGCTGACACTTCTTATAGTACAATACGATACAGTGAAGGCTCGTACCCTCTAACGACCCTAACGTTCCTAACGACCCTAACGTTCCAACATTCGAGGACATTTTGATCCGGAGTTCCAATGACGCTTCTCACAGTTGTTTGTGAGTGATACTTTAGTTGATTTGCTCATTTGTGTATTTCCAGAAAGATCAAATACACATACTTCTACTATTATACATTCAAAGTGATTAGGAGTAGCAGTCTCTTAAAATGTTTAAACTATTGTAGTTAAAATTATGAATTTAAATATCTGAGAACAATGTTAACTTCAGATGGTAGATGTACAACAGAGGTGAGATACAGAATGGATCAGGCAAAAACAGCTTTCCGAAAAATCAGGAAGATATTGTGCAATCCATTTTTGACAATAGAAACAAGAAAATTAGATCTTAAATGTTATGTAGAGCCAGCCTTAACATATGGATGTGAATAATGGACAAAAGGACAACAGGCAAGAAAATCAGTTGAGGCTGTAGAAATATGGTTTTAAAGAAGAATGTTGACAATACCCTAGACAGATAAGAAGATACGTGAAAACGTTCTGAAAGAGTCCAAGCAAAAAGAGAGCTAATCCAAAATTAGGAAGAAACAATCATCATCTTTTGGCCATGTAATGCGAAGGGAACAGCTGGAATATGTTGTAACAACTGGGAAAATTGAGGGACCAAGAAATAGAGGGAAACAAAGAGAAATGATACCAGGCAGCTTAAGAGAATGGCTTGGCATGGCAGGTCAACAAAAGAAATGTTACATAACTGTCGAGATCGAAAGTTGTGGAGAGACTTGATCACCTACGTCAGCAGGCCCGGTACTTGATGATGATGATGATGATATACATCACACACACACACACACACACACACACACGCACGCACGCACACACACACACACACACACACACACACACATATATTCACATTATCTTCCTGATATATATATAAAGAAGGTGGTTTCAAGACATCAAGGATACCTTAAACATGACAATAGAAGAAATGGAAGATCTGACTAGAGACAAATTCAGTCAGGCGGACTGTGGTGAATGCAGCGTTCTGCAAAGGTCTTTCTACATGATGATGATACTGATGATATACGCGACTGAGGGAGGCAATGTAGAGATGAGAAGATAGAGAGATACATGCTAGGGAGTGAGACAAGATAGAGGGAGACATGATAGTGAGAGACATGATAGAGGGAGACATGATAGTGAGAGACAAGATAGAGGAAGACATGATAGTGAGAGACAAGATAGAGGGAGACATGATAGTGAGAGACAAGATAGAGGGAGACATGATAGTGAGAGACAAGATAGAGGGAGACATGATAGTGAGAGACACGATAGAGGGAGACATGATAGTGAGAGACAAGATATAGGGAGACATGATAGTGAGAGACAAGATATAGGGAGACATGATAGTGAGAGACAAGATAGAGGGAGACATGATAGTGAGAGACAAGATAGAGGGAGACATGATAGTGAGAGACAAGATATAGGGAGACATGATAGTGAGAGACAAGATAGAGATACACATGATAGTGAGAGACAAGATAGAGAGAGACATGATAGTGAGAGACAAGATAGAGGGAGACTTGATAGGGAAAGACAAGATAGAGGGAGACATGATAGTGAGAGACAAGATAGAGATACACATGATAGTGAGAGACAAGATAGAGAGAGACATGATAGTGAGAGACAAGATAGAGAGAGACATGATAGTGAGAGACAAGATAGAGGGAGACATGATAGTGAGAGACAAGATAGAGGGAGACATGATAGGGAAAGACAAGATAGTAAAAAAAAAAAGTAAAGTTCCCCTGTCACGCCAAGTGGCGTATAGGGAATATGGTTTTAGTGACCATAACTTGTACAGACCCTCGGCACATGATTTTTGGGGCAATGTGGTCGATATTACAGTCGTGCCGCTTTACTTTCCCAGAAAAAAAAAAATCCAGTACCCATTAAAGGCTGGGTGAACCGGAAGCTGTCGGATGGGATCGAACCATACCTTTGTTCTTTGTGGCCTAGTTCACTAACCATTGAGCTATCGCGACTCCAGAGAGACAAGATAGAGGGAGACAAAATAGAAAGGGAAAGTAGAGAGAGACACATGATAGAGAGAGAAGATATGCAGTGAGACAAGGTAGAGAGCGACAAGATAGAAAGAAATACGATAGTGAGAGGGGGGGGACAAAACAGAGGGGACGAGATAGAAAGGGAAGGTTGAGAGAGTCAAGAACGGGAGTAAGACAATATAGAGAGACAAGATAGAGAGAGACGAGATAGAGAAAGACAAGATAGAGGGACACAAGATAAAGAGCGAAGGAAAAGAGAGACAAGATAGAGGGAGAGAAGATAGAGAGAGAGAGACGAGATTGAGAAAGACAAGATAGAGGAACACAAGAGAGAGAGAGAGAGAGAGAGAGAGAGAGAAAGAGAGACGAGATAGGGAAAGACAAGATAAAGGGACACAAGATAGAGAGAGAGACGAGATAGAGAAAGACAAGACGGAGGGACACAAGATAAATATCGAAATTAGACAGAGACAAGATAGAGGGAGACAAGATAGAGTGAGAAGGTGAGAGATACAAGATAGGGAATGAGTAAAAATATAGAGCGAAATAACAGAGACGGACAAGATTAGGAGAGATACAAGATAGAGAAAGACTAGATAGAAAGAGAAGGTAGAGAGGGACAAGATAGAGAAAGACACGATAGAAAGGAATGTAGAGAGAGAGACAAGATAGAGAAAGACAGGATAGAAAGGGAAGGTAGATAGATAGAGAGATAAGATAGAGAAAGAGTCAATATATAGAGGAACACGAGAGAGAGAGAGAGAGAGAGTCAATATATAGGGGAACACGAGAGAGAGAGAGAGAGAGAGAGAGAGAGAGAGAGAGAGAAGACAGTTCATGAAAATGAACATCAGAAGTATAGCTTTCTGATGTGTTTACTGACGGGAATTCCCTCCAAACAGTGACCATTCTCTTCCTCTCCTCCAGGTATACGGTGAACCACCATCACCACTCACCAATCACCATCACCACTCACCAATCACCATCACCACTCACCAATCACCACTCACCAATCACCATCACCACTCATTCAATTACAGTAAATACATTGTTATTTATATTATATATCATACATATTTTTTTTTTGCTTTTGTGTTATAGATTTATTATTTAGTTATGTTGTAGTAGTAGATTTGGAATCTCCCACTATGCAATAGATAAGGGCGTGCACGGAGCGAGTTTGTCAACGGAATTTACCGACGCATTTTGGCAAATGCTGTGACAAAATGGGGGTGCGGCTATGGATAAATCCTGGCTGCAATTAAATTACTTCCATTGATCGAATATAATAGAATACGTTTATTGAAAAGGTATAATTAACAGGACAAATTTGAATCAAGTGCAACATCTGAAATACTTCGGCACAATAATAACATCAGATGGAAGATGCACCAGAGAAATAAAAAGCAGAATAGCTCAGGCCAAAATAGCATTTCAGAAAATGAAAAATATCTTATGCAACAAATCTATGTCAATAGCAATAAAAAAGAGAGTTCATCAGTGCTATATAGAACCAATTCTGACCTATTGAAGCGAATCATGGACAGTAGACAAGCAAATGAAAAGACGTTTAGAGGCCGCAGAGATGGGATTTCTCAGAAGAATGTTGAAAGTTCCCTGGACAGCTAAAAAGACCTATGAGGAAATTCTCAAAGAGGTCAACACAAAAGGCAGCTTCTAAAACATCAGAAAGAAACAATCAACATTTTTCGGGCACATCATGAGAAGAGGAAAGTTGGAATACTTGGTTACAACTGGCAAAATACAAGGAAAGGGAGATCGCGGACGATAAAGAGAGAAAATACTGGATAGCTTGGTGTCGTGGCATGGAAAACAGTCAACAACAGAACTGATACGATGCACTGTGGATAGAAGATTGTGGAGGGACATGATCGCCTACGCCAACCGGTATGGCACATGATGATGATAATTTAAGGTCATGGAACGGATTAATTCACATTCTGTTATTTTTAATGGAGGAAATCGATTCGTACTTCGAACAACCCAGAGTTCGGGCTGCCCCCCAGCAACACATTCCAAGTACCAAGCACAAGTGTAGTTTTATAGGGTAACCTAAAGAAAAGTCAAGTTGCTGTTACCTTGACAATAAATAACACACTTTCTGCAATTACGTTTGTGGAACTCTCCTGTGCTGCCGGTATGAATTAGACTACGTTTGTGGAACTCTCCTGTGCTGCCGGTATGAATTAGACTACGTTTGTGGAACTCTCCTGTGCTGCCGGTGTGAATTAGACTACGTTTGTGCAACTCTCCTGTGCTGCCGGTTTGAATTAGACTACGTTTGTGGAACTCTCCTGTGTTGCGGTATGTATTAGATTACGTTTGTGGAACTCTCCTGTGCTGCCGGTATGAAATACTTTGTTGACACAATGACGGTGGATTGTTTCTAAAGTGAGACAAGTTGTTTACTTTATTAAGTTTTATAAAATTCCATTCCTTTGTAATAGCATACAAGTGCCTATAGATACTCGCTTTAGCGTTTACTATATGTTACGTATTTCATTTTTAGCGTTTGGAATTTATTTTTTAAACTCTTGTAACGCAATTCCGCCGCTTTATTTATTTTACATGTCCTGTTCATCCTAGATGTAGTATAGTTTACTTTATTACGTCGTTCGTTTGTGTTGTTCTAGTTTTTTTTTTTTTAGGAAGGCCGCATGTAGGCCGAAACGTCGGTATTTTGTTGTGTTCCTTTTTGTAAAGCTGTCATCACATATTGTAGGAGTGTAAATTACATCCCACTACTTGCAGCTGCTTCCAGCTTTACTGCAGCACTGCAATTATTTCACTGTTCCCTGTTTATTATTTTGCCTTCCTTTCTTTGCTCGGATAACATGTATTATTGTGTGTAGGAAAATATATTTTCTAATAATGCCCTTAAACATTAATTTCATTTAATACTAAATAGGTACCTATGGTGGTTGAAATAGTTGGCAGGTGTATGTTGGCTTTGGAATGTCGAAGATAATAACTATTTGGCTTCTGCCCTAAAGTTATATTGTTTTTTTTTAAAGACACATTTTGTTTATCTATTATGTGATCTATTATGTGATCTATTTGGTGTTCCACATTCCACCATTTTTCTGTGTTGATTTATACGATTTTTCTGGGTAACGTGTTAGTAAAAAAAAAAACGTAAAGTGCTCCCGTCACGCCAAGTGGCGTTTAGGGAATATGGTGTTAGCAACCATACATTTTACACTTCTTCGGCACATGATTTTTGGGGTAATGTGGTCGGCATTACGCCCGCGCCGCTTTAGTTTCAGAGAGAAAAAAATCCGATACCCATTAAATGCTGGGTTAACCCGGAAGCCGTCGGTTGGGATCGAATCATGCCTCCTGTCCTCTGTAGTTGAGTTCACTAACCACTGAACTGTCGCGGCTCCCTGGCAACGTGTTTACTCACGATAAATATATTCTGTCATTCCACTTCTCTATCTTCTTCTTTTTCTTTAAGCTCCCCGTGGAGCACAAGTCTTCAACAAATACTTAAGTCATTCTGTTTAACTTTTTAAACCAGTCAGCCCTCTCTCTACACAGCATACCTTGTTCAATATTTTTAAAAATATGCTTTGAAAGTCTGCCACAATGATTCTTCTTCTTCAACTCCCTGTGGAGCATAGGTCTTCAACAAACACGTTCAGCTCCCTGTGGAGCATAGGTCTTCAACAAACACTTTCAGCTCCCTGTGGAGTATAAGTCTTCAACAAACACTTTCAACTCCCTGTGGAGCATAGGTCTTCAACAAACACTTTCAGCTCCCTGTGGAGCATAGGTCTTCAACAAACACGTTCAGCTCCCTGTGGAGCATAGGTCTTCAACAAACACTTTCAGCTCCCTGTGGAGTATAAGTCTTCAACAAACACTTTCAGCTCCCTGTGGAGCATAGGTCTTCAACAAACACTTTCAGCTCCCTGTGGAGTATAGGTCTTCAACAAACACTTTCAGCTCCCTGTGGAGTATAGGTCTTCAACAAACACTTTCAGCTCCCTGTGGAGCATAGGTCTTCAACAAACACTTTCCCCAAGCCGTTCTTTTTTCTTGCCATTCTTTTTAGTTCATTCCATGTCTTCCCCATCATCTTCATCTCTGCTTCCACTTGTCTTCTCCAAGTATATTTTAGACTCCCTCTTTGTTTCCTTCCCTGGGGTTACAAAAATGGGCTTGTCATGTGAAATTTTCAGTTTCCACAATGTGTGTCCTTTAAACTTAAATCCTACAACTTTCCAATGCCCATTATTAATTTTCTTTTAATGTTAATATTTGAATCCTTAAGTGTGTCATATGAAAATAATATCCTCAAATTACAGAGCATATCGTATCAACAGAAAGAGACAACAACGTGAACGGAATTAAATTGAAAATAGTTATATCTACCTGCAGCTCTGCACCTTTAATGATATTACTGACATATGTGATAACTGACATCGATAGAGTAATAACTGTCTATAGAAGTTGTAGCAATGAAGAGACCTATAATTCAGATCAATGAGCTAGTCTCTATCAACAATGAAGAGACCTATAATTCAGATCAATGAGCTAGTCTCTATCAACAATGAAGAGACATATAATTCAAATTAATGAGCTAGTGTCTATCAACAATGAAGAGACCTATAATTCAAATCAATGAGCTAGTCTCTATCAACAATGAAGGGACCTATAATTCAGATCAATGAGCTAGTCTCTATCAACAATGAAAAGTAGTTGCTTTTTTGTAAGTCTAGTTTATACCGTCCCTGAGTGAGAATCGGTCATGTACCACTGAACAAGCATATCATTAAAATACAAGGAAACTAAACTCCAGCATACCCTAGCCGTGAACACCTGACGAAACAGTAGAACATCAAATGTTTGATTGTCCAAAGTTCACCAATATCAGAAGAACTCTACTTCATCAAAGACCTTATAGGCGGAACACCTTTTACGGAACTACAAGTGAACTCAGAAATACCTGCCGATATCATTTACATGGCGTTGGCCGAAGGGCGTCAGCTCACAGCCTTCTGGATTAATAACAACAACAACAAAATGCACAGTGTAGAGCCAGCATCATACATGCATGCGCTCACAGCACTCGCTGGCTTCAAATCGTCAAGTTGGAAAACGTTCACAGTTGACAGTTTAGATAACATTACAAATCGATGTGTGACACCTGGCAGTGTTGCGTGGAGCAGCGGGTACTGTGTTGAATATGCTAGTTAAAGGTAAGCACAATATTTACCTGATTTTGTTGTTTACATGTAAGAAAACCTGCGATGTAAGTGCAAAGTTATCACACAGGATACAATCAATGATCCTCACTTAAGGTAGTGCTAGTTATCAGTATCGTCCTGGTTACCAGCATCATGTTCTCACTGTTTTCTATCGCCACTATTTAGTCTCACACACCACACAAGACAACACAGCACCTAGTGTCTATTAATAAACACAGTCTTAGTCATTCGCGTATGGCAGGTCATCAAATTACACATTTTACAGGGTCTAATTAGTAAACTTTAAAGATGTAATCAATACATGGTTGTAAACGATACCATTTGTATAGCTTTATTTACTTTCTAAAAGAACACAACTATTAACATTACTTGATTGTAACAGAATTACTGTTTCTACGCATTTTATTTTATTTATTTTGTTCAGAAGGAAACAGACTGATAGATGAGATTAGAAATGAAGAACTGAGAAAAGGGCGGGGAATATTTCCCGCCATATAATGTATGAAGGAAAAAATAAAACAGATTAAATGGTTTGGTCGCGTGATATGACAGAAAGATCAAAACACAACCAGGCTTTAAAATAAACATTACAGAACATGAGACTCAAGGGTCGACCATGAAAAAGATGGATTGATAGAATATTATATATTCTAGGAAACATCATTAGGAGAGGTCAACAGAAGAGCAAAAGACCGCAAACTATGTCTCGCCTTCGAAGCAGGAAAGATAAACAAGGAAGAAAAGAAGAAGCGGTTCAAGTGTTCGAAAAGTAGGCGAGTTGTCGATTCAAACCCAAATGTCGATTTTTTAAACGAATGAAATGTTTTTAATATCCTAAATCTGAGCTTTACCGATTTTGTTGGGTTTAATATGCGTGTGGATTGTATTTATAATTACTTTCGCAGTGTACCAAATCATTTAATTTGCCGTTTCTTGGCGTTTACTGGGCCAAGGCGCAAATTAGCACACGGGGTGAAGGCGATCAGCGACGCTAACCCAAAACTGATCAAGATGGCACTCTAATTCACAATGGTGACCACGAACACACGTGAATTAGAGTATGACCAAGCGATTATGGGTAGAAGAACGAGGGTAATCAGAGCAAGAAAAAACGTCATGCTGAAATTTGATGAGTTGGACCGAAAGACGTGGCAGTTTGTTGTAAATCACGACACGTCTCAACTATCGCCCTTTTACAGCTGGACGATAAAGACAAGCAGTTATCGGACAAATCAAGAATCGACACAAAATAGAACATAAATATTTGAACTACATAAAAAGGCAACACAATAAAATAGGTTGCCCACATTGGGAGATTGCCCTTGTCGTTCCCTCGCATAAAACCACATCCATCGATAGTAGAAAGGTCAACGGGCAGAAAGGAATTACCCCAATTTTGTGACGTTCTTTTCAAGGAATCAGTTTTACTGCAGTTAGGAATTCCCCATATCCGCTCCACTTATGTCGCAACTCTCGCTAAAGGGCGGTGGCAAATTCTGTTTACAAGATAGAGTACGATGCAGGCCCGGTGCACTGGCGATGATCCCAAACATTTGTTTGTGGTTTTGTGATGTTTTCTGCTTTGAGCGCATTGATGTTTGTTGTTTGTGGTTTTGTGATGTTTTTTGCTTTGAGCGCATTGATGTTTGTTGTTTGTGGTTTTGTGATGTTTTCTGCTTTGAGCGCATTGATGTTTGTTGTTTGTGGTTTTGTGATGTTTTCTGCTTTGAGCGCATTGATGTTTGTTGTTTGTGGTTTTGTGATGTTTTCTGCTTTGAGCGCATTGATGTTTGTTGTTTGTGGTTTTGTGATGTTTTCTGCTTTGAACGCACGGTGTTTGTTGTTTGTGATTTTGTGATGTTTTCTGCTTTGAGCGCACGGGTGTTTGTTGTTTGTGATTTTGTGATGTTTTCTGCTTTGAGCGCATTGATGTTTGTTGTTTGTGGTTTTGTGATGTTTTCTGCTTTGAACGCACGGTGTTTGTTGTTTGTGATTTTGTGATGTTTTCTGCTTTGAGCGCACGGGTGTTTGTTGTTTGTGATTTTGTGATGTTTTCTGCTTTGAGCGCATTGATGCTTGTTGTTTGTGGTTTTGTGATGTTTTCTGCTTTGAGCGCATTGATGTTTGTTGTTTGTGGTTTTGTGATGTTTTCTGCTTTGAACGCACGGGTGTTTGTTGTTTGTGATGTTTTCTGCTTTGAGCGCACGGGTGTTTGTTGTTTGTGATTTTGTGATGTTTTCTGCTTTGAGCGCACGGGTGTTTGTTGTTTGTGATTTTGTGATGTTTTCTGCTTTGAGCGCACGGGTGTTTGTTGTTTGTGATTTTGTGATGTTTTCTGCTTTGAGCGCACGGGTGTTTGTTGTTTGTGATTTTGTGATGTTTTCTGCTTTGAGCGCACGGGTGTTTGTTGTTTGTGATTTTGTGATGTTTTCTGCTTTGAGCGCACGGGTGTTTGTTGTTTGTGATTTTGTGATGTTTTCTGCTTTGAGCGCACGGGTGTTTGTTGTTTGTGATTTTGTGATGTTTTCTGCTTTGAGCGCACGGGCGGTTGTGGTTAGAATGACGTCAGCCATTTATATTTGCATACGTACGCATGTGGTTGTCTTCTGGGATTTTCCTCTCTATCAGCTGGCCTTACTACAATAGATGGGTGTCCAAAAAACATTAATTTAAAAAGTAGAAAGTGCGGTGGTTGTGACAGACCGAGGGTAAGATTTGGTGATAACTTTCATGAAATAACAATAACATGAAATAACAATAACATGAAATAACAATAACATGAATAACAATGATTGAAGCTGTTATCTAGAAAGCATGCCGTGCGATTCCTTACCATACAAAACATATTTTAAAAGACAAGAAAAGAGAAGAGCAAAATGCAGACCCAAATTATGATGGGCAGGCAACATAAAAAAAAGCTATAACAGCATCAAATGACAATGAGTGAAGCCATCAATCGGTCGAGAACCAACATTTTGTATCTCTCTTGACACTCGAAAGGGTACAAGAAGAAGAAAGGAAAGACAGAAAAAAAGGAAGGAAGAAAGGAAGGAAGGAAGGAAGGAAGAAAGGAAGGAAGGAAGGGAAGGAGGGAGGGAGGGAGGGAGGGAGGAAGGAAGGAGGGAGGGAGGGAGGGAGGGAGAAAGGGAGGGAGAAAGGGAGGAAGGGAGGGAGGAAGGAAGGAAGGAAGGAAGGGAGGGAGGGAGGGAGGGAGGGAGGGAGGAAGGAAGGAAGGAAGGAAGGAAGGAAGGAAGGAAGGAAGGAAGGAAGGAAGGAAGGAAGGAAGGAAGGAAAGAAGGAAGGAATGAAGGAAGGAAGGAAGGAAGGAAGGAAGGAAGGAAGGAAGGAAGGAAGGAAGGAAGGAAGGAAGGAAGGAAGGAAGGAAGGAAGGAAGGAAGGAAGGAAGGAAGGAAGGAAGGAAGGAAGGAAGCTATCAAAGAGCGAGAATTTTGTATCTCCCTCAATATCCAAAAGGTAAAAATAAAAAGTAAAGTAAAGTACCCCCGTCACGGCGTATAAGAAGTATGGTGTTAGTGATCATAAATTTTACAGACCTTCGGCACATGACTTTTGGGGTAATGTGGTCGGTGTTACGCCCCTGCCGCTTTATTTTTCAAGAAAAAAAATCCGGTACCCATTAAAGGCTGGGTGAACCCGGAAACCGTCGGTTGGGGTCGAACCCTACCTCTTGTCCTTTATAGCTCAGTTCACTAACCACTGAGCTATCGCGGCTCCAAATATCCAAATGGGCGTAACAGGAAATGTTGACGAAGAAGAAGGAAGCAGGGAAAGAACAACAATGTAGACAACTGTAGTTGATATTTGATTAATATCGTACCACCAAAATGTGTCACGATAATAAGTTGCTGAAAGTCAGAATCCGTCAGTGGTTGTTATTAATCCTACACCCAACCCTTATGGTTTGTAATATGGGCGGGTTGGGGAACTGGCGATCCAGGAAATAAGCAGTAGCGGCCTCTTTTTTTTGTGTGGGTGTATCATTTTGTGTGTATGTGTGTGTGTGAGGTGTATCATTTTGTGTGTATGTGTGTGTATGTGTGGTGTATCATTTTGTGTGTGTGTGTGGTGTATCATTTTGTGTGTATGTGTGTGTGTGGTGTATCATTGTGTGTGTGTGTGTGGTGTATCATTTTGTGTGTGTGTGTGTGGTGTATCATTTTGTGTGTATGTGTGTGTGTGTGGTGTATCATTTTTGTTGTTGTGTAGTGTATCAAAACCAGGTTCGGAGGAGAAGGCGCGCCTCCCAGCACCAGAGCTGGAAGTTGTCAGCGATCCACAGCTGATGGCTTCCGCCAGGATCAGTGAACCAAAACTATTAAACCAGGCAACAGATCCACCAACATTCTATTCCAGATCATGGCATACCACATCTACACCAGACCTTGCTTTCCATTCACCAGACCTGGATTGGAATATCACACGTATTGTTGGGAAACAACTTGGAGGCAGCGACCACCGACCTGTCTTTTTAGTGGTGCAAAATTAGGCCGTCAGGGAGAGCAGCGCTCTCTCCAGATGGAATTACAAAAAGGCAGACTGGAAAATGTATCAACATTATACCAGTGTACTGACTAAAGATCTAAATACAGACAGAGACATCAACAAAATAGTTGATGAATTCAGTAGACTAATAATACAAACTGCCAGTGAAACAATACCTAGAGGGGCACGGAAACACTACAAACCATACTGGAGTAGTGAACTAGAGCAACTGCACAATGACATGGAAACATCTCGAAAACAAGCAGAAAATAACCCCTGCCAGGAACACCACAATAACTATCAGCATGCTAAAGCCAAATTTCAATGGGCTAAACTACAAGCCAGACGGAGAAGTTGGAAAGAGAAAACAGAGTGCTTGAATCTAGAACGAGACACAAGAAAAGTGTGGAAGCTTGTAAAACAGCTGAATGATGAGGGTACAGAAAGGAACACAAAAATTACACTGAATAAGGATGGAAACATTCTAACAGGTAAACATGCAGCAAATCACTTTGCAGACTCCTTTGCAAATGACAACAATATTGAAATTAGCCTAGAGAAACGTCAAGAGACCCGTCTAAAACAACAAAATGCAAGACAAGAAGAGACTGCACATGAAGTCATGGAAATACCCATTACACAAAGAGAGCTAGAGCTGGCAATATCCAAATTAAAAATGCAAAAGTCACCAGGTAGTGATGGAGTGTCTAATGAAATGATTAAGAACTTGGGAACTGCAGCTAAAGCAAAACTACTGCAGATCTACAACATTTGCTGGATCACAGGTAAAGTGCCACAGGCATGGAGAGAAGCAATTATGATACCATTACTAAAGCCAGGAAAAGATGGTTCAATGACATCCAGCTATAGACCAATCAGCCTTACAAACTGTTTGTGTAAAACAATGGAACGTATAATCAATCTCAGACTGCAGTGGTACCTGGAAAGTGAAAATCTCCTTGTCCCACAACAAGCAGGCTTTAGACAGTGTTACTCTACCGAAGATCAGGCAACCTATCTTTCCCAGGAAATTGAGGATGCGTTTCAAGAAAAGAAACTGGTACTCGCAGCATGGATAGACCTAAAGAAAGCATTTGATAAGGTATGGAAGGAAGGGCTTTTGAAGAAACTGAGAAATTATGGAGTAAATGGCAGGATGTACAAATGGGTCAAAGCATACCTGCATAACAGGAGAGCCAGAGTGCAACTGGATGGTCTTAAGAGTAAGAAGGTCTTACTGCGCCAGGTCGTTCCACAGGGAGGGGTACTATCTCCAACACTTTTTCTGATCTACATCAATGACCTAGTTACTGAACTACCACATGGTATCAAAGTGGCAATGTATGCAGATGACTTGGTAATGTGGTGCACAGAGAAGTATGCAACAGTGGCCTCCAAATTGTTACAAAGAGCTATGAATGCACTGAATCATGGACAAATAGATGGTGTATCAGCATCAATACAGACAAATGCAGTACTACACTTTTCACTCTTTCCCCAAAACAAAAAGCAGGAGCCATCTATATAAACAATGAACCTGTGAAAGAAGACATACAGGCTACGTATCTCGGAGTTACATTTGATAACAAACTATCTTGGAAACAGCAGATAAATAAGGCAACCCAAAAGCAAGGAGAAAATTGGCTATTCTAAGAAAGCTGTGTGGAACTACGTGGGGTGCGAGTGGGAAAATACTCAGTAAAGTTTACCAACAGAGTATACGCCCACATTTAGAATATGGATCATCTGCATGGTGTTCAGCATCAAACACCACACTTCAAGAACTGGATAAAGTACAAAACCAGGCACTTAGGGTCATCACAGGAGCAATGAAATCAACACCAATATTAGAGATGGAGAAATTGTGGAGGATACCAGCACTGAGAGAACGGAGGGACACAAAGGTGCTGATACAGGCAGAAAAATTTGCTTGCATGCCGAGACATCCAATGAAGGACCGATTCCAAAATCTTGCATTGGGACGACTTAAGAGAAGCAGTTTTATCCACCAAGCCAAGCGTATTAGTAGACAAACACCAGACATGCCAAGAGCTGTTAACCCCCTACTGCCCATACCAGAACAGACTCCCTGGACAGAGGAATCAGGATTATCAGTTCAAATACGGACAGAATTGAAAGGAATAGTTGATAAAGAGGAACAGAATAGTCTACAGCGAAAAACAATAACTCTCAGTTTCCTGGATGAAGAATACCCACAAGACCTATGGATTCGTGTGTATACAGATGGATCAGCACAGAATGCAGTAAAAATGGGGGAGCAGGTGCATATATAGAATACCCAAATAACACTAGGGATATGAATAAAATAGCAACAGGGAAATATTGTCACAACTATGATGCAGAAATACAAGCAATAAAGTTAGCAATAGAAAAACTGCTGAACATTAATCTTAGCCCGCAGCCTGTAGTGTTTTTGACAGATGCAAGATAAGTACTCCAGGCACTACAATCCAGAAAATTACCACATTTGCAGACCTTATTGACTGAACTCTGCAAGCACCACAGGGTTGCCCTGCAGTGGATCCCGTCTCACTGTGGAATACCAAGAAATGAGAAAGCAGATCAGTTGGCAAAGGAAGGTTCAACAGGCACACAACTAGATACACCTATTACATACCATCATAAGAAACAGATAATCAAATCAATCAGAGGACCACAAGCCCCAAATCAGGATGCCTTTTATAATATGAATAGATATGAACAAGTTATCATTATACGTCTCAGAACAGGACACAATCGACTCCATAGTCACATGTATACAAAATTCAAGATCGGCACCTCAACTACTTGTACATGTGGACAGGCGCCCCAGACTGCTGAACACATACTTCAAGACTGCACTGAATATAGTAGACTGAGGAAAATCCATTGGCCCATAGATACAACACTAAAGACAAAACTATATGGGCCACTGCAAGAATTACAAAAGACAGTAACATTTATACAGGAAACGACATTGCAGATATAGACAATGCTTCAGGCGAACGAAAGATAGATAGATAGTGAACCAGAACCATCCAGACCCTGCTCCACCTCCCCGTGGTGCCTCTAGTAACAGACTAACCTGTCTAGTCTGGCCAATCGAGTAGGGATCGAAGAGGGGAGACAACCTGGTACTCAAAAATATCATGCTGAAGTCGAATGTGTTGGGCCGAAAGGCGCAAATATAACAGTCATACTGTAAACCACAACACAACACAGACATGCCTACTTCACGTCCTTTTAAGGGCGGATGATGACGAGGTACACTCCTAAAGTCATCGGGCGAACGCAAGAAAGCAAGCATAACCAGTTCGGTTATCCCAGGTCATGTGATCCGAGGGCTTTTCGTATCCGGATTATCAGATATGATTTTTTTTCTTGGTTACTTGATGTTCCTTGTTTGTTTGTGTGTTTTACTTTTTTATTTCTTTTTCATTATTTCCAAAATGAGTTCACACTTTACTTTTTCATTCCTTGCAAATAGAATTCATGCTTCGCGTTTTTCATCATTATGAAAACCTCAGTTACTACACTCGCTCGAGATCTACTCCTCCTCATCGTCTGACCAATAAATGGCGTTAAATAGACGCTGTTACATTGTGTTGTAGTTGACAGCAAGCTACAACAGTTTGTTCCAGAATATCCTTCTTCAACGTGAATTCCTGGTACCAGAATGCGGCCCCCGACCCCCACCTCGAGCCCTATACGCTTGGCCAGACGTGTTAGTCAGCTATCAGATCCACCGCGGAGTAGTGGATTAAGATTCTGCCATCAGTCAGCTAGGAGTCGCTAACAAATATCCCATTTACTTTTTCGTCGCTGTTTTTTTTTAGTCTTATAGTATATTATATAGCTTGCAAACTTGGAGTTAAACCCTGACCTTTCTTGTCGGTAATGAGAGCTCAACCCACACACAAACCACGGCTTCCTATGATATCAATATTTATATTGGAGCTGATGACCTCACTTCCTCTTATACCCCTTTAGTTGTCGACGGAGATACAAAGTTATAGCTCTTGTCCGTCTGGCTATACTTAACCTGTGTAAATTAATGTTGTAGCATTTCTCAGATGTTGTCAATCTGTCGTGCTCTGGGTCTACCACTGGCTCTTCTGTTCTAGATATATGTTCTGTAGAGGATCATTTATTGGTTATTGGTTATGGAAGGCCTCGGTATCACAGCAAACGAATTAAAATCCATAATTGCTCAACCGCCCGTGCCAGTGGAATCATCCGAATTACTAACTCATATACTAAACAAAGAAAGGTAGCTGTAGTCCCCATCATAGCAGTCTCAGCACACGCCAGAACACATAAGGCGAAACCGCGCAGAAAGTGAGCACAGCCAACTGTTCCCCGTCATACGATATCATCATTCATCGTAAACAAGCGGGATATCGAAGCAGGATCAAAACGGATGAGATACACAGCTCACAGTGTGCACAGAGCACTTAACTCAGTAGCTCCTGCAACAAGCCGGACTTGGAATATGAGGAAACTGCAAGAAGGAACACTTTTCAGACATAGCCTTCAATGGTTCCTGCCGCCTATCCACCATATACCATGGGAGTTCACGTGCTCCCGAAAATGATGATCGTCGTAGCACTTGATGATGTTAGGCCATCATTGATGACTCCAATTCCAATCATATAGACACACAGTGGTGGTAAGTTATCATTTCCAATCCAACAGAAGCCACCTGACCTGTAGTTAGTAAAACCACAGAGAGAATATGATTTTGTGACCTTCACTGATTCACTCTTAGATGTGAATGTGTAGTTTACACAAGAGGAGAAGTTTTCAACTACAGTGATCCCATTTAAGGCAATTCTGTGATAGCAAGGCAAGTCTCCTTTATAGTAGCAGAACTTGATGTTCTCTGCTCCCTTCTTGTAGCTGCTGCCACACGATTCTGATGTCTCATTAACTTGGACATCATTCAAGAACAATGTCAGATTAACATTCCATAGATATGGCTCTGCTGATGAAGTGCTTGGTGCAACAGTTCTATCAATCATACTGGAGGCTCCTGGTCTGTGGTCATTAATATCACAGACGGCACATGATGTTGTTACATTCAGTATTTCTTTCTGGGGTGTAAATATGTGGCACACACATGGAGAGTGGTTTGTGGTCACAGTAATCCCATTAAAGGCAATTCTAGGGTAGCATGGCATAGCTGTTTCAGAACAGCACAATCCTGTGATGTTTTCTGTGTTCGCTATAAAGCTGCTGCTGCTACACAATCCTGACCAATTATAGGTGTGGACATTATTCACTTGCAATGACAAAACTGCTTTGTTTACATCATAAACCTCTGGAAGCGAATCATTTATGGGACTACTAGTACAATTTATCCTTCCATCGGGGATATCTTCATTGAGTCACCAAAAAAAGGTCTTTGGTTAAAAAGCACATATGCTTTTGAGTTAAACACAAAATGAGTCCACTTCATAGATTCAAAATGATCCTTGCCAATGCCACCCGTTTGCACAAGTTAGGCCCTTAGCTACCAAAGTCACAAACGAAGCCATCAAATTAACGACTTTATCTACAGCGAAGGTTAACGAACTGTGAACAAACATTTATGTTCAAACCCTTGAATACATTTTCAAAAATCTGCCAACTCGCTGCAATAACATATATCGTGGTGTTCAAAGTAAACATTGCTTTGTCCATAGCTTGAATATAAATAAGCTACCATTTTGGTGCGTCCCATGACGTCATTCAGCATACAAATCAGAAGATCATTTAAGGTAAGTAAAAGTAAAGTGCCCCTATCACGCCAAGTGACGTATAGGGAATATGGTGTTAGTGACCCGTCACGCCAAGTGGCGTATAGGGAATATGGTGTTAGTGACCCGTCACGCCAAGTGGCGTATAGGGAATATGGTGTTAGTGACCGTCACGCCAAGTTGCGTATAGGGAATATGGTGTTAGTGACCCGTCACGCCAAGTGGCGTATAGGGAATATGGTGTTAGTGACCAGTCACGCCAAGTGGCGTATAGGGAATATGGTGTTAGTGACCCGTCACGCCAAGTTGCGTATAGGGAATATGGTGTTAGTGACCCGTCACGCCAAGTTGCGTATAGGGAATATGGCGTTAGTGACCCGGCACGCCAAGTTGCGTATAGGGAATATGGTGTTAGTGACCCGTCACGCCAAGTGGCGTATATGGAATATGGTGTTAGTGACCCGTCACGCCAAGTGGCGTATAGGGAATATGGTGTTAGTGACCCGTCACGCCAAGTGGCGTATAGGGAATATGGTGTTAGTGACCCGTCACGCCAAGTTGCGTATAGGGAATATGGTGTTAGTGACCCGTCACGCCAAGTGGCGTATAGGGAATATGGTGTTAGTGACCCGTCACGCCAAGTTGCGTATAGGGAATATGGCGTTAGTGACCATACATTTTACAGACCTTCGGCACATGATTTTTGGAGTAATGGGGTCGGTTTTACGCCTGTGCCACTTTACTTTCCCAGAACAAAATCTGGTATCCATTAAAGACTGGGTGAACCCGGAAGCCGTCGGTTGGGATCGAACCCTACCCCTTGTCCTTTGTAGTCCAGTTCACGAACCAAATTCCAGTTCCAAATAGGTTTTAGTTTTAGCCTCGCATTGACTAATTTAGCCTGAAATATTCTAGCCGATGATTCCGGGACTTCAACCCAGACCACTGATCCTGTTTAAATGTGTCAACTGTTTCTAATCGCCAGGACAGAGTAAGAAACACTGACCTGAGGAAGAAACTTGAAATTGAACCAGCCATCAAATACATAAAGAAACAACAGATAAATTGGTTCGGCCCCATAACAAGACAAAAATAATTAACAATGACTCAAAGAGCCATAAACAAACACTAGGAAAACGCCAGATTAAAAGGGAGACCGAGAAAGAGATGGATAAAGGGAATGCTAGAGTCATTAGGAGGTAGGAGGGATAACACCAGAAGAGGCAAACAGAAGAGCAAAGAATCGCAGATTATATTTCCCCTCGACGCCAACGGCAATGGAGGAAGGATAGAAGAAGAAGAAGTTTCTAATCGCCATTTATATTTTATTTTTGCAAAAAGGGCTCTAAGTTATGGTTGTGGAAGGCCCCGGATCACTGCAAACGAATTAAAATCCATAAGTGCTCAATCGCCCTTGACAGTGGAATCATCTGAATTACTATTTCATCTCCCAAACAAAGAAAGGTAGCTGTAAGCCCCATCATAGCAGTCTCAGCACACGCCAAAAGACATGAGGCAAAACCGCACAGAAAGTGAACACAGAAAGGGCTCTAAGACTATTGGTCATCTATTTTTGTCCAGCATTACTCTCCATGCCATATGCACCAGATGTTTCATCTGGTCCTTCTATCTGGTATGTTAGCTTTTGTTCTGCTCCTGCTAAACCATCGATGCCACCAGCAATCCGCAGGTTGTTACTAGTTCTACCCACCAACACCGACAGTACTTTCATGGTCTTCAAAAGCATCTGCAAGGATTATTTCCAAGAAGATGATAAATAAGATAGTAGAGAGTAAGTAGCCTTGTCGAATAATATAACAACACACCTACCTAAGATGCTGCATGCACCGTCACTGAAAGATAATAATAAACGTAATATCTTCATGTAATTAATTTTTTTTATCGATTACTTCTTCACGAATAAAGAAAATTACTTAATCTTCGTCCGTTCTGTTTTTGTCATCCAGATGCCCCGTTTTTGTCATCCAAATGTCCCGTTTTTATGTGATCTAAATGTCCTTCAGGGAAATACAGGCAGACTATGATATCACTATGATGTTAAAAGAAGATGAATTGAAATGCGAGATGATAAAGAAATGATTCGCCATTCGTGTGCAGATTTATTCTGTTTACTTTATCATCAAGGTTGGCCTCCTTTGTAAGTTGTTGTATACATTTGGTATATCTGGTTTCTAGTTGTTGAACAATGTTGTACCAAACTTGCGCGTGAGGCCTCTATACGGTCATATCGACGTCACAACGACAAGGTAATTAACTCTGGTGGTCGTAATTATTTCATCTCTGGACAAGGAGAGTTATTGGGTTTAATTTGCAGAAAAACAATCGATGATAAGATTACATGTGACGTAAGTTTGAAAGAAAAATACACACACACACACACGAACGCACGCGCGCGCGCGCGCACACACACACAGACTCAGAGATGTATCATAGATATGGATGCGAATCATGGGCAAAAGGACAACAGACAAGAAAATCACTGGGGGGGGGGGGGGGTAAAAATGTGGTTTTACTGAAGAATTATGAGAATACCATGGACAGCTAAAATGAGTAATGAAAACGTTCTGAGAGAGGCCAAAACAAAAAGAGAGCTAATTTCCAATATTAGGAAGAAACAATCAGCATTTTTTGGCCATATAATCAGAAGGGAACAGCTGGAATATATTGTAACAACTGGGAAAATTGAGAGACAAAGAGGGAAGCAACGAGAAAAGATACCAGACAGCTTAAGAGAATGCTTGGCAGAAGGTCAACAACAGAAATGATAATTAACTGTCGAGATCGAAAGTTGTGGAAAGACATGATCACCTACGCCAGTAGGCCCGGTACTTGATGATGATTGGTTCTTCTTGCAAGTCTCTACATACGCTGGTCATCTGGAAAAAAAATAAAGAAAAGAATATATTCTTTCTCGGACATTATATACGTCCATCTACCCCATCATCTTCCATCTCTGCTTCCATCTGTCCTCTCACATCTCTCATACAAGGGGTCCTTATCTTTCCTGGATATCGGGTTTACTCTTTATTTGATTTTTTTTGGTCTTTTCTTTGACTTGTCCATGTTTGTGAAGTTTTTGAGCCTTATTTTTTTTTTTTACAGTACATGATAGCCAGCCCCATGTCAAACTCTCCTTAGTCGCCTCTTACGAACAATCCTGGTGGGGAACAGCGCTACATTTCTCTACTCCCTTTTCAGACCCCGGCTGCGCACGGGCGAGTCTCTGCTAGGGAGTTGGAAATTAAGAAGACCAGACTGTGCGTCACTGATGGGAACATTTTTTTAATACATAATTATTCCATAAAGAACACATGCACTGTTTTATGTTTGCTGTAGGAGTCTTCTGTGTAGAAAGGAGAAGTCTGATTGGTGTACACAAAGTCTTCTGTTAAATGTCTACGAATATAAATAGAGGTTACAACGGAGAGGACACATGAGGAAAACACAAATATCAAATGAACTTGCGAGTTTCATGGGAAGAGATAGGACAGCCCAATGGTTGTTGGCGCATTGAGCAAGCTGATCTTCGGCGCCATTTTGATTACTTTATCATTTTCGCTTGAAGGTCCTTGATGGCGTCCCTAAGTCCCGGACAACAGCCCGAGTTGCTGGTACCTTGATCCGGTCCTAGGAACAGTTTATAATTGATGTACATTTTTGTTTTGTTTTATTTCTTCTTGTGACTAAGTTGTAATAATTCATTTTGATTTATTTTCGTTATTCCCTCGCTAGTACACTCTATTTTTCTCTTCAACTGTACGGTTTCCAGTACTTGTTATATAGAGCTTACAATACCACTTCTGTTATGGGAGATAACCGGTAATGCTTTGTTAACCCCACAGACATATATATTCTCTCTCTCTCTCTCTCTCTCTCTCTCTCTCTCTCTCTCTCTCTCTCTCTCTCTCTCTCTCTCTTTTTCTATCACGTTTCTAGAAGTACAGTCACATGCTTCAAATCCTTTTTTTCCCATTGGTCAATTAAAAATTAGATATTAGGGTTATAAGTTGTCTGCAACTGGTGTAATCTAATTCATTATTTAACATCAGGAAAATGTAGTTTTAGCTACATTATTTTACAATGTTCGATTTTGGTCTAATGTAATGTAGTGGAGTCTGAGGTTGAACAGACCGGGAGCCAAAGCTGTCAGCAACTGATAGCTGATCGTCAGCAACTGATAGCTGATGATCAGCAACTGATAGCTGATGGTCAGTAATTGATAGCTGATGGTCAGTAACTGATAGCTGATGATCAGTAACTGATAGCTGATGGTCAGTAACTGATAGCTGATCCTCAGCACCTGATAGCTGATGGTCAGCAACTGATAGCTGATGGTCAGTAACTGATAGCTGATGGTCAGCACCTGATAGCTGATAATCAGCAACTGACAGCTGATGGTCAGCACCTCATAGCTGATGGTCAGCACCTCAGAGCTGATGGTCAGCAACTGACAGCTGATGGTCAGCACCTCAGAGCTGATGGTCAGCAACTGACAGCTGATGGTCAGCACCTCAGAGCTGATAATCAGCAACTGACAGCTGATGGTCAGCAACTGACAGCTGATGGTCAGCAACTGATAGCTGATGGTCAGCACCTCATAGCTGATGGTCAGCAACTGACAGCTGATGGTCAGCAACTAACAGCTGATGGTCAGCACCTCAGAGCTGATGGTCAACAACTGACAGCTGATGGTCAGCATCTCAGAGCTGATGGTCAGCAACTGACAGCTGATGGTCAGCACCTCATAGCTGATGGTCAGCAACTGACAGCTGATGGTCAGCACCTCATAGCTGATGGTCAGCAACTGACAGCTGATGGTCAGCAACTGACAGCTGATGGTCAGCACCTCATAGCTGATGGTCAGCAACTGACAGCTGATGGTCAGCAACTGACAGCTGATGGTCAGCACCTCATAGCTGATGGTCAGCAACTGATAGCTGATGGTTTGCTCTGTTAACCACAGCCATTCAGACCCAAATCCACCTCCTCGCGGTGTCTTCATAAACAGTCTATTTTGACTAAGCGAGTAGAATTTGAAGAGGGAAGGCAACCCCGTACTCAAAAATGTTGCTCTGAATCGGATGTGCTGGGCCGAAAAGCGTAAATAAACCACAACACAACGTATCTACGCCCAAATAATATCATTTTAAGGGCGGATTATGAAGAGAACTATCAATTCTTTTAGTAGTCACCCAGGGAAAAGCCATAAAGAAGGAAAGAAAGAAAGAACGAAAGAAAGAAAGAAAAGAAAGAAAGAAAGAAAGAAAGAAAGAAAGAAAGAAAGAAAGAAAGAAAGAAAGAAAGAAAGAAAGAAAGAAAGAAAGAAAAAGAGTTCGTGACTCGACAAGAAAGTAAAGAACCCATGACTAATCAAGCACACAATCTAGGTCCATATATCTGCCGTACCCCCCTAGCCTGTAAAAGGATCATGGCTGATTTCAATCTTTCCATTCAAGCGTGATGGCGTTGTTTTGACCACAATATCTAAATATGTGCCCGTTTTAAAAATAAATGGTATCTAACTCTATATTCTTCTACGTGCCATACTTGAGGCGTGACGATACTCTTTCTGACCCTTCTAAATAAAGCTTTAATATATTTCATACTTTTAATACCACAACACAAGTGTGTCAGCGAATTATGCAAATTCAGGATTTTAATGAACAGGAACTAGGACAAACCCGGATGTACCGCATCGGAGTCAGTGACTGTTTTTGACGATCTTTGTGTACTGTATTTTTTTACGATTTTCCGGTTTTTTAGAAGTTGTTTACGTTTATTTTTTTAGAAGTTGTTTACGTTAATTTTTTTAGAAGTTGTTTACGTTTATTTTTTTAGAAAACACTACGTCACATCGAATTTGCGGTATCGTTAGATTATAGGGTTAGAAATAAGGGTATCACAGCAAATGTCGTTAGGTCGTGAACTGTTGGTGTCTTCACTGTGTTCAGATTATTACGGTGGGGTAGCTCCTCGCTGTCTTCCCTTCCCGAAAAATATCGTTGTCTGTCCGTCCGTCTGTCTTTCCATCCGCCCGTCTGTCCATTTGTCTGTCTGTCCATCTGTCAGTTTTTCTGTCTATCTGTCTGTCTATCCGTTCGTTTGTCTGTCTGTACGTCAGTCCGTCCGTCTGTCTGTCCCTCCGTCCGTCCGCCCGCCTGTCTGCCTGCCTTCCTGTCTGCCTGCCTGCCTGTCTGTCTGTCTGTCTGTCTGTCTGTCTGTCTATTGGCCTTTCGAGCCGTGGTCGGCCCCTAGGGCATAGCCTCAGATACTCTTTTCCTGTTTTGAAATATTTTTACTACCAGTCTCAATCCTCCAAAGATCTGTTATCAAATCTCGCCATTTGTCTCTGTTCTGTGCAAACATCTCGATCTCATTGAATGAGTCGATTGCTGCTGCCTTTGCCTCTCTCATCAATGTTCTTCTCAGTGTTTCTCTGGGTCGGCCTCTTTTCCACCTACCTGTTTTTTTTCCCACTTGAGGGCTTGCTTTGTTATTCGATTATTATCTCTCATCATCACACATGTCCAACATATGTCCATCGGCTTTTTTTTAATACTGACGATATTAGTAGTTGATTGGCGATTTCTCTAATTTCCTCGTTTGTTTTGAATTCTTTCCACGCTATACCAAGTATTTTCCTTATACATTTATTTTCAAATGCGTTCAACTTTGTTTCTATGGAAGGATACCTCTAGTGCCCATTTAATGAGGCTGGGTGGACCCCGGGAGTGTTTTACTTTTCGGTCGGGTGGTAAATGGCCTCAACTGGCAATTCAACCTGAACGTTTAGTTCGGCATTAACCACAGCGCTACCGGGCTCTCAATATAAATTGCCAAGGCCTACTTTTTATTTTACCATCGGCACATTTCTGTGTTTGGTCAGCACTACACCAGATCAGTTTTTCAATAACGAAACAAATCTCCGATACCCGTTAAAGACTGAATGGACCTGGTTGGACCGAGGTTTGAACCCGGTCTCTTGCCTTCAGGATACCATCACTAACCACCGCTGCACTGCGACACCATCGTTTTAGAGGACATGATGTGCATTTGTACACCTATTCTTTGGTAATCGCTTTCTCTCTCTCTCTCTTTCTATCTCTCTCTCTCTCTCTCTCTCTCTCTCTCTCCATGTTTGAAAAGTTTTTGGTCAATCCATGCCATTTTAGATTAACTATAAAAAATAACACTTTTCAACTCCAATGTTAAGTCAGTCCTATTATATGGCTATGAAACAAGGAGAACAACATAAAAAAGGACAACAATGAAGACACGGACCTTCATTAATGGATGCTTGCGCAGAATAAAAGGATGGAAATGGTAGGACAAAATCACTAACATAGAATTATGGAAATGTACCAGTCAAATACATGTGGATAAAGAGATACAGCGAAGACTATGGCGCTGGATAGGACACGCACTGCGGAAGCCAACTGAGAGTATTACATGACATGATTTTTTTTTTTATTAATCCCTAAGGAAAAAGACAAAGACGAAGACCAAAATATTCTTGGAGAAGACAGTCAGAAGCAGAGATGAAGATGATGGGGATAACATGGAATGATCTTACAAGAATGGCACGAAACAGATCGGCTTGGAAAGTGTTTGTTGAAGACCTATACTCCACAGGGAGCTGAAAGGTAGAAGAAGAGATTGACATTTATACTATTTTATCATAGGAGACATTCTGGAACCCATATGAGCAAGACCGGAGACATAAGTTTAAGAACGGAACCGGAAATGCCCATGGAATTGACCAAATGAACGTCAGTAATCAGGTGAGAACATAGGTAGGACTATCACTCGGTGCTGATGGTCTTTAGTTCACTAAGTTTGGGACGGTGTTAACAACGAGAAGGAGCACTAGCTCATCATCAAATTGTGGGGTCAAGGGTCTAGGACGACGGTACGTGAATGTTAATATTCGCCAACATTATATGGGACATCCTTGACCTTACAGTTGACCTGAAGGTGCGATGAATGTTAAGGCCAATTAAACAATCTTGTGGGAGTGAAGGTCGAAGACGCAGCCTAGTGAGAGTGGGACTAAAGTAAACAACATTGTAAGGTAGAAAGAAATCTTACCAGCCATCAAGGCTTGTCAGGGGGAGAGGACATCTGTCAGGATAGTGTTCTCTTGTTATTGTTTTCCAAACACATGAAAACACATTCATATGACGTAAGAAACGACTGCTATTGATTGTTGACGTAATGAGTTGATATGGTCACGCTGCCATTTGCCCATTGATGTGGCGGGTAGTAATTGCTTTCTTGACATTTCCGGCTCTTACTGGAGAAGTTGGAGTTCGTCTAGCCCAGGCTGTGATGTGAAACTACTAGTCCAGCGCCGAGGTACTGCAATACTAGGTCATCTATATCAGTAAAAGCCACCACTACAGGGAACACGGAGATCCTAACTTTTGTTAGCAAGCCTGTTTTGACTCAGACTGTAACCGGGGGAGATCATGAAGAGGTAGAACTGCTAGGTCTTGGTCAGCTGATGGTCCAACGACCCTGGTGTTGCGACAGCAGACACTTATGCTTCACTGTGAGAAACGAAAACCAATAACCCATCACTTCTATGACATCTTGTCTTGTTGATGGTCTCCTGTCATTACATCTTATCTTGTCGATGGTCTCCTGTCATTACATCTTGTCTTGTTGATGGTCTCCTGTCATTACATCTTGTCTTATTGATGGTCTCCTGTCATTACATCTTGTCTTGTTGATGGTCTCCTGTCAGTACACCCTGCTTTGTTGATGTTCCCCTGTCATTACATCATACCTTGTTGATGGTCTCCTGTCAGTACACCCTGCCTTGTTGATGTCCCCCTGTCATTACATCCTACCTTGTTGATGGTCCCCTGTCATTACACCCTTCCTTGTTGATGTTCCCCTGTCATTACATGCTACCTTGTTGATGTTCCCCTGTCATTACATCATACCTTGTTGATGGTCTCCTGTCAGTACACCCTGCCTTGTTGATGTTCCCCTGTCATTACACCCTGCCTTGTTAATGATCCTCTGTCATTACACCCTGCTTTGTTGGTGATGCCCTGTTATTACACCCTGCCTTGCTGATGGTCCCCTGTCATTACACCCTGCCTTGCTGATGGTCCCCTGTCATTACACCCTGCCTTGCTGATGGTCCCCTGTCATTACACCCTGCCTTGCTGGTGGTCCCCTGTCATTACACCATGCCTTGTTTATAGGTCCCCTGTCATAGCACCTTGCCGTGTTAATGGTCCCCTGTCATAACACCCTGTTTTGTTGGTGATGCCCTGTCATTACACCCTGCCTTGTTAATGGTGGTCTCCGATTACACCCTGCCTTGTTGATGGTGGCCTCCCATTACACCCTGCCTTGTTGATGGTAGCCTGCCATTACACCCTGCCTTGTTGACGGTAGCCTGCCATTACACCCTGCCTTGTTGATGGTAGCTTGCCATTACACCCTGCCTTGTTGACGGTAGCCTACCATTACACCCTGCCTTGTTGATGGTGGCCTCCTATTACACCCTGCCTTGTTGATGGTAGCCTGCCATTACACCCTGCCTTGCTGATGGTAGCCTGCCATTACACCATGGCCTTGTTGATGGTAGCCTGCCATTACACCTGGCCTTGTTGATGGTAGCCTGCCATTGCACCTGACCTTGTTGATGGTAGCCTGCCATTACACCTGGCCTTGTTGTTGGTAGCCTGCCATTACACCTGACCATGTTGATGGTAGCCTGCCATTACACCTGGCCTTGTTGATGGTGACTTCTATTTCACCATGCCTTGTTGATAGTGGCCTCCCATTACACTCTGCCTTGTTGATGGTGGCCTCCCATTACACTCTGCCTTGTTGATGGTGGCCTCCCTTTACACTCTGCCTTGTTGATGGTGACCTCCCATTACACCTGCCTTGTTGACGGTAGCCTGCCATTACACCCTGCCTTGTTGATGGTAGCCTGTAATTACACCCTGTCTTGTTGATGATAGTCTGCAATTACACCCTGCCTTGTTGATGGTAGCCTGTCATTACACCCTGCCTTGTTGATGGTAGCCTGTCATTACACCCTGTCTTGTTGATGATAGCCTGCAATTACACCCTGCCTTGTTGATGGTAGCCTACCATTACATCCTGCCTTGTTAATGGTCCCTGTCATTACACCGTGTCTTGTTGATGGTAGCCTGCCATTACACCCTGCCTTGTTGATGGTAGCCTGTCATAACACCCTGCCTTGTTGATGGTAGCTTGCCATTACACCCTGCCTTGCTGATGGTAGCCTGCCATTACACCCTGCCTTGTTGGTGGTGGTCTCCCATTACATCCTGCTTTTTTGTGGCGGCCTGCCATTACATCCTGCCTTGATGATGTTAGCCTGTCATTACACCCTGTCTTGTTGATGGTAGCCTGTCATAACACCCTGCCTTGTTAATGGTGGTCTCCGATTACACCCTGCCTTGTTAATGGTGGTCTCCGATTACACCCTGCCTTGTTAATGGTGGTCTCCGATTACACCCTGCCTTGTTGATGGTGGTCTCCGATTACACCCTGCCTTGCTGATGGTAGCCTGCCATTACACCCTGCCTTGTTGATGGTTGTCTCCGATTACACCCTGCCTTGCTGATGGTAGCTTGCCATTACACCCTGCCTTGCTGATGGTGGTCTCCGATTACACCCTGCCTTGTTGATGGTGGTCTCCGATTACACCCTGCCTTGCTGATGGTAGCCTCCCATTACACCCTGCCTTGTTGATGGTGGTCTCCGATTACACCCTGCCTTGCTGATGGTAGCTTGCCATTACACCCTGCCTTGTTGATGGTGGTCTCCGATTACACCCTGCCTTGCTGATGGTAGCCTGCCATTCCACCCTGCCTTGTTGATGGTTGTCTCCGATTACACCCTGCCTTGCTGATGGTAGCCTGCCATTACACCCTGCCTTGTTGATGGTTGTCTCCGATTACACCCTGCCTTGCTGATGGTAGCTTGCCATTACACCCTGCCTTGTTGATGGTTGTCTCCGATTACACCCTGCCTTGCTGATGGTAGCTTGCCATTACACCCTGCCTTGCTGATGGTAGCTTGCCATTACACCCTGCCTTGTTGATGGTTGTCTCCGATTACACCCTGCCTTGCTGATGGTAGCTTGCCATTACACCCTGCCTTGCTGATGGTAGCTTGCCATTACACCCTGCCTTGTTGATGGATGATGGTCTCCGATTACACCCTGCCTTGCTGATGGTAGCTTGCCATTACACCCTGCCTTGTTGATGGTTGTCTCCGATTACACCCTGCCTTGCTGATGGTAGCTTGCCATTACACCCTGCCTTGTTGATGGTGGTCTCCGATTACACCCTGCCTTGCTGATGGTAGCTTGCCATTACACCCTGCCTTGCTGATGGTAGCCTGCCATTACACCCTGCCTTGTTGATGGTTGTCTCCGATTACACCCTGCCTTGCTGATGGTAGCCTGCCATTACACCCTGCCTTGTTGATGGTGGTCTCCGATTACACCCTGCCTTGCTGATGGTAGCCTGCCATTACACCCTGCCTTGTTGATGGTGGTCTCCGATTACACCCTGCCTTGCTGATGGTAGCTTGCCATTACACCATGCCTTGCTGATGGTAGCTTGCCATTACACCCTGCCTTGCTGATGGTAGCTTGCCATTACACCCTGCCTTGCTGATGGTAGCTTGCCATTACACCCTGCCTTGCTGATGGTAGCTTGCCATTACACCCTGCCTTGTTGATGTTAACGTGACGTTCAGTCTGATCTAAAGAAAGACACGTTCAAGACACCTGATTATGTACAATTGGTTTACCTTCCTCACGAACTGTTTACCTCCAACCTGGCACACGTTGTTAGAAACGAACACTTTAAACCGAGCTACCAACGAGGGTTGCTATCCAACTTGTTTTGTGTGGTTAGTTACTTGACAAGAAGGTATAATTAAGAGCTGTCACAGTGCCGACTCAGGACGGGAGGCGTAAGAAATGCAAACTAGACGACATGCCTGGCGGGGAACATCAGAGGAACATATGAACAGTATGAGCTGATAATGGGTACTTCACGAACCAAGTTAGGTGGAGATATTTTGTGGTGCTACTTACATTCTGATGAGAGTTACAACTACCTTGGACATACTGTAACCAGCGATGAAAAATGTAAAACTGAAATAAACGTAAAAATAGGAATGGCAAAAAAGTAATTTTAACGCCATGAAAAATATACTAACATCAAATTAAATAACACCAGGGCTAAAGCTAAGAATAAAAAAATGTTATATCTTCTCAACATTCCTGTATGGTGCAGAAACATGGACATTAGACAAGAAAACAGAAACAAAACTTTGAGGCCTTTATAATTAGGGTTTACAGAAGAATAGGAAGAATTGGATGGAAATAAAAGAAATCAAAAGATGAAGTCTTAAAACAACTAAAAAATAAAAGAGAACTACTTGATACAATTAAAACAAGATAAATGAGATCTTTCGGGCATGTTAAAAGACACAGTAGCTTACTAAAAGTTATCTTGGAAGGGAAAATACAAGGTAAAAGAGGCAGAAGCAGACCAAGACTAATGTGGATGAGTAACATCAAAATATGGACAAGTCAGCCTATGACAACCTGCATTCTCGAAGCAAGAGACAGAGCGATATGACGCTTCATGGTAGCCAACCTTCGATGCGGAGTCGGCACTCGATGATGATGATAAACATATATTAGTCGGCGTGTCAACCAATGACTGTGTTGTCTATGCAGTGTCGAGGACATTGAAATGAGGTCACACTTGTTGTTGATACTAATGTCCCCATGTTGCGCTATTCCTCAAAACGATCAAAAGGACAGGAAAAACGTGGGTAAGGAAGAGCCCAAAATGCGCAGTAATTGTTAGCAGCGCTTTGCCGCGAGCAAACACAACGTGGGAAGATCCTATTTCTTTATTGACACTAACTCAGCTTGTTTCACTGATTGGACAAACGGCCGCTTTGTTGTGTTGTCGCTAGTTCATCTCACTGCTATATATATAGTCTCGCACACGCGACCGGACTATTCTTCTGCAGCATCCGCATCAGTTTGAGCAGGTTCTACAGAACAAGCTTTTACACACATCGGACGACTCCTGAGTACATCGGTAAGACATCTTCTTTGGATGGTTGTCTCTTTTCTGTTAAACATCACCACAATACACCCACAGCAGCTTGTCGATTACACTTTAGTTGATCTACTCATTTGTGTCTTTCCAGGGAGATAACATTATAATGTTTTTTTTTTTCTGTTATACACTCTAGGTGTTTAGACGAAACTACATCTCAAAATAATAAATATTAAACAAAGAACTTTTGCTGGTAGAAGTTGAATATTTCGCGCACAAAAACTCTCAAAATGTGGCCATCGTTTGTCCTTATATTACGAGCATTAACAAGTAAAATATTATTCACACAAAAATATTGACTTCAGCTTTAAAAAAAAAAATCATTACATACATTATATTTGTGATGTCACAAATTGAAACCACTTTCATGAAACATCATTGTTTATAGTGAGAGGAACGTACAAGGCTCAAAATATAATCAAGAACGATGATAAATTTAGAATATTAGAACTAAAATGCCACATCGAGATGAAATAACCAGCTGTGACGCAGGGTCCAATATATTTGTACGATTGTGTGATTTATTGTTTAATATGTTCTATTGTGTTTACTTAAACAACGAGCATATATGGATATATTTTATGTGATAGAGCGCTGTTTCCTGCACCAATCGCTTCCCTATAAGTACAAAGAGAATGATAAATTCAGGGGAAATTATTATAAAGAATAATGTCACAAAAACCTCAAAATCTCAGCAAAAAAAGCACGAACTACCGCAGCACTTATACGACTAACATTTATTTGGAAAGAATGTTTCTCCTTTCTATCTAGTGTTCACTCAATGGCTTTTAAAAGAATGAATACTTCTCTTCGTCATCTGCCCTTAAAAGGACATTAAGTGGGCGTATATACACTGTTGGGATTTCTTTACGCTGTTCTGCCCAATACATCCGACTTTAGCACGGTTTTGTTTAATACCCGTTGCCTTTCTTCTTCGCTCTCTACTCGCTTGGCCAGATTGAATAGTCTTCTTCCAGGAGTACCACTAGAAAGAAGAGCAGTGTCTTGGTCCGCTCTGTTGTATGTCGCTCTCTACTCGCTTGGCCAGATTGAATAGATTGCTTCCAGGAGCACCACTAGAAAGTAGAGCAGTGTCTTGGTCCGCTCTGTTGCACACCAGTCTCTAATCATGTTTTGGGTCGTTGACCTCGCCCATCTCAGTATCTGGACGGGCGCCTTAGCTCCCTTTTTGAAAAGAAAATATCATCATCATCATCATCAAGTACCATGCCTGCTGGTGTAGGTGATCATGTCTCTCCACAACTTTTGATCTCGACGGTTATTTATTATTATTTTTTTTTTTGACTTTCTGCCAAGCCATTCTCTTAAGCTGTCTGGTATCTTTTCTCTTTGCTTCCCTCTATCTCTTCGTCCCTCAATTTTCCCAGTTGTTACAATATATTTCAGCTGTTCTCTTCTCATTACATAGCCAACAAATGATGGTTGTTTCTTCCTAATATTGGAAATTAGCTCTCTTTTTGCTTTGACCTTTCTCAGAACATCTTCATTACTCTTCTTAGCTGTCCATGGTACTCTCAATATTCTTCTGTAAAACCACATTTCTACAGACTCCAGTGATTTTCTTGTCTGTTGTCATATTGTTCATGATTCGCATCCATATGTTAAGACTGGCTCTACGTACCATTTAAGAACTCCTTTTCTTGTTTATATTATCAAAAATGGAATGCATGGTATCTTCCTCATTGTTTGGAAAGCTGCTTTTGCCTGAGCTATTCTACATCTCACCTCTTTTGTACATCTTCCGTCTGAGGTTAACAAAGTTCCCAAATATTAAAATTCATTTACCTGTTTTAATATTGTTCCTTCCACTTGTCTTTATTTTGCACTGAGGTGATGTCTTTTTCTTTGTTGTTACCATTACCTCTGTCGTTTTTCTATTAAGGCTGAGTCCTTTATTTTTGCTTTCCTTCACTATAATGTCCAACATTTCTTGTAACTCATTTTCACTCTTAGCGATTAAGACTGTATCATCAGCATACCTTAAATTATTTATATTATGACCTCCAATTGTTATTCCAGGCATGCCCCTTATGGATCTTAAAATAATCTCACTATAAATATTAAACAAATCTGGTGACAGCACACAACCTTGTCGAACACCATGTTTTATTTGTTGAAACATTCCCAATTGGTTTCCAGTTCTTATGGCCGCTGTTTGTTGCCAGTACATGTTCTTTATTATTTTTACATCTTTGCTGTCTACGTTTATGCTTTCTAAAATTTGGATTATTTCTTGGTGCTTTACTTTGTCAAATGCCTTGGTGTAATCTATGAAACATAGGTATAGATCTGTTTTCACCTCTATGGCTCTTTCTTCTAAAGATCTTATGATATAAATGACATTGCTTGTTCCTTTATCTCTAACAAAACCACACTGTTCATCGCTAATTTCTGGACTGATTTTGTTTTGCACTCTTCGAATGATGATTCTCTTCTCATTACATGGCCAAAAAATGATGATTGTTTCTTCCTAATATTGGAAATTGGCTCTCTTTTCGCTTTGACCTCTTTCAGAACATTTTCATTACTCTTCTTAGCTGTCCATGGTATTCTTAACATTCTTCTATTGTTGTGGCGATTCATGATTGTACAAAGAAGTTACGACGGTAGTTTTCTTCTGCCTTCTGTCGGGTTGTTTACGGTTGGCTCCTCTAGCCTTTCACTAAAAAGTCTCACCCACAAGGCAGTGCGGTTGTTTTACTTCGGGGTACCCTCCCTTAGCCTTTTACTCTCCCGAGCTTACCTGCAAGGCAGCAGGGCAGCTACAGGTTGTACTGTTTACTGCATACAGTATCAGGTAAAATTACCCGACCTGACAACAAACACGTGTGTGCTATACACGTTTTAAAGTGACAAACCAGAACACAGTTGTGTTCACAAAGTGATTCCTGAACCTCATATCTTTCGGGTGGTGATGGTGTGTCGAGAAGCCTGTGTTTGAATCTTGTTAGTGGCGGTCTATTGTTCTGCGTTTTCTGTTCTCTGTTAATGGACATTTCCAGTGAGCTAAAACACATGTTGCAACTATTGCAGTTGCTACTATTCTTGCTGTAACTACTATCTATCTATCTGTCGGTCTGTCTGCCTGCCTGCCTGTCTGTCTGTCTGTCTGTCTGTCTGTCTGTCTGTCTGCCTGCCTGCCTGTCTGTCTGTCTTTCTGTCTGTCTGTCTGTCTGCCTGCCTGCCTGTCTGTCTTTCTGTCTGTCTGCCTGCCTGTCTGTCTGTCTGTCTGTCTGTCTGTCTATTGTTCTTTCGAGCCGAAGACGGCACATAGGGCAGAACTACAATCTCAAAAACAGAAACCTTGCGTGCCAAAATGGCACATATTGCAGAGATCACTGCTTCCAAACCTATGTCTCTGTTTCCATAACAATGCTTTTTACAATGACAGCTTGTCAAGCCATCAATCAACCTCCTTAGTCGCCTCTTACGACATGCCTGGAAGGTCACAGTGTCACTATTCTTTACTTCCCTCATAATGAGGCCCCGGTAACACACATGTAACTACTACCGCATGTAATTTATATAACGTGTTGCTGAATTAGTAATCGAGTATCTGTATTCGGATTTCATATTACGATCAACATTAAATGCACGGTTGGTTTGTTACACCAATACCCGTTGATTGTTACTGAATGTGCAAAGAGCTTCTGTCATGTATTGTTGCACATCTGTTGTCCGTGCAGTGGCAACTTATCAAGTGTAACTCTGGGATATAATTATCGCTACAGTCAGAACAGGATGACATTTGAGTAATTGGTTGCTGATTGTTCTGTCCATACCGGCTACACATTATTTTGTTCTATCGTCGCTCCAGTCTTTCTCAATAAATTAGACGATAGATTTACGTTACTGTTTCCTGCATTGTCGTCGGTCATGCGCATGGTTTTACAAGGAAGTGACGTCATTATTGTCGATTCTTAGAAAATCGTTACAGAGTTAACTCTTTGGAAAATTGGTTGAGTTGTGCAGTATGGTTTTAATTCTTTGGAACGCAATCCTTATTGGTTATGGAAGGCCCCGGTATTCACTGCAAACGAATTAAAATCCATAATTGCTCAACCGCCCGTGCTCGTGGAATCATCTGAAGTGCTAACTCATCTCCCAAACAAAGAAAGGTAGCTGTAGACCCCATCATAGCTGTCTCAGCACACGCCAAAAGATATAAGGCGAAACCGCACAGAAAGTGAAAACAACCATCGTTCCTTGTCATACAATATCATCCTTCATCGTAAACAATCGAAACACGATCAAAACGGATGAGACACACAGCTCACGGTGGGCACAGAGCACTTAACTCAGTAGCTCCTGCAACAAGCCGGACTTGGAATATGAGGAAACTGCAATAACGAACACTATTTAGACATAGCCTTCAATGGTTCATGCCGCCTATCCACCATATTGACCGGAAGTTCACGCCCTCCTGAAACAAAGAAGTTGCCATATTTTTTAGCGAGCAATCTGGAGTGGATGAGCTGAGTTTTTCCACAGACCCATTCACCAAATCGCCAGTTAAGACTATAATATCTGGAATATTTTCATTGACCATTTCTACGATTTTCTTCAGTTTTGAAGACCCAACCGTGGGTCTCAAGTGGATATCACTTAGTTGGACTATGGTAAGCCCCTCTAAATTTGAAGGTAAATCTTTTAATGATATTGCAACAGGCTCAACAGTTGGAGATTGAGAAGCTGTGTATAATCCAAATGTGGACACAGCGATAGAATAAACAAAAGCAAATACTACTAAATTTTTCTTCCACAAAATTGTTAGTGGATTAGTGGAATTTATCAGTTTTGCGAATAAACCAAATGCCAGGGATAACAATTTTAAAATGCACCATCTTGTTATAAGTTGAATATAAGAACCAACGCAAGCATAAGCTAACACGCTAAACCAATATGGATCAGTGTTTATAAGAAATAAATTGGTGAGGTAGCACATGTGACATGTTCCTAAGTAAATGAACAACAAGACTTTTCCTACAACTGTAAAAACACTGGTATGTTGATATTCTGATATTGTCACAGAGAAATCAGCTTCTGAATTTTTGTACCTTCTAAATAGCAGGTGATTCAAATCAGATCCATTCAAACGCACCTGATGATTGAATATTAAGTGATTCGGATGTCTTTAATAACAAAGGTAATCTTCCAGACCATTCTGGACAGTATAAACATGATCGAGTGAATCACTAAAATTAGTTCTATCCTAAATAAAATAGCCACTGTTTGAGAGCTACATGTTTTAGCAATCATGAGATCTACATGTTTTAGCAATCACTGTTTGAGAGCTACATGTTTTAGCAATCACTGTTTGAGAGCTACATGTTTTAGCAATCACTGTTTGAGAGCTACATGTTTTAGCAATCACTGTTTGAGAGCTACATGTCTTAGCAATCACTGTTTGAGAGCTACATGTTTTAGCAATCAGTGTTAGAGAGCTACATGTTTTAGCAATCAGTGTTTGAGAGCTACCTGTTTTAGCAATCACTGTTTGTGCAATTACAAAAACTAACACCATAGCTATGACGATCGCAATCTTGTGTAGCAGAGTCAGAGGGAACGCCATCTGTTATGTTTAGTAATTTGTTTATAATTATAAACAATACAATCACATCCGCCTACCTCTAGGGAGTTAAGTGAGCTATGGCTAGTCTCTAACTGAGCTATGGCTAGTCTCTAACTGAGCTATGGCTAGTCTCTAACTGAGCTATGGCTAGTCTCTAACTGAACTATGGCTAGTCTCTAAGTGAGCTATTGTTAGTCTCTAACTGAGCTATGGATAGTCTCTAAGTGAGCTATGGCTAGTCTCTAACTAAGCTATGGTTAGTCTCTAACTGAGCTATGGTTAGTCTCTAACTGAGCTATGGTTAGTCTCAAACTGAGCTATGGTTAGTCTCTAAGTGAGCTATGGTTAGTCTCTAACTGAGCTATGGTTAGTCTCTAACTGAGCTATGGTTAGTCTCTAAGTGAGCTATGGCTAGTCTCTAACTGAACTATGGTTAGTCTCTAAGTGAGCTATGGTTAGTCTCTAACTGAGCTATGGTTAGTCTCTAAGTGAGCTATGGTTAGTCTCTAAGTGAGCTATGGTTAGTCTCTAACTGAGCTATGGTTCGTCTCTAAGTGAGATATGGCTAGTCTCTAACTGAGCTATGGTTAGTCTCTAACTGAGCTATGGTTAGTCTCTAAGTGAGCTATGGTTAGTCTCTAAGTGAGCTATGGTTAGTCTCTAACTAAGCTATGGTTAGTCTCAAACTGAGCTATGGTTAGTCTCTAAGTGAGCTATGGTTAGTCTCTAACTAAGCTATGGTTAGTCTCTAACTGAGCTATGGTTAGTCTCTAACTAAGCTATGGTTAGTCTCTAACTAAGCTATGGTTAGTCTCTAACTGAGCTATGGTTAATCTCTAACTGAGCTATGGTTAATCTCTAACTGAGCTATGGCTAGTCTCTAACTGAGCTATGGTTAGTCTCTAACTGAGCTATGGTTAATCTCTAACTGAGCTATGGCTAGTCTCTAACTGAGCTATGGTTAGTCTCTAACTGAGCTATGGTTAGTCTCTAACTGAGCTAGTTTAACTTTAGCATACAATCGTATTTTTTCGCCAGCTTTTACCTCTGACGAAGTCCCTAGAGACTAGGAACTGACTTTTGCAAGTTAATCCATTTTTCCCTGGCAGCCGTGTTCACATGGATCCCTCGCCGCGCAGGCAGATAACTCCGACTTCGGAGGTACTGATATTTTTTTTCCGTCCATGAGTAATTGACGTTTTAAGCTGGGCCTCGCTGCTGATACCAGGGGCGTCTCGCCTCGAGACCAACCAGTCCCCCACAATCGTATTTAGCTGTACTCTACTTTAACTCTTGTGTTTACAGACATAAGAGTCCAGTGAAAACAACAACAACAATAACACTAAACAGTGTTGTCCAGGGAGACTATGTCCTGCTCGAACTCAACTGCTCAACTACTGTGCCTGCTACAACCAACATGGACACCATCCTAACTCCAAGTACACGATCTATAGCCGAGGAAAGACATGATCACCTACGCCACACAATCCTTGTTATCCCGTACTTCACCTCTGATGTACATTTATCACTTCTGTAGTAGCTAAAATCGATCCCATATTTGTTTGTTTGTTTCTTGTTAATTGTTTGTTGTTTATTGTTAGGGTCATCATCACTGCACACCGGACGAATCCATAGGTGCTCCGATATTCCCCCTCGAGAATCTCGAGACAATCCGCGGAGAATCATGACCCACGTACACGAACTCCGTGGCACGGCCTGTGATCCGCGTTACAAGTATTCTGGGATCCAGGATTTGAATTCAATGACCTTAATTCTACTGAGAAATTTAATTAAATTAAAATACTATGGCCACGTCAAAAGACACAGCGGGCTGGAAAGAACAATAATAGAAGGCATGGTTCCTGGGCGACGTATCAGGGGCAGACCAAGGAAAATGTGATTTCAAGGCATTAAGCAGAGCTTGAACACGACGTTAGAAAAAGAAAGAGATCTGGCTAGAGACAGAAATTCTTTCAGACGGGCTGTGGTGAATGCAACGTTCTGCAATTAACATGCGACCTGATGATAAGCTTCTTTAATACTGTGCCATCTTACTTTAATTATACATTTCTGAGATGTCGTTTTCATTATTGGTATCATGACTTTTTGTTATTGTAGCTAAAGTCTACTATTTCACTTATTTACTTTCTATCACCATGATGGAGATTCTATTCTGTAGCTTATTTTTACGTTTAGCGATTAAGACTATATTATCAGCACACCAGATGAGGTTTGTATTAAGACCACCGACTGATATTCTGGGTATGTCATCCTTTAAGGATCTTAATATCATCATCATCATCATGTGCCATACCGGTTGGCGTAGGCGATCATGTCCTTCCACAATCTTCTATCTACAGTGCATCGTATCAGTTCTGTTGTTGACTGTTTTCCATGCCATGACACCAAGCTATCCAGTATTTTCTCTCTTTGTCGCCCGCGATCTCTCTTTCCTTTTATTTTGCCAGTTGTAACCAAGTATTCCAACTTTCCTCTTCTCATGATGTGCCCGAAAAATGTTGATTGCTTCTTTCTGATGTTTTTTAAGAGCTCCCTTTTTGTGTTGGCCTCTTTGAGAACTTCCTCATTGGTCTTTTTAGCTATCCATGGAACTTTCAAAATTCTTCTGAGAAATCCCATCTCTGTGGCCTCTAATCGTCTTTTCATTTGTTTATCTACTGTCCATGATTCGCTTCCATAGGTCAGAATTGGTTCTATATAGCACCGATTAACTCTCTTTCTCATTTTTATTGACATAGATTTGTTGTATAAGATATTTTTCATTTTCTTAAATGCTATTTTGACCTGAGCTTTTCTGCTTTCTATTTCTGTGATGCATCTCCCATCTGATGTTATTATTGTGCCCAAGTATTTGAAACGTTGTACTTGTTTCAGATTTGTCTCGTTTATTTTTTGCTGCATGATGGTGATGATTGTTTCTCCGATATAACCATTACTTCTGTTTTCTTACTATTCAGACTGAGACCTTTCTTGTTGCTTTCTTTTACTATTATGTCTATCATTTCTTGTGATCTTAATATAACCACACCATATGGAGTTTTTGAAGCCGCGATAGCTCAGTGGTTAGTGAACTGGGGAGTCGCGATAGCTCAGTGGTTAGTGAACTGGGGAGTTGCGATAGCTCAGTGGTTAGTGAACTGGGGAGTCGCGATAGCTCAGTGGTTAGTGAACTGGGGAGTCGCGATAGCTCAGTGGTTAGTGAACTGGGGAGTCGCGATAGCTCAGTGGTTAGTGAACTGGGGAGTCGCGATAGCTCAGTGGTTAGTGAACTGGGGAGCCGCGATAGCTCAGTGGTTAGTGAACTGGGGAGCCGCGATAGCTCAGTGGTTAGTGAACTGGGGAGCCGCGATAGCTCAGTGGTTAGTGAACTGGGGAGCCGCGATAGCTCAGTGGTTAGTGAACTGGGGAGCCGCGATAGCTCAGTGGTTAGTGAACTGGGGAGCCGCGATAGCTCAGTGGTTAGTGAACTGGGGAGCCGCGATAGCTCAGTGGTTAGTGAACTGGGGAGCCGCGATAGCTCAGTGGTTAGTGAACTGGGGAGCCGCGATAGCTCAGTGGTTAGTGAACTGGGGAGCCGCGATAGCTCAGTGGTTAGTGAACTGGGGAGCCGCGATAGCTCAGTGGTTAGTGAACTGGGGAGCCGCGATAGCTCAGTGGTTAGTGAACTGGGGAGCCGCGATAGCTCAGTGGTTAGTGAACTGGGGAGCCGCGATAGCTCAGTGGCTAGTGAACTGGGGAGCCGCGATAGCTCAGTGGTTAGTGAACTGGGGAGCCGCGATAGCTCAGTGGCTAGTGAACTGGGGAGCCGCGATAGCTCAGTGGTTAGTGAACTGGGGAGCCGCGATAGCTCAGTGGCTAGTGAACTGGGGAGCCGCGATAGCTCAGTGGTTAGTGAACTGGGGAGCCGCGATAGCTCAGTGGCTAGTGAACTGGGGAGCCGCGATAGCTCAGTGGTTAGTGAACTGGGGAGCCGCGATAGCTCAGTGGCTAGTGAACTGGGGAGCCGCGATAGCTCAGTGGTTAGTGAACTGGGGAGCCGCGATAGCTCAGTGGTTAGTGAACTGGGGAGCCGCGATAGCTCAGTGGTTAGTGAACTGGGGAGCCGCGATAGCTCAGTGGTTAGTGAACTGGGGAGCCGCGATAGCTCAGTGGTTAGTGAACTGGGGAGCCGCGATAGCTCAGTGGTTAGTGAACTGGGGAGTCGCGATAGCTCAGTGGTTAGTGAACTGGGGAGCCGCGATAGCTCAGTGGTTAGTGAACTGGGGAGCCGCGATAGCTCAGTGGTTAGTGAACTGGGGAGCCGCGATAGCTCAGTGGTTAGTGAACTGGGGAGCCGCGATAGCTCAGTGGTTAGTGAACTGGGGAGCCGCGATAGCTCAGTGGTTAGTGAACTGGGGAGCCGCGATAGCTCAGTGGTTAGTGAACTGGGGAGCCGCGATAGCTCAGTGGTTAGTGAACTGGGGAGCCGCGATAGCTCAGTGGTTAGTGAACTGGGGAGCCGCGATAGCTCAGTGGTTAGTGAACTGGGGAGCCGCGATAGCTCAGTGGCTAGTGAACTGGGGAGCCGCGATAGCTCAGTGGCTAGTGAACTGGGGAGCCGCGATAGCTCAGTGGTTAGTGAACTGGGGAGCCGCGATAGCTCAGTGGTTAGTGAACTGGGGAGCCGCGATAGCTCAGTGGTTAGTGAACTGGGGAGCCGCGATAGCTCAGTGGCTAGTGAACTGGGGAGCCGCGATAGCTCAGTGGTTAGTGAACTGGGGAGCCGCGATAGCTCAGTGGCTAGTGAACTGGGGAGCCGCGATAGCTCAGTGGTTAGTGAACTGGGGAGCCGCGATAGCTCAGTGGCTAGTGAACTGGGGAGCCGCGATAGCTCAGTGGTTAGTGAACTGGGGAGCCGCGATAGCTCAGTGGTTAGTGAACTGGGGAGCCGCGATAGCTCAGTGGTTAGTGAACTGGGGAGCCGCGATAGCTCAGTGGTTAGTGAACTGGGGAGCCGCGATAGCTCAGTGGTTAGTGAACTGGGGAGCCGCGATAGCTCAGTGGTTAGTGAACTGGGGAGCCGCGATAGCTCAGTGGTTAGTGAACTGGGGAGCCGCGATAGCTCAGTGGTTAGTGAACTGGGGAGCCGCGATAGCTCAGTGGTTAGTGAACTGGGGAGCCGCGATAGCTCAGTGGTTAGTGAACTGGGGAGCCGCGATAGCTCAGTGGTTAGTGAACTGGGGAGCCGCGATAGCTCAGTGGTTAGTGAACTGGGGAGCCGCGATAGCTCAGTGGTTAGTGAACTGGGGAGCCGCGATAGCTCAGTGGTTAGTGAACTGGGGAGCCGCGATAGCTCAGTGGTTAGTGAACTGGGGAGCCGCGATAGCTCAGTGGTTAGTGAACTGGGGAGCCGCGATAGCTCAGTGGTTAGTGAACTGGGGAGCCGCGATAGCTCAGTGGTTAGTGAACTGGGGAGCCGCGATAGCTCAGTGGTTAGTGAACTGGGGAGCCGCGATAGCCCAGTGGTTAGTAACCTGGACTACAAAGGACAAAAGGTCGGGTTCGATCTTGACCGACGGCTACCGGGTTCACCCAGCCTTAAGTGGATACCGAATTTTTTTCTGGGAATGTAAAGCAGCACGGGCGTAATACCGACCACATTACGCCCCCCACCCCAAAAAAAAATAAAATAAAATAAAATAAAAATAAAAAACATCATGTGCTGACGGTCTGTAAACAATATAGTCACTACAAACTACCTTGGGCATATTATAACCAGTGATGGAAAATGTACAACTGAAATAAACAAAAGAATAGGACTGGCAAAAATCAATTTCAGTGCCACTAAATACATACTAACATCAAAACAAATAACACTCAGGGCTAAAACTAAGAATAGCAAAATGTTATATCATCTCAACATTCGTGTAAAGTGCAGAAACATGGACATTAAACAAGAAAACAAAACAGAAAATTGAAGCTTTTGAAATGTATATAGGAAAATAGGAAGAATAGGAAGGAAAGAAAAGAAAACAAACGATGAAGTCTTAAAACAACTAAAATGGAAGGATAACTAAAAAAAAGAAAGAAAAACTACTAAATACAATTGAAACAAGACAAATGGGATTTTTGGGTACGTTAAAAGACACATCAGCCTACTAAAAGTAATTTTGGAAGGGAAAATACAAGGTAAAAGAGGCAGAGGCAGACCAAGACCAACATGGACGAGTAATATCAAAAGATGAACAAGTAAACCTATGACAACCTGCACCACCAAAGCAAGAGACAGAGCGGAATTACGCTTCATGGTAGCCAATCTTTGATGCGGAGACAGCAAATCAATGAATATATGGTGAGGAATCACACGGTATAACAAATCCATATAACAAATCCATATAACAAATCCATATGACAAATCCATATAACAAATCCATATAACAAATCCATATAACAAATCCATATAACAAATACATAACATTGTATATCTAAATGTGGGTATTATAGAACTATATAGAACTTGACAGCACAGACAATCTACCAGAAGAAATCTCAGTTGAACAAGTTTCGGTTAATTACCGATGATGTTACTTCGATCTTCTTCTTCTTCTACTTTCCTTCCTCATCTGCCTTTCAGCGTCGAGGGGAGATATAATTTGCGGTCTTTTGCTCTTCTGTTCGCCTCTGCTGCTGTTATGTTTCCTAATATTCTAATATTCCATCGATCCATCTTTTTCGGGGTCGACCCTTGGGTCTGGTGTTCTCACAACGTTTGTTGAAGGCTAGTTGTGTTGTGTTTTGTTCTTTATACCTTGTCACGTGGCCAAACCATTTTATCTGTTGTTTCCTTATATATTGTATGGCGGGGGCTATTCCTAGCTTTTTTCTCAGTTCTTCATTTCTGATCTTATCTCTCAGACTGTTTCCTGTCATTCGTCTAACACATTTCATCTCTGTAGAGGTTATTTTTCTTATTGTTCTTGCATCTAGGGTCCAGGTCTGGCATTGGTAGCACAACGTTGAGATGAAGATGGTATTGTATAGTGCTCGTTTTGCCTCCAGTTATTTCCTTGTTGGACAATCGTGGTGATAACTGTCCAATGATTTGACAAGCTTTGTTGCATCTTGATTCTATCTCTGCTGTTTGAGAATTATTGTTTGTCATTAGACTTCCTAGGTTTTTGAATTCTTCTACGTGTTTTAGTTGCCTGCCTTCTACAGTTATGTTGATGTTCTGTTTATTTTTGGCGACATTCATGACTTCTGTTTTGTTGATGTTGATTTTCATGTTGTATTTTGTGCCTGAGATGTTGAGTTTCTTTAAGTGTTCTTGTAGGTCTTCTATTGTTTCATGTATTAGTGCATGATCGTCTGCAAATAAAAGCTCGTTGATCCCCACTGTCTCTGATGGGTTGACTAGCTTGCATATATGGTCCATGTATGTAATAAACAGTAGGGGGAATAGTACGCACCCCTGTCTTACACCTGATCTAACTTCGAAGTGGTATGTGTAGCCTGCTGCTGTTCTGACCCTGCAGCTGCTGTTACTTCGGTGATATGATTTTAATGCGTCACCCTCCTGCTGCATTATGTAACTGAAACTTCCCAAAACTTCGTGATACATTTTTTTCGTATTTTTGTTGAACATTAAAAAAAAAAAAAATCGAAAAATGAAGATTGAACAAAATGTTACCACGTAACAAGCCAACATTTAATGTCCCTTTCAGCTGTATCCTAGCAACGTTCTTATGTTTTCTCATTTCTTCTGACCTTTTCTGTATTAGATTATTGTCTGATAAATCTAATCGTACTGACAATCACACGTGATGATGCTTCTTCTTCTACCTTCGAACTCCCTGTGGAACATAGGTCTTTAATAAATACTTTCAGTTCCCTGTGTAACATAGGTCTTTAATAAACACTTTCAGCTCCCTGTGGAACATAGGTCTTTAATAAATACTTTCAGTTCCCTGTGTAACATAGGTCTTTAATAAACACTTTCAGCTCCCTGTGTAACATAGGTCTTTAATAAATACTTTCAGTTCCCTGTGTAACATAGGTCTTTAATAAACACTTTCAGCTCCCTGTGGAACATAGGTCTTTAATAAACACTTTCAGCTCCCTGTGGAACATATGTCTTTAATAAATACTTTCAGCTCCCTGTGTAACATAGGTCTTTAATAAATACTTTCAGCTCCCTGTGTAACATAAGTCTTTAATAAACACTTTCATCTCCCTGTGTAACATAGGTCTTTAATAAATACTTTCATCTCCCTGTGTAACATAGGTCTTTAATAAATACTTTCAACTCCCTGTGGAACATAGGTCTTTAATAAACACTTTCAGCTCCCTGTGGAGCATAGGTCTTTAATAAACACTTTCAGCTCCCTGTGTAACATAGGTCTTTAATAAATACTTTCATCTCCCTGTGTAACATAGGTCTTTAATAAACACTTTCAGCTCCCTGTGGAACATAGGTCTTTAATAACACTTTCAGCTCCCTGTGTAACATAGATCTTTAATAAACACTTTCAACTCCCTGTGTAACATAGGTCTTTAATAAACACTTTCAGCTCCCTATGGAACATAGGTCTTTAATAAACACTTTCCAAGACGTTCTGTTTCTTGCCATTCATGATCATTCTATGTCTTCCCCATCATCTTCGTCTCTGCTTCCATCTGTCTTCTCCAAGAATATTTTGGTCTTCCCCTTTGTCTCTTCTCCTGGGTATTCCAAAAAAGGGCCTGTCATGTAATATCCAGCGCCATCGTCTTCGTTGTACATGTATCTCTATGTCCACTGGTATTTGACTGGTACTTTACTTGTGATGATTGCTTGCTACCAACCGCCTGTCAAGAATACAAGACCTTATATAGGCAGTCATTATCGAGTACATTCCCTAGTAATCAGGATAAATAAACAATAAGAATACTCAGAAAACACAAACGTATATTTAGCCACTGATCTCTATTTTAAGCAAATACGGTTTACATGAAGATAGACATGGACCCGGACATATTAAAAAGAAAAGAGTGCGTTATTTTAACGGTTGAGTTGTTGACAACAATTAATGTTGATTGTCCAAACATAATGCGCCGTGGTTGATCCGATCTCTAGCGCATTTGTTGTTGACGGACATACATATTTGTTGGATGAATAATGATATGCATATTTGTTGGATGAATAATGATATGCATTATTTGTTAGATGAATCCAGGGATCAAATGAAATGTTGCAATTTTTTAGGGCACTTTTAATTGTTATTTTAGAGGGATGGGTCTGATACTTTATAAAAGGTTTATTTTATTTTTTTAGAGGGTTGGATCTGATACTTTATAAAAGGTTTATTTTATTATTTTTGAGGGTTGGATCTGATACTTTATAAAAGGTTTATTTTATTATTTTTGAGGGTTGGATCTGATACTTTATAAAAGGTTCATTTTATTATTTTAGAGGGTTGGATCTGATACTTTATAAAAGGTTTATTTTATTTTATTTTATTTTTCAACTATAGATACATCTTTCATTCAACTTTAGATACATCTAGATGACATGGACATACGACTAATATGTAATCTATACTGGGAGCAAATAGCAATAATAAAATAAAACAAAGAGAACTCTACACCCATTGATATAAAAAGAGTAAGACAGGGATGCATCCTATCACCATGCTTGTTCAATCTATACACTGAGGAAATCTTTAAAAAACACCATAGAGATGCCAGGCGTACAAATTAATGGAAAGATAATAAATAATCTAATATATGCTGATGCTACTGTGTTACTAGCAGAAAATCCTAAAGACCTACTACAATTACTTAATGAAATAAACAAGACAAGCAAAACATATGGACTAGATATGAATATCAAAAATACTAAAACTATGATCATAAGTAAAGTAAAGTAGTCACGCCAGGTGGCGTATAAGGAAATATGGTGTTAGTGACCCTATATTTTACAGACCTTCAGCACATGATTTTTGGGGTAATGTGGTCAGTATTACGCCCGTGCTGCTTTACTTTCCCAGAAAAAAAATCCGGTACCCATTTAAGGCTGGGTGAACCCGGAAGCCGTCGGTTGGGATCGAACCCTACCCCTTGTCCGTGGTAGTCCAGTTCACTAACCACTGAGCTATCGCGGCTCCCAAAACTATGATCATAAACAAACAAAATACTCAAAACCCACAAGTGGATATCAAAATTGAAGGAATAGACCTGGAGACAGTTTAGAACTACAACTACCTTGGTCATACTATAACCAGTGACGGAAAATGTACAACTGAAATAAACAAAAGAATAGGAATGGCAAAAAGTAATGTTAATGTCATGAAGAACATACTAACATCAAAACAAATAACACCAGGGCTAAAACTAAGAATAGCAAAATGTTGCATCTTCTTAATATTCCTATATGGTGCAGAAACATGGACATTAGACAAGAAAACAGAACAGAGAATTGAAGCCTTTGAAATGTGGATATATAGAAGAATAGGTAGAATTGGATGGAAGGAAAATAAAACAAACGATGAAGTCTTAAAACAACTAAAAATGAAAAGAGAACTACTAAACACAATTCAAACAAGACAAATGCGATTTTTGGGCCATGTTAAAAGACACAACATCCTACCAAAAGTAATATTGGAGGGGAAAATACAAGGTAAAAGAGACAGAGGCAGACCAAGACTAACATGGACCAGTAACATCAAAAGATGGACACGTCAACCTATGACGACAACCTGCACCATCCAAGCAAGAAACAGAGCAGAATGGCGCTCCATGGTAGCCAACCTTCGTTGCGGAGACAGCACTCGATGATGATGATTTTATTTTAGAAGAACGGATAGGAAACTGTGTACAGGTTTTCCTTTCGTTTTCAGGGAGTTCCAATCTAAGCTTTTTAAAAAAAACATATCGGCAGATTTCATCAATATTGGGATTAGGCGCAAACAAATTCAGACAAAGATACATGACAGAAATAAGGCGTATTCTATTCACATAATCCGTTTCATTGTAGTTGGGACATACCAATTTCACCACCCGCCCCAGTATTTCTCGAAGCGTATACAAAGTGATTGTTCATGTATGACGTTGATTGTAGATACAACTGCTCTCCTATTAAGAACTCGGGATTTGTTGAGTTGACGAAATGCCACGAGTTGATGCGGGCAGGGTGCGCTTTGACTCACTGATGTGGCGGGCCGTAATGGATTACTTGACATTCCCGGCTCTTACTGGAGAAGTTGGAGTTCGTATAGCCCTGGCTATGATGTGAAACTACTAGTCCAGCCCAGAGGTACTGCAATACTAGTTATATATCAGTAACAGCCACCACTACAGGGAACACGGCGATCATAGCTTCTGTTAGCCAGCCTGTTTTGACGCAGACTGTTACCAGGGGACACCACGAGGAGGTAGATCTGCTAGGTCTTGGTCAGCTGATGGTGCACCGACAGTAGTATAGCAGGAAGGATTTGCCCCGTATTTAGGCGTAAATTAACAAAGATATATAAGAGGCGCCTTTAGCGCCTAATGTACACGAGAGACAAGGGGAGTTAACCATGACTGCTCGTGTCGGGATGTTGACCTCTAGTCCCGGTGACCCCGGAAGTGCCCTGTTTATGTCTGGTGTCTGCTGACTTTGGAGCGATTGGTGTACTTGAGCGATAGTGATAGGTTAGTAGATTATACAACATCAATGAAAAACATTAAATTTAAAACAGAAGACGAAGATATATTTTATTCTTTTATTATCTCAATAGGTGTATAACATACAGTGGATATTGTATAACATTACAAACATATTTAGTACACTGAGTAAATATATAGTACAGGGATAACCTTTATTTATAGCTATGTAGGTGGGAGATTACTGGTTAGTCTTAGCTGGTAGTGTAAATATGTTCCTCGGTGTTAGTGGTTCGCTATCTCTCTCTCTCTCGCTCGCCCTCTCTCTCTCTCTCTCTCTTTCTCTCTCTCTCTCTCTCTCTCTCTACTATTCCGGCCTAGATTTCCCTCCATTGAAACACTTACTCATTCTCTCCATTTATCCCTAGCATCGCGCCTTCCTTCTCTCTCTCTCTCTCTCTCTCTCTCTCTCGCTTTCTCCCCTATCCTCTCTTAGACTTCTAACCTATCACTCCACCCTCCGCCTCTCCCTTTAGCTCCCCCGCCCTCCCTCATATTTTTAGCGTCCCTCCTATTGTAACACTTGATTATTCTCACCATTAATACATAGCATCTCGCCTTCTTTATCACACGCTTCTCTCTCTCGCTCTCTCTCTCTCTCTCTCTCTCTCGCTCTTCTAACCCCTACTAGACTTCTCTCCTACCATTCCACCTTTCTTCCTCTCTTTCTCTCTCTCTCTCTCTCTCTCTCTCTTTAACATGCCTAGCGTTCCGCCTTCTTTCGTATTTTTACCTTACCACCAGTGTAACACATTAATAACATTGAATATCAATTACAAAAAGACTTGAAATATCTACTTTTTAAAGAACCAATAAGATAAACATATGAAAAACGAAGGAATAATACACTCGACAAGGCGTAACATACGTACTTTATACACATCACCCATTAATACAACTGAAATTCCTTTAATGATAACCTATCACATCGTTATGAGCTAAGAGAAAAACAGAAAAAAAAAATTCAACTTACACCGTAAAATATTCCACTACAACACAGACCGCTAGACTGAACAGTACTATGAAAATAAACGTCCGTGAATCAAGCGCGCTTATAACACGAAGTCTCACATCCGACTAGTTTAAATATAATCTGGTAAATACAATTTGGACGATACTATTCCACCCTCGACTAATATCTAGGTTAACCAATCAGAGAAGAAGATTTCTATCGGACACCCATCAACGAAATGACTGACCTCTGGATTAACTAATCGGAGAAGAGGATTACTGTTATCGTGATAACTGACCTCATTTTCAACTTGAAGTGCTGTCGAGTCTGATGCATGGGTTACTTTAAATCGACCTAGCGGGTCAATGGTGGGGGAAATAATACAAGTGGCGGGTTACTTGAACGCGTTTTGACCCCTGCTGCAATACCAGGAGTTCCATGACAGTTATAAATAGTTGGATACAACAAGCAGGAAGTTATATTAAGGACAGAAATCTGGCAGGCAATGGCAGAAACCTAAGAGGCAAGGACAGAAAACTAGGGGGGGTCGTGGTTCGCGGTTCGGTAAGTCCGTGGTTCGTTAAGTCCGTGGTTCGTGGGGTTGTGGTTCGTGGTTCGTTAGTTGATGGTTCGTTAAGTCCGTGGTTCGTGGGGTTGTGGTTCGTGGTTCGTTAGTTGATGGTTCGTTAAGTCCATGGTTCGTAGGGGTTGTGGTTCGCGGTTCGTGAGTTGATGGTTCGTTAAGTCCGTGGTTCGTGGGGTTGTGGTTCGTGGTTCGTTAGTTGATAGTTCGTTAAGTCCATGGTTCGTAGGGGTTGTGGTTCGCGGTTCGTGAGTTGATGGTTCGTTAAGTTCGTGGTTTGTTAAGTTCTTGTTCGTGAGTTTGTGGTTCGTTAGTTGATGGTTCGTTAAGTTCGTGGTTTGTTAAGTTCGTTGTTCGTGAGTTTGTGGTTCGTTAGTTGATGGTTCGTTAAGTCCGTGGATCGTGGGGTTGTGGTTTGTGGTTCGTTAGTTGATGGTTCGTTAAGTCCATGGTTCGTAGGGGTTGTGGTTCGCGGTTCGTGAGTTGATGGTTCGTTAAGTTCGTGGTTTGTTAAGTTCGTTGTTCGTGAGTTTGTGGTTCGTTAGTTAATGGTTCGTTAAGTCCGTGGTTCGTGGGGTTGTGGTTCGCGGTTCGTGAGTTGAGGGTTCGTTAAGTCCGTGGTTCGTGGGGTTGTGGTTTGTGGTTCGTTAGTTGATGGTTCGTTAAGTCCATGGTTCGTGGGGTTGTGGTTCGCGGTTCGTGAGTTGAGGGTTCGGTAAGTCCGTGGTTCGTGGTTTGTTAAGTTCGTTGTTCGTGAGTTTGTGGTTTATTAAGTTTGTAGTTTGTTAAGTGCGTGGTTCGAGAGGTCGTGGGCAAGGGCAGAAACCTAAGAGGCAAGGGCAGAAACCTAGGAGGCAAGGTCAGAAACCTAGGAGGCAAGGGCAGAAACCTAGGAAGCAAAGGCTGAAAAACACTCGTACTGACTAAGGCTTCCAAGGTGTATTTGATTGTCGCCCTATTTTTGTCTGTATAACCTAATATATCACTTTCATTTAATCTATCGATAAACGTTTCAAAGTCATTTCTGTTGTTAACTAACAAGGGTTTGTCTAACCCTGTCACGTTATTTGAGCTTGTGTGTGAAAGTAACGCAGCCCCTGTGTCTCTCTATGTCTTAAAACTAGATGATGACTATAATTTTAGGTTACACAAATAACACGTGGATACTAAAAAAAACCAACTTTTCGAAAATAGGTTACTAAAGTAACATACTGTAACATTAAAGATCTAAGATAACACTTACTTTTATGTGTTTGAAGGTACGAGACACATCCATCGGCAACAACTGTAAGCGTATGTCTGATTACAAGCTTCTCAGATATATACACTTGAAACCCTAGAGGTGTTACTAAAAATAGAACTGACCTCTGAGGCAATACCGGATGTGTTACTAAAAAGATTTTGACGTATGATGGCAATTTTATGAGTTTACCCCCTTATAATTTTTTTTGAGGGTTACGCCCATGGAATCGATAAAAAGCGTTAATTTAGCACGCAGGCTTACCTAAAACTTTATTTTAGACATCCCCACACCAAAAATTTACTTAAAAATCACTTTTGAAATTGTTATCCCCTTACCATTTTTTAGGGTTACGCCCATGGAATTGATAAAAAATTGAAATATAACCTCAAGGCATACCCCAAACTTTATTTTAGACATCCCCATAACAAAGATTTACATTAAAAACCACTTTTAGGATTTTACCCCCTTACCATTTTTTAGGGTTACGCCACTGAAATCGATAAAAATCGTAAATTTAGCACGTAGACTTACCTAAAACTTTATTTTAGACATCCCCACACCAAAAATTAACTTAAAAATCACTTTTGAAAATGTAACCCCCCTTACCATTTTTTAGGGTTACGCCCCTGAAATCAATAAAAATCGTAAATTTAGCACGTAGACTTACCTAAAACTTTATTTTAGACATCCCCACACCAAAAATTTACTTAAAAATCACTTTTGAAATTGTAGCCACCCTTACCATTTTTGAGGGTTACGCCCCTGAAATTGATAAAAAATTGAAATATAACCTCAAGGCATACCCCAAACATATTTTTTGACACCCCTACATATCAAACTCCATCAAAAAAAAAAACAAAAAAATAGTAGTAAGGTTGTTTTTGAACCGTTCATACTACACAGATGTATCGTGCAGCACGATACGAGATTGTGCTACATGATACTGCACGAAATGTTCAAATCCTTGCACTAAACCCCCTTCCTTACTACTATTTTTTTTGTTGTTTTTTTGTTGGAATTTGATATGTAGGGGTGTCAAATATTATGTTTGGGGTATGCCTTGAGGTTATATTTCAATTTTTTTATCGATTGCACGTGCTGAACCGTACATCTGCGTAGTATGAACGGTTCAAAAACCACTATACCACCACTAGTTTTTTTGTTTTTTTTTTGATGGAGTTTGATATGTAGGGGTGTCAAAAAATATGTTTGGGGTATGCCTTGAGGTTATATTTCAATTTTTTATCAATTTCAGGGGCGTAACCCTCAAAAATGGTAAGGGTGGTTACAATTTCAAAAGTGATTTTTAAGTAAATTTTTGGTGTGGGGATGTCTAAAATAAAGTTTTAGGTAAGTCTACGTGCTAAATTTACGATTTTTATTGATTTCAGGGGCGTAACCCTAAAAAATGGTAAGGGGGGTTACATTTTCAAAAGTGATTTTTAAGTTAATTTTTGGTGTGGGGATGTCTAAAATAAAGTTTTAGGTAAGTCTACGTGCTAAATTTACGATTTTTATCGATTTCAGTGGCGTAACCCTAAAAAATGGTAAGGGGGTAAAATCCTAAAAGTGGTTTTTAATGTAAATCTTTGTTATGGGGATGTCTAAAATAAAGTTTGGGGTATGCCTTGAGGTTATATTTCAATTTTTTATCAATTCCATGGGCGTAACCCTAAAAAATGGTAAGGGGATAACAATTTCAAAAGTGATTTTTAAGTAAATTTTTGGTGTGGGGATGTCTAAAATAAAGTTTTAGGTAAGCCTGCGTGCTAAATTAACGCTTTTTATCGATTCCATGGGCGTAACCCTCAAAAAAAATTATAAGGGGGTAAACTCATAAAATTGCCATCATACGTCAAAATCTTTTTAGTAACACATCCGGTATTGCCTCAGAGGTCAGTTCTATTTTTAGTAACACCTCTAGGGTTTCAAGTGTATATATCTGAGAAGCTTGTAATCAGACATACGCTTACAGTTGTTGCCGATGGATGTGTCTCGTACCTTCAAACACATAAAAGTAAGTGTTATCTTAGATCTTTAATGTTACAGTATGTTACTTTAGTAACCTATTTTCGAAAAGTTGGTTTTTTTAGTATCCACGTGTTATTTGTGTAACCTAAAATTATAGTCATCATCTAGTTTTAAGACATAGAGAGACACAGGGGCTGCGTTACTTTCACACACAAGCTCAAATAACGTGACAGGGTTAGACAAACCCTTGTTAGTTAACAACAGAAATGACTTTGAAACGTTTATCGATAGATTAAATGAAAGTGATATATTAGGTTATACAGACAAAAATAGGGCGACAATCAAATACACCTTGGAAGCCTTAGTCAGTACGAGTGTTTTTCAGCCTTTGCTTCCTAGGTTTCTGCCCTTGCCTCCTAGGTTTCTGACCTTGCCTCCTAGGTTTCTGCCCTTGCCTCTTAGGTTTCTGCCCTTGCCCACGACCTCTCGAACCACGCACTTAACAAACTACAAACTTAATAAACCACAAACTCACGAACAACGAACTTAACAAACCACGAACCACGGACTTACCGAACCCTCAACTCACGAACCGCGAACCACAACCCCACGAACCATGGACTTAACGAACCATCAACTAACGAACCACAAACCACAACCCCACGAACCACGGACTTAACGAACCCTCAACTCACGAACCGCGAACCACAACCCCACGAACCACGGACTTAACGAACCATTAACTAACGAACCACAAACTCACGAACAACGAACTTAACAAACCACGAACTTAACGAACCATCAACTCACGAACCGCGAACCACAACCCCTACGAACCATGGACTTAACGAACCATCAACTAACGAACCACAAACCACAACCCCACGATCCACGGACTTAACGAACCATCAACTAACGAACCACAAACTCACGAACAACGAACTTAACAAACCACGAACTTAACGAACCATCAACTAACGAACCACAAACTCACGAACAAGAACTTAACAAACCACGAACTTAACGAACCATCAACTCACGAACCGCGAACCACAACCCCTACGAACCATGGACTTAACGAACTATCAACTAACGAACCACGAACCACAACCCCACGAACCACGGACTTAACGAACCATCAACTCACGAACCGCGAACCACAACCCCTACGAACCATGGACTTAACGAACCATCAACTAACGAACCACGAACCACAACCCCACGAACCACGGACTTAACGAACCATCAACTAACGAACCACGAACCACAACCCCACGAACCACGGACTTAACGAACCACGGACTTACCGAACCGCGAACCACGACCCCCCCTAGTTTTCTGTCCTTGCCTCTTAGGTTTCTGCCATTGCCTGCCAGATTTCTGTCCTTAATATAACTTCCTGCTTGTTGTATCCAACTATTTATAACTGTCATGGAACTCCTGGTATTGCAGCAGGGGTCAAAACGCGTTCAAGTAACCCGCCACTTGTATTATTTCCCCCACCATTGACCCGCTAGGTCGATTTAAAGTAACCCATGCATCAGACTCGACAGCACTTCAAGTTGAAAATGAGGTCAGTTATCACGATAACAGTAATCCTCTTCTCCGATTAGTTAATCCAGAGGTCAGTCATTTCGTTGATGGGTGTCCGATAGAAATCTTCTTCTCTGATTGGTTAACCTAGATATTAGTCGAGGGTGGAATAGTATCGTCCAAATTGTATTTACCAGATTATATTTAAACTAGTCGGATGTGAGACTTCGTGTTATAAGCGCGCTTGATTCACGGACGTTTATTTTCATAGTACTGTTCAGTCTAGCGGTCTGTGTTGTAGTGGAATATTTTACGGTGTAAGTTGAATTTTTTTTTTCTGTTTTTCTCTTAGCTCATAACGATGTGATAGGTTATCATTAAAGGAATTTCAGTTGTATTAATGGGTGATGTGTATAAAGTACGTATGTTACGCCTTGTCGAGTGTATTATTCCTTCGTTTTTCATATGTTTATCTTATTGGTTCTTTAAAAAGTAGATATTTCAAGTCTTTTTGTAATTGATATTCAATGTTATTAATGTGTTACACTGGTGGTAAGGTAAAAATACGAAAGAAGGCGGAACGCTAGGCATGTTAAAGAGAGAGAGAGAGAGAGAGAGAGAGAGAAAGAGAGGAAGAAAGGTGGAATGGTAGGAGAGAAGTCTAGTAGGGGTTAGAAGAGCGAGAGAGAGAGAGAGAGAGAGAGAGAGAGAGAGAGCGAGAGAGAGAAGCGTGTGATAAAGAAGGCGAGATGCTATGTATTAATGGTGAGAATAATCAAGTGTTACAATAGGAGGGACGCTAAAAATATGAGGGAGGGCGGGGAGCTAAAGGGAGAGGCGGAGGGTGGAGTGATAGGTTAGAAGTCTAAGAGAGGATAGGGGAGAAAGCGAGAGAGAGAGAGAGAGAGAGAGAGAGAGAAGGAAGGCGCGATGCTAGGGATAAATGGAGAGAATGAGTAAGTGTTTCAATGGAGGGAAATCTAGGCCGGAATAGTAGAGAGAGAGAGAGAGAGAGAGAGAGAGAGAGAGAAAGAGAGAGAGAGAGAGAGAGAGGGCGAGCGAGAGAGAGAGAGATAGCGAACCACTAACACCGAGGAACATATTTACACTACCAGCTAAGACTAACCAGTAATCTCCCACCTACATAGCTATAAATAAAGGTTATCCCTGTACTATATATTTACTCAGTGTACTAAATATGTTTGTAATGTTATACAATATCCACTGTATGTTATACACCTATTGAGATAATAAAAGAATAAAATATATCTTCGTCTTCTGTTTTAAATTTAATGTTTTTCATTGATGTTGTATAATCTACTAACCTATCACTATCGCTCAAGTACACCGATCGCTCCAAAGTCAGCAGACACCAGACATAAACAGGGCACTTCCGGGGTCACCGGGACTAGAGGTCAACATCCCGACACGAGCAGTCATGGTTAACTCCCCTTGTCTCTCGTGTACATTAGGCGCTAAAGGCGCCTCTTATATATCTTTGTTAATTTACGCCTAAATACGGGGCAAATCCTTCCTGCTATACTACTACCGACACAGCTATTGCAACCTCAGGTCGCAGGCGCTTCTTCTCCCCCATGAAGTACTCAGGGTCGACCAGACCCCTTTTCCACCTTTAGAATCTTCAGTCTCTCAATGTATACATCATTGTCCCACCCATTCTCCTCATCTTCTCTTAAAGAATTAAGAACAAACTTAGCGATGTCCTCTTTCTTCAGATCAGACTACACTCAGTGCCTGAACTGCTAGCGAGCTTCTGGCTAAAAATAAAAAAAATAAAACAAAAAGAACTAAAGAAATTCAAATGTGTGACTTTTAAATGTAACATTGGACATAACTAAAGCCACATCAACTCATCCGCACGGCATGCCAGACTGCACTGACTCAGTCAGTACTGAGATGTATCAATTCCAACATTACGCTAACGTACACACGAAAACTCTACTCCATTTCTGCTGCAAGAATTAACATTTTGAATAAATGATTTCTCCCTAAACGACGTCATCATCGTCGTCGAGTGCCGTCTCCGCAACGAAGGTTGGCTACCATGGATCGCCATTCCACTCTGTTTCTTGCTTGGATGGTGCAGGTTGTCATAGATTGACTTGTCCATCTTTTGATGTTACTCGTCCATGTTAGTCTTGGTCTGCCTGTGCCTCTTTTACCTTGTATTTTCACTTTCAATATTACTTTTAGTAAGCTGTTGTGTCCTTCAACATGCCCCAAAAATTTCATTTGTCTTGTCTTCATTGTATTTAGTAGTTCTCTTTTTATTCATAGTTGTTTTAAGACTTCATCGTTTGTTTTCTTTTCTTTCCATCCAATTCTACCTATTCTTCTATAAATCCACATTGCAAAGGCTTCAATTTTCTGTTCTGTTTTCTTGCCTAATGTCCATGTTTCTGCACCATACAGGAATGTTGAGAAGATGTAACATTTTGCTATTCTTAGTTTCAGCACTGCTGTTATTTGTTTTGTTGCTAGTATATCTGTCATGGCATTAAAATTACTTTTTACCATACCTATTCTTTTGTTTATTTCAATTTTCCATTTTCCATCACTGGTTATAGTATGCCCCAGGTAGTTGTAGCTCTGAACTGTCTCCAGGTCTATTCCTTCAACTGTGATATTTATTTGTAGGTCTTGCCGTCAACAGGCATTTTAATTTATATGCAAGACAAATTAATTGTCGAGATAAATGTTTTGACGCACCCGACCGGTCCCGGATGAGTGTAGTCATAAAAGTTAACACCAAGCAGTGACTACAATGAACCAACCCACCAGAGTGGTCCCGGATAGGTGTAAAGCTAACAGCTGACATCAAGCTGTGGGTGCACAGCTATATCCGTGTGTGAACTCATTCAACCTTCCACCAACTTAGACCACAGAGAAAAACAAATTTTGATTTACGGTCATTTCAATATTTACCTGGCTGATCCAAGCACACATTGATGCCCTCACTGACGCCGGTCGTGCTTAACGACTAATTAAAGTGAACAATTAATATGTTCAGATTGTATCAAAATTCTTCGCATTTCTCTCAACTCAGCGAAATGAAACTGAGATAGAAGTCTTTAAATTGGTCTGTAACGTTTGCTCGGCGGAGTCACTGAAATTGATCAGAATGTTTCCAGCTGCAAAGTTATATAGTTATCTTTATTACTTTCTTCTTCTTCTTTTTCTCTTTCTTCTTCTACTACTTCTGCTTCTTCTTTTACTTCAAATCTTCATTTTCGTTTACTTGATGAGTGTTCTTCTTCGTCAACCACTTTTACAATGACTTTCCTAGAGGGCGTAGTTACATTGTGTCGTGGTTTGCAGAAAGTTGGAATATCTGCATTTTCGGCCCAACATATCCGATTTCAGCACATTATTTTAGAAACCCTAGCTGTCTTCCCTCTTTGATTCCTACTTGTTTTGGTTAGTCTGTGGTTCCATAATCACCAAGAGAAGGTAGACTTTGATCGTCCTATACCAGTTAAAAAGTGACGTGTTGTAGAGAGTTGCTGTATTCTATCCCGTTAGGTATACCCTGGTCGTTGTCAGTCTGTGTTGCTACACCATGTATGCATCGGCAGCCAGCTACTGATGTGCATTTAGGTGATTAGACCAGCACGGGTCACGAACAACACGGTGCGCTTGAAGTCCTCACCGGTTTCCCACAACTTTTGATGCAGGGTTGTTTCTGTGGCCATATCTGAGTGTTTAGTGTGTTGAGAGTGCTACAGTCTGTATGATATTCTCTGTTTGGGTGCCCCACAGTCGCATGCTGCAAAGCCATCGAGTCCTATTTTGTAAAGATGCTCTAAAACCATAGTGACATATTCTGAATATGAATATCTTGGTCTGCTCATGTCTGTTGAGTATGTTTAAGCTGTTATTTTCTGGCTTACATTTTCAATGTAGCTCCATCCATTCTATTTTCATACAACGAATTTACAACTGTAGTTTTCTGTTGCCTTCCATCGGTTTGTTTACAGTTGGCTCCGCTAGCCTTTGACTAAAAAGTCCCACCCACAAGGCAGTGGGGGTGTTTTATTTTAGGATACCCTTCCTTAGCCTTTCACTCACTACTGAGCTGCGCGTGGCCGTGCGGCTAAAACCACTGTTCCGCTGGCTGAAAAGCTGACGTACGGTGTTCGAAACCCGCGGTAGAATCTATCGGGGGGTGAAATAAAAATCCGGAGTCTCACACGTCGTGGCGACTGCGTGACCAAGCGGCCTTTATCCCTCTGGTTCTATCGTCCCCCCCCCCCCCCGATATACACCAGCAATGGTATTATGTGTCGTAAAGATAGTTTTTACTTCAGGGTTGTCTCTATTTCTTTGACACTCTGGAGTCGGTTGGATTTTTGAAGGTTCCCACCTGCTTCTGCGAATGTGTCCGGGGATGTCCCTGTATCAAGACTAGTTCTGTTGTTTTTTTCCCTGGCCGCGTACACGCGATGTTCCATATTTCCTGGAAGAGTCTGTTCTATTTCGGGCTTGCTATAGTTTGTATGATTGACCACAGCCAGCTAAAGATGTAATAAGGCCCGCGGGCAGAAAATAAAATAGGAAAACCTTCCAATTAGCATGACGATTTCAACTATAGTAAAGTAAATACAGTAAAGAGCTCCGTCACACCAAGTGGCGTATAGGGAATATGGTGTTAGTAACCATAATTTTTATAGACCTTCGGTACACAATTTTTGGGGTAAGGTGGTCGGCATAACGCCCGTGCCGCTTTACTCCCCCCTCCCCACAAAAAAAATCCGGTACCTATTTAAGGCTGGGTGAAACTGGAATCCGTCGATTAGGATCGAACCCCACCTCTCTTCCTTGGTAGTCCAGTTAACTAACTACTGAGCTATCGCGGCTCTCCTTTTCAAATATAGGAGCTATAAACGACTGACTTCACTTTACCCACAACCACCCCTAATCGCAAGGCTGTAAACGTTACGCTAGTTGGGGGTTTTCGGGGAATTCCCTCTTAGCCAGCAGGCCTAAGTAAATTTATGAGTGGCTGTTCACTGAGGATGATCATTAACAATGTCTGCAGCATTGTATATCCTTACATTAACAATGTCTGCAGTATTGTATATCCTTACATTAACAATGTCTGCAGTATTGTATATCCTTACATTAACAATGTCTGCAGTATTGTATATCCTTACACTAACAATGTCCGCAGTATTGTATATCCTTACGTTAACAATGTCTGCAGTATTGTATATCCTTACATTAGAAAGCGACACTGGAAATACCTTGGCCACGTTCTCAGAATAAACTTGAGAAGACTACCTCACCAGGTCATTATACGGAGCTCAGAAGGTAAAAGAGAACGAAGCAGTTCTAAAGAAACAATGTTTAGAACCATCATCAAAGAGGGCGCAGCTCTGGGTCTCAGAAACAACCAGGAAATGAAACAGACTTGAGGTTGACGGTCAAACATGGACAACTATGACTTCTGCACTCTGCGCCGTATTCAGCTTAAAAGGATAAGTCAATCAATCAATCAATCAATCAATCAATCAATCAATCAATCAATCAATCAATCAATCAATCAATCAGTCAGTCAGTCAGTCAGTCAATCAATGAATCAATCAATCAATGAATGAATAAATGAGTCAATGAATCAATCAATCAATCAATCAATCAATCAATGAATCAATCAATCAATGAATCAATCAATCAATGAATCAATCAATCAATCAATCAATCAATGAATCAATCAATGAATCAATGAATGAATCAATCAATCAAGCAAGCAATGAATCAATCAATCGTATATATATATCCTGCTCTTGATCTTCCTCGAACTCTAATGTCGAATCATGGGCACATTTGAGTACAAGGTCAGCTACTACTTATCTGACATGACCGACCCACTAGCTTTTCCGTCTTGTGCTTCTTCTCCTTCTGCGATCATGACGTCATTCAGACTAAAATCCGGACTCGCTCATGAAGGCAGCTGTCCGTTTAAGTGATTCGGTTGCCCCGTATAGTTTCTCTTCCAGAGAGGTGGGTGTGGGCCACATTGTCCTTCTCAGGTCTGTGTACAGGAGGCAATCCTGTAGAACATGTTTTGTTGTCATGTTATCCAGGGTACAGTGGCACTGGCTGTTAGTCCATATGTTGTGTTTGGTAAACATGTGGTTTCTCATTCTGTTGTGGCCAGTGCGTAGGCGAAGTATGATGACTTGATCCCTCCTTGATAGTTGGAGGTATCCATCCCTCTCGTTATTCTTTGGGTGTTCTCGTTTCCATTTTTCATGGAACTGACCTTTGATGATGGATTTGGCTTCATCGTAACTGATCACATGGTTCTCTTGCGGTAATCTCCCTCCCTCCTTAGCTAGTTTGTCTGCGCGTTCGTTTCCATGTATATTACAGTGTGATGGTATCCACTGGATGTCTTGTGTTTGATGATAAGTATAGTTCAGCTCTGATCACTATGTTTCATCTGTGGATGGGGTTTAATCCCCAAAATAAAATGACTAGACGCCTTGTCCACACATAAGAAAGCTGCAACAACACACATCTAAAGTTATTGTCATCATCATTGCGTGTCACGGGGTTAGTTTTTAACACACCAGATATCAATTCTAATTCGTTGTCATTAAAAATTCTAGATAGTTTTGTCAAAAAGAAATTTTGTTTTAATTTCATTTGCTTATGTGTTTTTCTTTAATTCCTTTTTGTGGAGTACACATTTCTGTTCTTAACTGTATGGATAGGACGATTACACCAAAACTGTTTAAGATCAATTAGGACATGAATATTTACGGTTGTCATCCCAACTGGTATGTTTGGACATTTACGGTTTCATGTCCAAACATACCAGTTGGCATGACAACAGTGAAGAAGGAAGAAGTAGCCGATGTTTTTTTTCCGATAAATAGCTTGATAGCCTCCCTTTGAGTTAACAACTTGTAGCTATGGAAATCATGGACGGTTATTGGTGACTCCAACAAAACAATAGATTAGATACGCTTCTAACATGAGAAACTATTCGTTCGTTTCGTGAGTTTTGAAAGTTACATCATATCTAAAATTAGAGATATCTGTTGGATATAATGTTCTATTGTCACTTATAGCAACACTGCTGGATCATGTGATCATGACTCTCTACAGCTTTTTATCACTAGTACACTTGAAGGTCTATAATCTATCTATCTATTGACCTTTCGAGCCATAGCCGGCCCATAGGGCGTAGACCAAGATATGATATACCTTCTCATATCTCAATTTTTGTTCTAGCAGTTTTCTTTTAAAGATATTTTATCAAATCTCGCCATTTGTATCTGTTCTGTGCAAGCAGCTCTATCTCATTGAGGGAGCCGAATCCTGTTGCTCTTGCCTCTCTCATCAATGTTCTTCTCAGTGAGTGTCTCCCTGGGTCTTCCTCTTTTTCTCTTACCTGTTGTTTCCCATATGAGGGCCTGCTTTGCTATTCGGTTATTATCTCTTCTCATCACATGTCCAACATATTACCATCGTCTTTTCTTTATTACTGAAGATATTAGTGGTTGATTGGCGATTTCTCTAATTTCCTCGTTTGTTTTGCATTCGTTCCCCGCTATACCAAGTATTTTCCTTAGACATTTATTTTCGAATGCGTTCAACTTTGTTTCTATATCTCTTGTTGTTTTCCAGCTTTCACACGCATACTTAAGGGTTGATAGTACATTTGATTTGAATAGCCTAAGTTTTGTGTTTGTGCTGATTAGTTTTGATTTCGACAACTTTTCAAGGCTTCTGAAAGACATTGCTGCTTTAGCTATTCTGATTCTAATTTCTTTACTTGTATCCCCTTCCCGATCAATGTGACTTCCAAGATAAAGTCTATAATAACAAATATTATTTAAATGATCGTTTCCGTTCATAAATCACGTCCTTCAACCACTGCAATAATCGCCAACACTTACTACGTCTAAACTACTCATTCTGTATTGAATCTTTCTTTCTCTCTGCTTTCCTCTATCTCTTATCTGCTTTCCCTGTCAATTCTTTAAATTATCACATGACAATATATCTAATGAATCCCTTCTCCTCATCTAAATATGGCTAAAAGCGATAAACCTTTCCATAATAAATGTAAGTAATTCTATACCACCACAAATAATAACAACAACAACAACAATAACAAATAACACTGCACTAAAGCAATGGTGACAACTGATTTGTTTAGCTATATCATCCCGTGAACAATGAGGTAAATATAATATCTAATACTGGTACAGAGCCAACCGCCACTAATGGGATATGTATGATCAATGGTAGCCATCAGATATAGGTGTCAGTACTGTATAACGTTCTTGTTTTAATGCAAGCAGTTTGATTTCAGCAACATCAGCTCTGCGGCAGAGTCCCTATTAATAAACTGCTTAATTATGCATGTTTTCTGCTGTTACATTTATTGCCTCTCAAATAAAGTATGTTCTATATATATAATATATATATATATATTATATATATATAACATTAACGTTTGCATTCCTTATATATGGCCTTTGTTGGTAGCAAGTAATCATGATAAGTCAGTAGTTTGGTCAAATATTAGTGTCTTATGCTAAATGCTGTTTTGGTGAACAGCTTCTCTCTTGGCTGAATCTGCCAATATTGGATAGACAGATTTGACCACATAATGAACAAGATGTATTCGTTGTGCCTGGTCTCGTCTCATTTTTTCTGCGTCTTTTGTTTTCTGAATTTGATATCAGCACTGACTCGAAAGTTCCATGTACCATTTTTAAATATATTTTTGTTCTCCATGGGCAGACAAATCCTACCAGTTTCTTTTACTGATAGAGAATTCACTCATGGAAGCCTTGCAAACATATCTCAGCATTGGTCTGCCCTTTGGTATCTTTCCATCCATAAATTCGTTAAACAATATTTGTTTGGAAATACATCCTTTATATCTCAGCATTGGTCTGCCCTTGGGTGTCTTTCCGTCTCTTTCGCCATACAGTATTTGTTTGGAAATACATCCTTTATATCTCAGCATTGGTCTGCCCTTGGGTCTCTTTCCGTCTCTTTCGCCATACAATATTTGTTTGGAAATACATCCTTTATATCTCAGCACTGGTCTGCCCTTGGGTGTCTTTCCGTCTCTTAACTTCGCCATACAGTATTTGTTTGGAAAGACATCCTTTATATCTCAGCATTGGTCTGCCCTTGGGTCTCTTTCCGTCTCTTTCGCCATACAGTATTTATTTGGAAATACACCCTTTATATCTCAGCACTGGTCTGCCCTTGGGTGTCTTTCCGTCTCTTTCGCCATACAGTATTTATTTGGAAATACATCCTTTATATCTCAGCACTGGTCTGCCCTTGGGTGTCTTTCCGTCTCTTTCGCCATACAGTATTTGTTTGGAAATACATCCTTTATATCTCAGCACTGGTCTGCCCTTGGGTCTCTTTCCGTCTCTTAACTTCGCCATACAGTATTTGTTTGGAAATACATAATTAAACACATAAAATATAGCCATAGTCTTATACAAGTTAGGTCTCTAATAAGGATACAGAATAAGGTTTTGACAGGGACCTGTACCACACGACGGAATCAAACATTCATGTTTACACTTTGCCAACTGAAGTCTGTACACAGAAAACGAGTTTGTTTATCTTTTCTTTACTTTATTGTTGTTTTCTTCTCCCCAAATCTTTTAGTCATTCTTGTTATAAAAAAAAATAAACATTGATAAACTCAGTGAAGAGAGCATCCAGCTAAAAGTTCTCCCACACTGCAATGCGCTCTGAAATGATACAGGAGGCACGTCACGACCATGTGCTGTTCCTTTGTTGTTGTCGTTATGATCATCATCACTAAACACGGAATGAATCCATAGATGCTCCGTTATCTGCCTCGAGAAAACCCGACGAGAATCCTGGCCCGCGCGCACGAACTCCATAGCACGGTATGTGATACACGGTGTGGGTAGGTTTCTGCTGATAATTTTGCCCGGGCAGCGGCACATATTTATGACCTACTCTTTTCGATTTTAACTGCCAAGGGTTCTTTAGCGTTCGTGAATGCTTGCGGTATCTCCTGTTTATTGCCGTTATCCGAGAGGGCTAGACATCGGATCTCACTGTCCAAGAGAAATGGGAAAGTTAACGGCGTAAGAAAAGCACAGATTAATTGTTCATAGTTTTGAAGAAAAAAAAGCACGTGTACCTCTAGACTAACCAGCACTCCCCCCCCCACCCCCCGACCGTTCCTTAAATGCTTTAAATTGTATTTACTTTAGATATCAACTTTACTATGATACGCTGAACGCGCTGCCATTCATTGCTGTGAAGCATATTATCTTCAGCACAGGTTAAAAGTTACTCCCATGAGCAGACAAATTGGTACACGTGAAGTAGTTGCCTGAGGAAACGAGATAACCAGCAAATGATTATCTCTAAGGGCATCTAACGTGGTGGTAATCAATTACAGTAATGTACGTGGTGGTTATTCATTACAGTAGTGTACTGGCTTGCCATTTATTACAGTAATGTTCGTGGTGGCCATTCATTACAGTAATGTACGTGGTGGTTATTCATTACAATAATATACGTGCTTGTCATTCATTACAGTAATATACGTGGTGATCATACATTACAGAAATGCACGTGCATGTAATTCATTACAGTAGTGTATGTAGTGGTAATCCATTACAGTAATGTACGTGCTTGTTATTTATTACAGTAGTGTGCGTGGTGATAATTTATTACAGTAACGTACGCGGTGGTCATTCATTACAGTAATGTACGTGGTGGTCATTCATTACAGCAATTTACTTGGTGGTCTGTCATTTGAGTAGTGTACGTGGTGGTCATTCATTACAGTAATGTACGTGGTGGTCATTCATTACAGTAATGTACGTGGTGGTCATTCATTACAGCAATTTACTTGGTGATCTGTCATTTGAGTAGTGTACGTGGTGGTCATTCATTACAGTAATGCGCGTGGTGGTAATTTATTACAGTAATGTGCGTGGTGGCCATTCAATACAGTAATGTGTGTGGTGGTCATTCATTACAGTAATGTACGTGGTGGTCATTCATTACAGTAATGTACGTGGTGGTAATTCATTACAGTAACGTACGCGGCGGTCATTCATTACAGTAATGTGCGTGGTGATAATTCATTGCAGTAATGTACGTGGTGATAATTTATTATAGTAATGTACGTGGTGATAATTTATTACAGTAATGTACGTGGTGGTAATTCATTACAGTAATGTACGTGGTGGTAATTTATTACAGTAACGTACGTGGTGGTCATTCATTACAGTAATGTACGTGGTGGTAATTCATTACAGTAATGTACGTGGTGGTCATTCATTACAGCAATTTACGTGGTGGTCATTCATTATAGTAACGTAGATGATGGTAATTCATTACAATAATGTATGTGGTATAAACGTAGACAGCAAAGATCTAAGAATAATAAAGAACATGTACTGGCAACAAACAGCGGCCACACGAACTGGAAACCGATTGGGAATGTTTCAACAAATAAAACAGTGTGTGATCAAGGTTGTGTGCTGTCACCAGATTTGTTTAATATTTATAGTGAGATTATTTTAAGATCCATAAGGGGCATGCCTGGAATAACAATTGGAGGTCATAATATAAATAATCTAAGGTATGCTGATGATACAGTCTTAATCGCTAAGAGTGAAAATGAGTTACAAGAAATGTTGGACATTATAGTGAAATAATGCAAAAATAAAGGACTCAGCCTTAATAGCAAAAAGACAGAGGTAATGGTAACAACAAAGAAAAAAACATCACCTCAGTGCAAAATAAAGACAAGTGGAACAATATTAAAACAGGTAAATGAATTTAAATATATGGGAACTTGGGTTAACTTGGTCTGTTAACCTCAGACGGAAGATGTACAAAAGAGATGAGATGCAGAATGGCGCAGGCAAGAGCAGCTTTCCAAAGAATGAGGAAGATACTATGCAATCTATTTTTGACAATAGAAACAAGTAAAAGAGTTCTTAAATGTTATGTAGAGCCAGTCTTAACATATGGATGCGAATCATGGACAGTAGGACAACAGACAAGAAAATCACTGGAGTCTGTAGAAATGTGGTTTTACAGAAGAATGTTGAATCGCGTCTTAGCACGCGAGTTTACACCCATATGTGCTCGGCCGCCTATACAGAAATGTTCGGAGATTTCTGTATAGTGTCGCCTCAAGCATCGAAACTCAGATGCGAAGCGACATTCCTCACCTTCTCAGGGTAATACCTTGATACCATTTCTGCCAACGGCTGGGTCGACCGTGAGGGTATTTTTTTTTCCAACCACGAGTACAACTCACACTGCTCCCATCGGGAATCGAACACGGGTTGTCCGAACGTCGGTAGTCCAGTCGGGTGTTTTTCCCAACTAGATACCGAGGCCCCCTGCTTGTATAGTAGAGTGACGTATTGACTCTTTTCGAAAGGACAGTAACAGAATGTAGCACTGTTCCCTACCAGACATGTCCGTAAGAGGCGACTAAGGAGGGTTGGGCATGGGACTGGCTATCATGTACTGAAAAAAAAACATATGCCGTAAAAAACTTCACAAACATGAACAAGTTAAAGAAAAGAAAAAAAAGTAAATCCGCCATCCAGGTAAGATAAAGGTTTTCTGTCTAAGAGACATATAACGCAATCCGGAGAAAGCCGCAAGGAGTCCGGGTTACCGACTTACATTTTGTCTACCAGGAAATCCTCCAGAATTGGCACCTGAAATGTACGTACTATAAATGAACAAGAAAAAGCTGCAGAAGTATCAGCAGAAATGGCAAAATGCAAAATAAATATTCTAGGAATGTGTGAAACAAGAAAGTTAGGAACAGAAATGATAAAACTAAAACACAAGAAAGATGATTTTATCATGCTATTTACTGACCAAGCAACTTAATGACTTAGACTTTGCTGATGACATAGCCCTCCTATCACAGAACCATCAACGGATGCAAGATAAAATGAGCATATTTGATGGAAGATCACCACAGGTGGGACTGAAAATAAATAGAGATACGACCACAATTATGAGAATTAATTCAGTTGGAAATATAAAAAAAAAGCAATAGGAGAAATACCTCTACTAGACGTACAATCATCATATATACAGGTAGGAATGAAGGTAAAGAAATAGGAATAGAGAATGATACCAAAATAAGGATTTCAAAAGCAAGAGGAACATTCGTTGCACTAGGAAACATGGACCTCCACATAAACTTTTGGGAACCACTGATGTAGACCATATCGACAGCTTGCTCTAAAGCCAGGTCCTCATTTGCGTAGATTGCGATAAATTGTCCAGTCGGAAGACACCTTGTCCCACAGTGTTTATTTGAGCTTGAGATAAACATCTCGGCACCTCCATTTTTGTGTTTTTGTTGGTATTCCATAAATGTTGGCGTGTTTTGCATGTGTTTAACGTGGGGGTGACGTGTGTTGGTGAACAGATCCCCTGGGACCGTATAAACAGATACTAAATATACGCTGGGTCACTGCTGGGTCGATGCAAGATCGCTGAGATTTGTTTTAATAAACCCCAGTAGGGTTCATTTAGTTAGTTTTTTTCTCATGAAAGCTCTTTTTTTTAACAACAAACGCATTTAAAACTTCAGTTCAGGAAATTAAATTCGATTGATGGACATGAGGCAATAGTTCGGGGACAATAGTCAATGAATCAGGGACATTAGGCAATAGTTCATGGACAATAGTCAATGAATCAGTGACATTAGGCCATAGTTCAGGGACATTAGGCAATAGTTCAGTGACAATAGTCAATGAATCAGAGACATTAGGCAATAGTTCAGGGACAGTAGTCAATGAATCAGAGACATTAGGCAATAGTTCAGGGACAGTAGTCAATGAATCAGAGACATTAGGCAATAGTACAGGGACAGTAGTCAATGAATCAGTGACATTAGGCAATAGTTCAGGGACATTAGGCAATAGTTCAGGGACATTATGCAATAGTTTAGGGACAGTAGTCAATGAATCAGTGACATTAGGCAATAGTTCAGGGACATTAGGCAATAGTTTAGGGACAGTAGTCAATGAATCAGAGACACTAGGCAATAGTTCAGGGACAGTAGTCAATGAATCAGTGACATTAGGCAATAGTTCAAGGACAGTAGTCAATGAATCAGTGACATTAGGCAATAGTTCAGGGACATTAGGCAATAGTTCAGGGACTGTGGACAAGGAATCAGAGACAATAGGCAATAGTTCAGGGACATTAGGCAATAGTTCGGGTACTGTGGACAAGGAATATGAGCCATTAGGCAATAGTTCAGGGACAGTAGACAAGGAATCAGAGACATTAAGCAATAGTTCATGGACATTAGACAATATTTCAGGGACAGTATACAAGGAATCAGAGACATTAGGCAATAGTTCAGAGACAGTAGTCAATGAATCAGTGACATTAGGCAATAGTTCAGGGACAGTGGACAATGAATCAAGGACATTTACTACTGATTGCAGACTGCCTAGAAATCATGATAGCAAAAAATGCAAAAAAATGTCAAAGATCTGATGGTGGGACCCTCGAGCCAGACAGATCAAAAACGCGAATTGAGAAAGTGAAAAAGAACAGAGCAAGTACAAATAATTGTGGTGAGGGTAAAAAAGCCGACTCTATTATTAAATACAGTCCTGTTGCTGGGCAATGTCAATATAAATATAAATCAAAACAAGATAGGAACGCAAGAAACCTTTACCAGGAAAAACACTTAATGATTAGTGATGAAGTGGACATGTACAAAGTAGACATTGTGTGTACTTTTGAGCACAGGTAGACTGGACACGGTCATTTTGAGACTCGTTTCTACCAAGAACTTCCATTTTTTCTGTTGTCATCTGTTTGATGTCTTCAAACCACCTTCTTTTTGGTCTGCCCCTGATGCGTCACCCAAGAAACATGCTTTCCATCATTATTGTTCTTTCCAGCCCGCTGTGTCTTTTGAGGTAGCCGTAGTATTTTAATTTCCTCAGCAGAATAGTGTGTCATAAGCCTGTTCTTTTTTATGTTTACATCTTTTAATATGTCTTAATTTATCTTTTTTTTTTAATTATCCAAGGTATCTTAAGAATTTTTCTTTTCTATTTTGTTTCAATGAATTGACTTTCTTCCTTGCTGTTTGCGAGATTGTCCCTGATTCACGACCATATGTTGCTATCTGGAAGATACATGTCTGCGGTAATTTTAATTTGTACTGCCTTGTTGGTTCCTGATGCGGATAAGAGAAGTAAAACAATCACAAGAGGCAGCTAAGATGTACCTTTGCAAAAGACTTTTGTGAGCCTCTGAGGCAACGACAGTTGTTAGCAATAAGAGAAAGAGAAATGATTCAAGTCGTGAAAAGGTAGCGTTCCACGAGGTGTGAAGTTGTCACAAAGCTTTTGTTTAGGGTTTAGTTTAGAGTTTAGTCTAGTCTAGTCTAGTTTACGTTAGTTTAGTTTAGTTAAGTTTTGTTTAGCTTAGGTTAACTTAGCTTAGCTTAACTCAGTTCAGTTCAGTTCAGTTCAGCTTAGTTCAGTTCAGTTCAGTTCAGTGCTGTTCAGTTCAGTTCAGTTCAGTTCAGCTGAGCTTAGTTTAGTTTAGTTTAGTCTAGTCTAGTCTAGTCTAGTCCAGTCCAGTCCAGTCCAGTCCAGTCCAGTCCAGTCCAGTCCAGTCCAGTCCAGTCCAGTCCAATCCAGTCCAGTCCAGTCCAGTCCAGTCCAGTCCAGTCCAGTTTAGTTTAGTTTAGTTTAGTTTAGTTTAGTTTAGTTTAGTTTAGTTTAGTTTAGTTTAGTTTAGTTTAGTTTAGTTTAGTTTAGTTTAGTTTAGTTTAGTTTAGTTTAGTTTAGTTTAGTTTACTCGATAAGTCATCCTCACTGAACATCGAACAAGCCCATGAGTTCTCATATCTCTTCCGAAGAATGTCACGAGGTACGTCAACGTCACGAGCTACATCACGAGGGTTATTGTGGCAAAGAGGCACTGGAAGGTGAAGTAGTAGGGGAGGAGAAGAAGACGAGAGAACTGAAGTTAAAGGACAGCATGAGAGCCGTCGGCACTAGTGAGTAAAGTGGTGGTGGTGGGGGGGGGGGGCGGAGGGAAGGGGAGGGGGAGAAATTGAGAATGTAAAATATGCTGAACATGACGACATGAAAGTGTCCGCATAACTAATGGACGGAACGGCGGAGTTGTAGAATTGCGTTACTGCTTGTTAACAGAATAAAAGAATAAGGAGATGAGGAGTATAAAGATGATAGGAAATATATCAATTATAGAGGATATAACAATGATAGAGAGTATAACAATGATAGAGAAGATGACCATGATACAGAGGACAACAATGATAGAAAATGTAACAATGATAGAGAATATAACAATGATAGAGAATATAATAATGATAGAGAGTGTAACAATGAAAGAGTGTAACAATGATAGAGAGGATGACAATGATACAGAGGATAACAATGATAGAGAATGTAACAATGATAGAGAATATAAAAATGATAGAAAATGTAACAATGATAGAGAATATAACAATGATAGAGAATATAACAATGACAAAGAATATAATAATGATAGAAAATGTAACAATGATAGAGAATATAACAATGATAGAGAATATAATAATGATAGAAAATGTAACAATGATAGAGAATATAACAATGATAGAGAATATAACAATGACAGAGAATATAATAATGATAGAAAATGTAACAATGATAGAGAATATAACAATGATACAGAATATAACAATGATAGAGAGTGTAACAATGATAGAAAATGTAACAATTATAGAAAATATAACAATGAAAGAGAATATAACAATGATAGAAAATATATCAATGATAGAGAATATAACAATGATATAAAATATAACAATGTTAGAGAGTATAACAATGATAGACAGTATAATAATGATAAAAAATATAACAATGATAGAGAGTCTAACAATTATAGAGAGTATAACAATGATAGAGAACATAACAATGATAGAGAATATAACAATGATAGAGAATATAATAATGCTAGAGAGTATAACACTGATAGAGAGTATAACAATGATAGAGAATATAACAATGCTAGAGAGTATAACAATGATAGAGAGTATAACAATGCTAGAGAACATAACAATGATAGAGAATATAACAATGATAGAGAATATAATAATGCTAGAGAGTATAACAATGATAGAGAGTATAACAATGATAGAGAATATAACAATGATAGAGAATACAACAATGATAGAGAGTATAACAATGCTAGAGAGTATAACAATGATAGAGAGTATAACAATGCTAGAGAATATAACAATGATAGAGAGTATAACAATGATAGAGAGTATAACAATGCTAGAGAGTATAACAATGATAGAGAGTATAACAATGAAAGAGAGTATAACAATGCTAGAGAGTATAACAATGCTAGAGAATATAACAATGCTAGAGAGTATAACAATGATAGAGAGTATAACAATGATAGAGAGTATAACAATGATAGAGAATATTTAAAAAAAAATAAAGAATATAAACTTTATGGAGAATATAATAATAATAGCAAATATATAAATTATGAAAGTTATGAAACAAGTGAGGATACATAAAATTACGACGAAGAAGATGATGATGACGATGATGTCGTTGAAGAGACTGGGAAAGAAAGAAGATAAGCAATGCTATAAGACAACACAACTATAATACGATGATGTCGAGCAAGCTACTAGATTGAGAAGGACCATGGTGTTGCTTGTAACGTTGAATTAAAAGATGACCGCAAAGAAGATAATCAATAGCAAACTGTTGACATAAACAAAGCTAGAAAATAAGAAAACCTTACAAATAATATCTACTTAAATAACTCGGGTATTCCCCACGTTGGTGTCAAGGTTATTTGCATCAATTAAGTGCATCAACGGTGATTCATTGTTTTTTTTTTTAAATCGTGGACCCACACAGGCTGTGATCCGAAGGTATTTTATCAAGTCCCATTAAGCCTCTAAATAGGGAGCCGCGATAGCTCAGTGGTTACTGGACTACAAAGGACAAGAGGTAGGGTTCGATCCCAACCGTCAGCTTCCGGGTTCACCCAGCCTTAAATGGGTACCGGATTTTTTTTTCTGGGACCGACTATATTCTTCTTCTTCTACTCTTTTAACTCCCAGTGGAGCATAGGTCTTCAACAAACACTTTCCAAGTCATTCTGTTTTTTTTTTGCCATTCTTTTAAGATCATTCCATGTCTTCCTCATCATCTTCATCTCTGCTTCTATCTGTCTTCTCCAAGAATTCCTTGGTCTTCCTCTTCGTCTTTTCCCCTGGGGATTCCAAGAAAGAGCCTGTTGTGTAATACTCTCAGTTGCCTTCCGCAGTGTTTGTCCTATCCAGCGCCATCGTCTTTGATATCTCTTGATCCACTGGTGTTTGACTGGTACATTTCCATAATTCTATGTTAGTGATTTTGTCCTGCCATTTCCATCCGATTATTCTGCGTAAGCATCCATTTATGAAAGTCTGTATCTTCATGATTGTCAGTTTTGTTGTTCTCCATGTTTCATAAGGCCATATGATAGGACCGACTTAACATTTGAGTTGAAAATACCAACCACATTACCCCCCCCCCCCCAAAAAAAAAAAAAAAAAAAAAATCATGTGCCGAAGGTCTGTAAAATGTATGGTCACTAACACCATATTCCCTATACGTCACTTGGCTGGGCGAGGGTTTTTTTTACTTACTTGTTTAACATTAAGTCTCTAATATATACAGTTAACATAAGACAGTATTGAGCAACTAAACTAACAGAAAGACAAGACAAACTGGAACGTTTCGGCAAAAGCCTTCATCTGGTTAATTATTGTCTATATTTGATTAACCCACATCCCCAAAGAACAATTCTCTCGAGCCGTGTAAACATTCTCTATCTATTCTCTAACGTTCTCTATCTATTCTCTAACGTTCTCTAGCTATTCTCTAACGTTCTATATCTATTCTGTAACGTTCTCTATCTATTCTCTAACGTTCTCTATCTATTCTCTAACGTTCTCTATCTATTCTCTAACGTTCTCTATCTATTCTCTAACGTTCTCTGTCTATTCTCTAACGTTCTCTATCTATTCTCTAACGTTCTCTAACTATTCTCTGACGTTCTCTATTCCCGTGTAAACATTCTCTATCTATTCTCTAACGTTCTCTATTCCCATGTAAACATTCTCTATCTATTCTCTAACGTTCTCTATTCCCGTGTAAATGTTCTCTATTTTGATTTATACTTTAAGAAACTTCAATTAGGAAGAAAAAGTTAGACATCATTTTGAAGTTGATGATATTAGGTACTGGACCATTCCCAATCAGCTTATTCTGTCTTCTTCTTCAGATCAGACTTCTAGACGTCAGTATAAATAAGTTTGAAGAAAGGTTTTGTCAGCTTAATGCTGGTGACATCTCCATACAGCTTGTCCCGGTATGGTATCAGCCATGGCCACACTAGTCTTCTCATATGTCACTGTTCATCAGATGTAGGGCATGATTGTAGCAGATGTTCATTGGGTTTCAGGAATCGTCTCTTACTCCTTAGATACAGACAATTGGTTCGCCTTCGAGAAGCAACTGATAGCCCGCTTTGGCACTCTCCATCCAAGGGTAAAACTCATTTCACTCTTTCCTTTAGTTACTGACCCTTCTCTTCTATTCTCGTTATCTTCTGCTTTTCTTCTCTCTTGCCACCTCTGCTCTCTTTTTTTCAGAGAACCCGTACTTTTTTGGCTTTTTTTGGGGGGGCTCTCGAGAGCGTATCTGAACAATTGACCACTTATCATGTGACCAACAGACACGTTGATCCTGTCACTTCTTCTTCCGGTCATTCCCTCACATGGCCCTTTTGAAATAATTAAGCATTTGCTTTTGTGTGTGTGTTTTTGTATTTATATTTGTTTTATTATACCCGATAAAGGCTTTTGCAAAAAGGCGTAGTTTTATCTCGTCTCTCATTAGAGTTCAGCTGCTTAATACCTTTTTATTGTATATATATATATATATATATATATATATATATATATATAGAGAGAGAGAGAGAGAGAGATTATCCTGTCTAAAATAACAGCAAAGTCATTTTAAAGTTAAAATGTTGTATTATGAAAGGGTTGGCCAGTTTGTTTAAGTAAAGGTTAGTTAATGTCACAACTGACAAAAAAAAATAAATAGAAAAATGGCAGCATGTCGTCCTGTTTTTGCAGACTGGAGTATTTTATTCGGCTATTTGTTGTAAATGTGTATTTCGAGGAAGCTGGAGTGAGGAAGTGACTGTGCACCCTCTTTTCGATGGAAGTCGCTTGGAATCGTCGTCTATGCCGCCGATTACGGTTGCATGGTAGTCGACCGCGTCAAGAGAATTTGTCAATATACTTTGGAAGAAGCTGTGACTTGAGTGTAGCGGATATGGGGGATTCCCGACTGCAATGAAACTTATTTCATGATCAGAACATTAAAAAAAAAGGGAGGGGACGGCGGTGGTGGTCAAAAGATTGGGTAGAAGGTGCTAATGGATAGAAATGGGAGGGAATTCAGAAAACAAATAGTTTGTTAGGTAAAGTCCTAGTTTAGTGACATAAATTAAAGTGACCCTCTCCTTCCTCCCCTCCCTAGTTGTCACAACAAAACTACAGTGGTGATCAAATACTAACAATTATCTCTATGTTCATCACTAGCCCAATTTGTTTCATTTTTAGGTTAGGAAACATAAGACTTCACCGTCGCGTTCTTTCTTTATTCTCTACAATTTGTTTCATTTTTAGGTTAGGAAACATAAGACTTCACCGTCGCGTTCTTTCTTTATTCTCTACAATTTGTGGTCTTCTAACGACAGATTACTTCTTCTTCTGCGGTCATGACGTCATTCAGACTAGGACTCCAGACTCTCTTATGAAGGCCGCTGTCTAAGTGATTCGGTTGCCCCTTATAGTTTCTCTTTCAGGGAGGTGGGTGTGGGCTACATTGTCCTTCTCGGGCCTGTATAATTGGAGGGGGGGGGGGAATCCTGTAGAACATGTTTTGTTGTCATGTTATCCAGGGTGCAGTGGCATAGGCTGGTAGTTCTTATTTTGAGTTTGGTAAACATGTGGTTTCTCATTTTGTTGTGGCCAGTGCGTAGGCGAAGTATGATGACTTGATCCCTCCTTGATAGTTAGAGGTATCCGTCCCTCTCATTATACTTTGGGTTTTTTTTTTCCATTTTTCATAGTACTGGCCTTTGAGGATGGATTTGGCTTCATCGTAACTGACCAGATGGTTCTCCTTTGGTAATCTCCCTACCTCCTTAACTAGTTTGTCTGCACGTTCATTTCCGTATATATTACAGTGTGATCGTATCTACTGAATGACCACTCTCTGGAAGTTATTGCACAGTTGGTCTAGGGTTGTTCTCAAGTCATCTAGCTCACTGTTCCTTTGTGGTTTTTAGAGCTGTTAGGACTAACAGTGCATCAGTCAGTTTCACCAATTTCTTGTACATGTTATTTTTGTGTTGGATAGCCAGTTTTGCAGCGTCTTTGAGGGCTTCAGTTTCTGCTTTGTAGTTATTTGAGAATTTCCCAGTAGCTACTGACTTGCTGATCTCTTCCTGGTTATTCAGCCTCAAGAACACACCCCATCCTCCATTTCTGGTGGCATTTGTAGCAGAGACATCTGTGTATATGTGTGACCAGGAGTCCTGTGGGTAGTTGTCGTTTATGTGTTTTTCTGCTATGTTTTTTTCTCTTTGTGTTTGTTTGGGTGCCTTTTTCATGATTCCTATTATGTCTTCCTTAAGTTCTGGTATTTTATATATCCAATGAGGAGTCATATCAGATGGGCTTATGGCTTTCGACATTGTTTGGGACAGTACTGGGTCACTAGTTGTCAGTTCTTTGGAGATTGCAGTGAAGTTGCTCCTCTTTAGCCTTCCTTTACCTAAACCAGTTATTCTTTGGTGCATGAGGTGGCTAGTAAGCCTTTTTGTATTTCTCCGCTTGTTGCATTACTTTAGTTTTCCGTCTGTCTTCTAAAGGTTGTAAACCTGTTACTGTTTCTAGAGTCTCGATAGGTGTAGATTTCATAACATCAGTGATGACGGGCAAAGAACCACCGAAAATAAAGTGCGGTGTCACTCAAAGGGACATTACTCTTCCGAACTGAAATAATTTGTCTCTAAACTAGGACTTTCTTTTCTTACATTTTTGGCTTTTCATTTTAGTAAATTTATGGACAACGCAAACGAAACTAGCTACAGGTTCCCTCACCACGTAGATATCTCGGCTTAATAGGAGTAGTAACAACGCACACGTACATTCATAACACATATAATATATCAAGAATTTCGTGCACGCACACACACGTATAACATAAAACGTCCGACAAACACACACTATAGAGCTGAGTCCGCGAAACCACTTGTTTTATCGACTCCACGCCGAATTATGTTGGCCTATATCTTATCAGAAAACGTACCCAAACAACAGTGATAACACAGTATCAATAACCTATAAGCGTTGCCATAGTTACTATCCTCGCAGTACCAACTCACACAGAACCGTGCTTATAGACACACGGTAACATCAACCATTGTTATCTCCCTTTTGAGATAACCGTTGTCTTTCAGTAATTGTACTGGACAAAGTTTGTATGTTATTTGGGGATACGGAAATATCAAATACTGGCATTTTCCGTGCATGTGTGCTAATTTGTCTGTGCATGTATACTAATTTGTCCGTGTATGTATACTAATTTGTCCGTTTTGTATACTAATTTGACCCCACATGTATACTAATTTGTCCGTGAATGTGTACTAATTTGTCCGTGCATGTATACTAATTTGTCCGTTTTGTATACTAATGTGTCCGTGAATGTGTACTAATTTGTCAGTGTATGTATACTAATTTGTCCGTTTTGTATACTAATTTGACCCCACATGTATACTAATTTGTCCGTGAATGTGTACTAATTTGTCCGTGTATGTATACTAATTTGTCTGTTTTGTATACTAATTTGTCCGTTTTGTATACTAATTTGTCCGTGTATGTATACTAATTTGTCCGTTTTGTATACTAATTTGTCCGTTTTGTATACTAATTTGTCCGTGTATGTATACTAATTTGTCCGTTTTGTATACTAATTTGTTCGCACATGTATACTAATTTGTCCGTGAATGTGTACTAATTTGTCCGTTTTGTATACTAATTTGTCCGCACATGTACTCTAATTTGTCCGTGTTGTCTGGAGAAAACATAAGTGATGTCTATACATCCCATAAAACAAGAGAATTATAAAATTACACACCTTTGAAGTTTAGGTGTTTTAAATTATTATTTCCTTTCTCATCTGTTTCAGCGTCGATGGGAGATTAGTGTGTGGTCTTTTGCTCTTCTTCCCTTCTGTTAGTCTCTCCTGCTGTTATGCTTCCCGGTGTTTATAATAATCCACCTCTTTCTAGCTCTTGAGTCTGGTGTTCTCATAGCATTGAGGGCTCCGTGTATAGTGTTTTGATCTCTCAAAACATAAGGTAGGAGCTTTAATTTTACGTTATGAGATCACCAGACCAGAGAAAAAGATAGATTGATGGAATAATCAGGTGTGCTTTCATTATTATCAATCTCAACGAACATAATATGCGAATATAAATTGGTAAGATGTGTAGGTTATTGTCTTTAAGTTACTCACTTAAAGTTTACTTGAACGCGCTCTGGACCGCTCCAGTTGAAAATAAAGGCACCAAGTGTTGCTCACAGCTGTATGTCACTTATACTTTAGTAGATTTGCTTATTTGCATCCTCCAATTAAAATAAAAATGCGCATGTTGCTTCTATTGTACATTCAGAGTGATTAAAAGATGTTGTGTCTTAAAATGGTAAAACTTTTGTGGTGAAAAATGAATATTGCATCCCCCGAAACTCTCAGATTTGCCAGTCTTTAATATTTGTGTTTTCAGCATTAACTACTAAAATATAGTCCATACATAGGGAAGAGGCAAATAAGTGTAGTGTTGCGGTAAAGCTGGTAGCAGGAGCAAGTAGTGGGGTGTAACGTACTCACAAACAAGGTGTGGTGACATCTTTACAAAAAAGGAACACAACAAAATACTGACTTTTCAGCCTACATGCAGCCTTCCCCAGAAAACGAGAACAACACAAATGAATAACGAAATAAAGTAAACTATACTACATCTAGGATAGGCGAGACAGGTAAATCAAAGAGAAATAGATAGAGGGATAAGAGATGAAATAAAAGAGAGATGTGCTACACTTGAAAAACATTATCTCTATTATGGTACCACCTTGCCCTGGAGCACACACGATCACCAGGGTCTGTGGGTAGGGAAGAGTGCCTGTATGACCCACAATGGTTGACTGACTGACATCCTCCGTTCTTACCAGTTTTGCTGTTCACCATTGACCCGCAGAAGGGTCCAGCTATACTTCTCATTGGTCAAGGGCTGATGCTGCTGTAAAGCTGAGGATAAACATGAAAATTATAGAAAGGAAAAAGTGGTGTAGTTACAGCTTTACGTAGGTGATGAACAAAACAAAAGCAGAACGACGTTTCGGCTCAGTAGGCCTTCAACTGGAACAATAAACAACACACATATATATATATATATATATATATACACACAGAGATCTAATGCAGTTAGATTACTGTGTGTATCTGTATATATTTATATTGCTATATGTAGTTTATTTTGCAACCTATCACATGTTCTTTGCCCATGTTGCAACCTATCACATGTTCTTTGCCCATGATACAACTTATCACATGTTCTTTGCCCATGTTACAACCTATCACATGTTCTTTGCCCATGATACAACTTATCACATGTTCTTTGCCCATGTTACAACCTATCACATGTTCTTTGCCCATGTTGCAACCTATCACATGTTCTTTGCCCATGATACAACTTATCACATGTTCTTTGCCCATGTTACAACCTATCACATGTTCTTTGCCCATGTTGCAACCTATCACATGTTCTTTGCCCATGTTACAACCTATCACATGTTCTTTACCCATGATACAACTTATCACATGTTCTTTGCCCATGATACAACTTATCACATGTTCTTTGCCCATGATACAACTTATCACATGTTCTTGGCCCATGTTATAACTTATCATATGTTCTTTGCCCATGATACAACTTATCACATGTTCTTTGCCCATGTTACAACTTATCACATGTTCTTTGCCCATGTTACAACTTATCACATGTTCTTTGCCCATGTTACAACCTATCACATGTTCTTTGCCCATGATACAACTTATTACATGTTCTTTACCCATGTTACAACCTATCACATGTTCTTTGCCCAAGATACAACTTATTACATGTTTTTTGCCCATGTTACAACCTATCACATGTTCTTTGCCCATGTTACAATCTATCACATGTTCTTTGCCCATGTTACAACCTATCACATGTTCTTTGCCCATGTTACAGCTTATCACAAGTTATATGTCCACGTTAAAACATTTTACATGTTCTTGTTCTTAGCTAATACCCACGAATACAGTGGAAGTCATCCCGTAAAATGATTCGCCGATCAGTTCGGAAGTTTCCTTCCATAACAATACTTATTTATTTAATATTATTTGTCTCTAGCTTACACTTAACGTGTGTCATTTTATCTACGCTTGCAGCACGACGATGTTCCAGATAGCAACGCTTCTGCTATGTTCCCTGTTGGTAGCTGGTGCAACAGCAACGTAAGTAACAAGTTTGTCTTAACCCTTTCAGTCCGGAAGGCTTTTATCAATTTAGCGAGATTTCAGAGATGCAATTTTTCATGATTTTAAATATTAAATCTACGCGCAGCATGTTTCTACAAAATCTACATGTTTATATTTATATAACCCTAACATATTATAAATGAATGTTTAGATAACTAAACAGGGAAATGGATTTCCCTGTTTAGTTATCTAAACATTCATTTACCAATACCAAGATGATACAAGACATGTAAAGAGAATGCGGTTTGATGACAGTTTACACTAATCAAATTGAGAGTGACGCACTGTGCGGCTATACGTACGTGACCGAAATCGGCATGATGCGTCGAAACGTACAGAAAGAGTTAACCAGGACCCGATTGGCAGGCTAAAGAACATCATTCAGACCAGTTTTGATCTAGTAAATGGGCGTGTCCATAATTAATTTTTGGCGGTCATCATAGTTAAGTGCCGTCTCCGTATCAAATGTTGGCTACCATGGAACGCCATTCCAGTCATAATTTTTTCTTTGATGGTGCCGATTGTCATAGACTGACTTGTCCATCTTTTGATGTTATTTGTCTATGTTAATTTTTGTCTTTGTTTTGTTTACCTTGTATTCTCCCTTCCAAGATTACTTTTAGTAGGCTGTTGTGTATTTTAACATGCCCCAAAAATCTCATTTGTCTTGTTTGAATTGTGTTTAGTAGTTCTCTTTTAATTTTTAGTTGTTTTAAAATTGCATCATTTGTTTTCTTTCCTTTCCATCCAATTCTTCATATTCTTCTATAAATCCACATTCCAAAGACTTCAATTCTCTGTTCTGTTTTCTTATCTAATGTTCACGTTTCTGTACTATACAGGAATGTTGAGAAGATATAACATTTTGATATTCTTAGTTTTAGCTCTTGTATTATTTCCTTGATACTAGTATAGTTTTCATGTCATTAAAATTATTTTTTTACTAATTCTATTGTTTTGTTTAATTCTGTTTTTTTTCTGTTTGTTTGTTTGACGGTAGAAAGTAAGTAAATATTCCCTCCCCTACCTCACTAGGCGCATGGGGAGTGTGGTGCTAGTGACCAGATTTTTCCATGCTTACAGCACATCGTTGGGTGATGTGGTTGATAATACTTCAGGCCGCCTTTACTTCCCAGAAAAATCTCTGGTACCCATTTTTATAGGCTGGGTGAACTCCGAAGCTTTGTCAGTTTGAAAAAAAAAAAAAAATTCGCCACCACCGGGAATTGAACTCTTACCCTTCTGATTAGGAAGCGACTCCCTCTCGGCAGGACTATCATCATCAAGTACCGTGTCTCCTAGCGTACGTAATAATGTCTCTCAACATCTGCCGATATCGAGTTATTTATCATTTCTTTTAACCTCCTGCCAAGTCATTCTCTTAAGCTGTCTGTTATCGTCTTTCTTTGCTTCCATCTATCTAATCGTCGCTCAATTTTCCCTGTTGTCACAATAAATTTCAGCTGTTCCCTTCTAATTACATGGCAAAAAAATGATGATTGTTCAGCATCATCATCATAATGTGCCACACCGAATGGCGTAGCCGATCATGTCCTTCCACAATCTTCTATCTACAGTGCATCGTATCAGTTCTGTTGTTGACTGTTTTCCATGCCATGACACCAAGCTATCCAGTATTTTCTCTCTTTGTCGTCCGCAATCTATCTTTCCTTTTATTTCGCCAGTTGTAACCAAGTATTCCAACTTTCCTTTTCTCGTGATGTGCCCGAAAAATGTTGATTGCTTCTTTCTGGGTGTTTTTTAGGAGTTCTCTTTCTGTGTTGGCTTCTTTGAGAATTTCTTCAATGGTATTTTTAGCTGTCCAGGGAACTTTCAACATTCTTATGAGAAATCCCATCTCTGTGGCCTCTAATCGTCTTTTCATTTGTTTGTCCACTGTCCATGATTCGCTTCCTTAGGTCAGAATTAGTTATATATAGCACCTATGAACTCTCTTTCTCACTTCTATTGACATATATTTGTTGCATAAGATATTTTTCATTTTCTGAAATGCTATTTTGGCCTGAGCTATTCTGCTTTTTATTTCTGTGATGCATCTTCCACTTGTTGTTATTATTGTGCCCAAGTATTTGACACGTTGCACTTGTTTCAGATTTGTCCTGCTTATTTTTATGCTGCATGATGCTGATGATTGTTTCTTTGATATAACCATTACTTCTGTTTTCTTACTTTTGCAGATTGAGACTTTTTTTATTGCTTTCTTTTACTATTATGTCTATCATTTCTTGTAGTTCATTCTCTGTCTCTGCTATTAAGACTGTGTCATCCACATATCGGAAATTATTTATGTTGTGACCGTTGACTTCAATTTTCAGATGGCTGTTACTTCCTAATATTGTAAATTAGCTCTCCTTTTGCTTTAGCCGTTTTCAGAACATTTTCATATACATTTATTACTATTTATCACAGTACGTTTATTAATGTGGATAGGTACACATATATAACATCGCACTAGGCAGCTGTAAAACGTGGACTGGAACGTGGAATATAAATATGAAATTGTAAATAGCAAATTTGCTAAAGAAGACAGTACACAAATATAAACACTTCGGTCAGAAAACCTTCGCAATTTTATTAAATTAATCGATTTTTTAAATGTAGTAGCCTTATTAATTTAGTAGATGTATTAATTTAGTAGATTTATTAATCTAATATTTTTTATTAACTTAGTAGAAATAACTGAAATAAACAAAAGAATAGGAATGGCAAAAAGTAATTTTAATGTCATGAAGAACATACTAACATCAAAACAAATAACACCAGGCTAAGACTAAGAATAGCAAAATGTTACATCTTCTCAATATTCCTATATGGTGTAGAAACATGGACATTAGGCATATAACAGAACAGAGAATTGAAGCCTTTGAAATGTGGATTTATAGAAGAATAGGTAGAATTGGATGGATGGAAAAGAAAACAATGAAGTCTTAAAACAACTAAAAATGAAAAGAGAACTACTAAGCACAATTCAAACAAGACAAATGCGAATTTTGGGCCGTGTTAAAAGACACAACAGCCTACTAAAAGTAATCCTGGAGGGGAAAATACAAGGTAAAAGAAGCAGAGGCAGACCAAGACTAACATGAACGAGTAACATCAAAAGATGCACAAATCATCCTATGACAACCTGCACCATCAAAGCAAGAGACAGAGTAGAATGGCGCTCCATGGTAGCCAACCTTCGTTGAGGAGACGGCACTCGATGATGATGATGTATTTAGTAGATATATTAATTTAGTAGATTTATTAATTTAATAGATTTATTAATTTAGTAGATTTATTAATTTAGTAGATTTGTTCATTTTGTAGATTTATTAATTTAGCACATTTATTAATCTAATAGATTTATTAATTTAGTAGATTTATTAATTTAGCACATTTATTAATCTAATAGATTTATTAATTTAGTAGATATATTAATTTAGTAGATTTATTAATCTAATAGATTTATTAATTTAGTAGATATATTAATTTAGTAGATTTATTAATCTAATAGATTTATTCATTTAGTAGATTTATTAATTTAGTAGATTTATTAATCTAATAGATTTATTCATTTAGTCATCATCATTATCATCGGATGCCATCTCCGCAACGAAGGTTGGCTACTGTGGAGCGCTATTCTGCTCTCTCTTGCTTTGATGGTGCAGGTTGTCATAAGCATATTTGTCCATCTTTTAATGTTACTCATCCATGTTAGTCTTGGTCTGCCTCTGCATCTTTTACCTTGTATTAATTTAGTAGATTTATTAATTTAGTAGATTTATTAATTTAGTAGATTTATTAATGTAGTAGATTTATTAATTTAGTAGATTTATTAATCTAATAGATTTAATAATTTAGTAGATTTATTAATGTAGTGGATTTATTAATTTAGTAGGTTTATTAATCTAATAGATTTAATAATTTAGTAGATTTATTAATGTAGTAGATTTATTAATTTAGTAAATTTATTAATCTAATAGATTTATTAATTTAGTAGGTTTATTAATTTAGTAGATTTATTAATTTAGTAGATTTATCAATTTAGTAGATTTATTAATGTAGTAGATTTATTAATCTAATAGATTTATCAATTTAGTAGGTTTATTAATTTAGTAGATTTATTAATGTAGTAGATTAATTTTAGTAGATTTATTAATGTAGTGGATTTATTAATCTAATAGATTTATTAATTTAGTAGATTTATTAATTTAGTAGATTTATTAATTTAGTGGATATATTAATGTAGTAGATTTATTAATGTAGTAGATTTATTAATTTAGTAGATTTATTAATGTAGTAGATTTATTAATTTAGTAGATTTATTAATTTAGTAGATTTATAACAAAGTCAAAATGGGAAATTGCCTCACACATGTACATCAAATCCTTCAACAGTGGCTCCTACATAATTACAGCACCCGATCGCATCCAACCTGGCACACCTTACGCCATCACTGTGGACATTCTCAACGCCACGAACGTTAACGTCCTGGCCACGATTGAGGAACAGACCTACAATGGACTGACTAACCGGTACGAGTACATACAACTGAAAAATGCCACGGGTATTTTCAATAAAGGTACGACACGCATTATATTGTTGATAATTCAGTTCTTGGCTCAGTCAAAAGTTGATTCTTGCTGTGACGTAAGCAGCTTGCTTACCTTATGTTATGTTGTGAATCCTAGGAGGAGGTATGTTTACAGCACTCGGAAAAAATGACAAATAATCAACAACTGAAGAACAAACAAAGAACAATATATGGTCCGAAGAATGATCGAACCCGTACTCATTGGCACAGCACCTTGCCTTCCAAAAGCCAAACGCTAGGGAACACGGCAAATTCAGCTAACTAAAAAATTAGCTATCATTGGCGATGTCTTTCACATAGGTTCTCATGACTACAGCATAAGGTTACGATCACAACTCGAGAATAAATTGTGTATCTCTATTTTCCTATTAAGACAAGTATCTCCTGGTAGGGCTGAATACTTGTGTTGCAGACAAACATTTATAGGATGAAACATCATGAATAGTAGTTTCCAGTGGTTTATCCTGGAGACAAATAATAATACTAATTATGTTATGTTGTTTGTTGTTAGGACCACAACCTTGAAAACCGAGCGAACCCATAGGTGCTCCGACATTCCCTCAGAATCTCGAGGAAATCCGAGGGGAATCATGACCCACATACACAAACACCGATGCATGACCTACAATGTGGACCTAGTGACTATTTTTCTCTGGCAGCGGTTAAATGTATGACCTACCCTTTTCGATTTAAACTGCCAAGGGTTCCTGACAGAGGTGCGACATGCGCGAGTGCACACTGGACCTCTGATTATTACCGTTATCCGAGAGGGCTTCACATCGTATTTCACAATGCATGAGATCAGGGGAGAGTAACGTCAAAGAACCCGCAGATTAATTTTTCCTATTTTTGAAATAAAAATCACCACCATTTATGGCTGGAGCCGCGATAGCTCAGTGGTTAGTGAATTGGACTACAAAGGACAAGAGGTAGGGTTCGATCCCAACCGACGGCACCGGTTCACCCAGCCTTTAGTGGGTACCGGATTTTTTTCTGGGAAAGTAAAGCGGCACGGGCGTAATACCGACCACATTACCCAAAAATCATGTGCCGAAGGTCTGTACAATTTATGGTCACTAACACCATATTCCCTATACGCCACTTGGCGTGACGGGTCACTAACCCCATATTCCCTATACGCCACTTGGCGTGACGGGTCACTAACCCCATTTTCCCTATACGCCACTTGCGTAACGGGTCACTAACCCCATATTCCCTATACGCCACTTGGCGTGACGGGGGTAATTTACTTTTTTTTTTTTTTACGCCATTTATGGTGGGGCTTGAACCCGCGTCATTCCTGCCCTGAGACCGACGTTCTACCTCTAGACTACCCAGCCCCCAGTCCTCCGTTATGTTATACATCTTTAGTTAAACCACATTTATTATTCCTTGACCAGGGCTTTTTTTTTTTTTTCTTTGTAAGACATCAATGCACCGGGACGTGTTACTGTAAACATTAAAAATGTTAACGGCTGCTTTTTAATGGATATACATATATGTTATAAGCTATTCTTGCCGGACTCCTATTTAGTAACTACTGTAATAATAATTACGAAATGGTGTTAAATTTGAAAGAAAAAAAAACGTGCGCCCACTTCCAAGCTGCAGGCGTCGAATTTTCAAAACTACATGCGGACCTTGAAACCGACATATGTACTTTATTACTGACGTCCAGACTTTCTAATTGACGTCCAGACTTTCTAACTGACGTCCAGACTTATAATTGATGAACAAACCTTGTAACTAATGTCCAGACTTTATAAGTAATGAACAAACCTTGTAACTGACGGGCACATTTTGTAACCGACGAATAGGGCCTTGCAACTTCCGTACGGACCATGTAACTGACGTACAAACCATGTAACTGACGTACAACCCATGTAACTTCCGTACGGACCATGTAATTGACGTACAAACCATGTAACTTCCGTACGGACCATGTAACTGACGTACAAATCATGCAACTGACGTATAAACCATGTAACTTCCGTACGGACCATGTAACTGACGTACAAACCATGCAACTTCCGTACGGACCATGTAACTGACGTACAAACCATGTAACTTCCGTACGGACCATGTAACTGATGTACAAATCATGCAACTGACGTATAAACCATGTAACTTCCATACAAACCATGTAACTGACGTACAAACCATGTAACTTCCGAACGGACCATGTAACTGACGTACAAACCATGTAACTGACGTACAAACCATGTAACTGACGTACAAACCATGTAACTTCCGTACGGACCATGTAACTTCCGTACGGACCATGTAACTGACGTACAAACCATGTAACTGACGTACAAACCATGTAACTGACGTACAAACCATGTAACTGACGTACAAACCATGCAACTGACGTACAAACCATGTAACTTCCGTACGGACCATGTAATTGACGTACAAACCATGCAACTGACGTACAAACCATGTAACTGACGTATAAACCATGTAAGTGACGCACAAACCATGTAACTGACGCATAAACCATGTAACTGACGTACATAGTAACCTCTTCTACAACGTCCGTTCACAACCATTCTTCTACATCGTCCCTAAAGACCTCTATGGGCGGTGGGCTGTTGCTTACAATAAGCTGCGATTTCGACACAGTTCTTCCAGTTTCGTCGCTGCAATTTTTGGTACTGGTTTGTCTTCCCTTCTCACTTAGCCAGACTGGTTTGTCTTCCCTCCTCACTTAGCCAGACTGGTTTGTCTTCCCTCCTCACTTAGCCAGACTGGTTTGTCTTCCCTCCTCACTTAGCCAGACTGGTTTGTCTTCCCTCCTCACTTAGCCAGACTGGTTTGTCTTCCCTCCTCACTTAGCCAGACTGGTTTGTCTTCCCTTCTCACTTAGCCAGACTGGTTTGTCTTCCCTTCTCACTTAGCCAGACTGGTTTGTCTTCCCTTCTCACTTAGTCAGACTGGTTTGTTTTCCCTTCTCACTTAGTCAGACTTGTTTGTCTTCCCTTCTCACTTAGTCAGACTGGTTTGTCTTCCCTTCTCACTTAGCCAGACTGGTTTGTTTTCTTCCAGACCAACCCTAGGAGGTGGTGTAGAACATAGAAACTTAACCAGTTGTGGGTCACTGATCATGATACCAGCAATCAGCTATGAGTCGCTAACGACTTTCAGCCCAGGAGTTGTTTGCCGTATTGCGCCCACTGACACGTAATCATAATGACTGTGTATACTCTGTCCCTGCCATACAACCTTCGTAACTGCTTCATGATCTGTCACTGACATGCGGTTTTTGTAGTTCTGACATTTTCTATCACTGACATACGACCATTGCAACTTACATCTTCTGTCACTGACATACGACCGTTGCAACTTACATCTTCTGTCACTGACATACGACCGTTGCAACTTACATCTTCTGTCACTGATATACAACATACATCATTTAGACTCAACATACAACAGAACTTGTCAAATCATCGGAAATTACGGTATTACTGATGTTCTCTCTCTCTCTCTCTCTCTCTCTTTGCGATCAAGACTCAATCAGAGTAGGATTCCAGACTCTCTCATGAAGTCACCTGTCTGTTTAAGGGAATCGATTTCCCCATATAGTTTCTCTTCCAGGGAGGTGGGTGTGGACCACATTGCTCTTCTCATGTCTGAAAAATACTGATGTGCAAAAAAGAATTAACACTTGAGAGAAAACGGATACTGCAACACAATCTTCATCCCAATATTGTGCTACAAAAGCCAGACTGGATTCTAGAACAATAAGAAACTTAACCCCTACCTAGATGAAATGTATTAAGACGCATAACAGAAAACAGCAAGAGAGATAAGATCAGAAATGAAGAGCTAAAAATAAAAAGCTAGAAATAATTCCTGTCATTGAGTACACAAAGAAACAACAAATAAAATGATTTGGCTCGTATTGAGACAGAAAGATCAAAATACAACACAATGAGCCATCAATAAACATTACGAAAACACCAGACCCGAGGACCGAATAGAAGAAAGATAGATTGATCTAATATAAAAAAAAAGCACTAGAAAACATAACAGCAGATTCTAACAGACGAGACAGAGATCATAAACTGTATCTCCCCATGACGCTGAAAGACTAATGGGGAAGGAAAAAGAAGATATACAACATTTAACTTGACTGTCAATTATCAAAGAGACAGCATATGTACACAGTGAATAAAGATGTTGTTTATTTTTACAGGTAATCCCCAGACTCTTCAACTAGAGGTGAGCACAGATAGATTCTGATTCAGAATCACATCTTGTATCTCTCTCTTTCCCTCTCTCTCCATCTCTTCGTATCACTTCTTGCATCTCTCTCTCCATCTCTTCGTATCACTTCTTGCATCTCTCTCTCCATCTCTTTGTATCACTTCTTCTATCTCTCTCTCCATCTCTTTGTATCACTTCTTCTATCTCTCTCTCCATCTCTTTGTATCACTTCTTCTATCTCTCTCTCCATCTCTTTGTATCACTTCTTCTATCTCTCTCTCCATCTCTTTGTATCACTTCTTCTATCTCTCTCTCCATCTCTTTGTATCACTTCTTCTATCTCTCTCTCCATCTCTTTGTATCACTTCTTCTATCTCTCTCTCCATCTCTTGTATCACTTCTTCTATCTCTCTCCATCTCTTTGTATCACTTCTTCTATCTCTCTCTTCTCCATTTCTTCGTATCACTTCTTCTATCTCTCTCTCCATCTCTTCGTATCACTTCTTCTATCTCTCTCTCCATCTCTTTATATCACTTCTTCAATCTGTCTGTCTGTCCATCCGTTCATCTATTCATCCACCCGTTCGTCCGTCCGTCCATCGATCCATCCACCAAGCCACATCCATCCATCCGTCCGTCCTTCTGTCTGTCTAACATTTCCATCTCTTCCTACCACTTCTTCTGACTCTCTTTCCACTTTTCTTATCGCTTATTCTATGATAATACCTCTCTATCGATATCATATTGATGGCAAGGATCTGCGAATCATAAATAAAAAAAAAAAACATGTACTGGCAACAAATAGCAGCAATACGAATTAACAACCAAACAGGACAATTTCAACTTATAAAACAAGGAGTCAGACAAGGCTGTGTTCTGTCGCCGAATTTGTTTTCACAACGGTCACAACATAATTAATTAACGATATGCGGATGACACAGTCTTAAAATCACAGACAGAGAATGAACTACAAAAAATGATAGACAAAATAGTAAAAGAAAGCATCAAGAAAGGTCTCAGTCTGAATAGTAAGAAAACAGAAGTAATGGTCATATCGAAGAAACAATCATCACCAGCAGGCAGCATAAAAATAAACAGGACAAATCTGAAACAAGTGCAAAGCGTCAAATACTTGGGCACAATAATAACATCAGATGGGAGATGCACCACAGAAATAAAAAGCAGAATAGCTCAGGCCAAAATAGCATTTCAGAAAATGAAAAATATCTTATGCAACAAATCTATGTCAATAGAAATGACAAAGAGAGTTCATCGGTGCTATATAGAACCAATTCTGACCTATGGAAGCGAATCATGGACAGTAGACAAACAAATGAAAAGACGATTAAAGGCCACAGAGATGGGATTTCTCAGAAGAATGTTGAAAGTTCCCTGGACAGCTAAAAAGACCAATGAGGAAGTTCTCAAAGAGGCCAACACAAAAAGGGAGCTCTTAAAAAACATCAGAGAGAAACAATCAACATTTTTCGGGCACATCATGAGAAGAGGAAAGAGATCATCTATCAACAACTGAACTGATACGATGCACTGTAGATAGAAGATTGTGGAGGGACATGATCGCCTACGCCAACCGGCAGGGTACATGATGATGATGATCATGAGAAGAGGAAAGTTGGAATACTTGGTCACAACTGGCAAAAATACAAGGAAAGAGAGATCGCGGACGACAAAGAGAGAAATACTGGATAGCTTGGTGTCATGGCATGGAAAGCAGTCAACAACAGAACTGATACGATGCACTGTAGATAGAAGATTGTGGAAGGACATGATCGCCTACGCCAACCGGTATGGCACATGGTGATAATTATCTATATTATCCTATAACTTTTATTCCTATATAACTTTTATTCCCCCCCCCCCAAATCTCTTCCTATCACTTCATTTATTTCTCTCCATCTCAACTCTTCCTATCACTTTTTCTACCTCTCTCTCCATCTTTCTATCTCCTTCTTCTTCTCTTCTATTTCTCTCTCTCTCTCTCTTCATTCTCCTGTCACTTCTCTCTCTCTCTACATATTTTTGTCACTTCTTCTATCTATCTCTCCATCTATTCCCACTACTTTTCATGTCTCTATCACTTTCTCCATCTTCCTGGGATATATTACTTCATCTGTCTCTCTCTCTCACATTCTTCCTGTCCTTTCTATTTCTCTCTCCGTCTATTCCTTTAACATTTTCTGTTTCTCTATTATCTTCGTGTCATTCCTATCTCTCTCCATATCTTCCTGCCACTTCTTCTATCTCTCTCCATCTCTTCCTGCCACTTCTTCTATCTTTCTCCATCACTTGTTATCATCTTTACTATCTTTCTCTCTCTCTATCACATCTCCTATCTTTCTCTTCATCTGTCTCTATCTCTCCACACTCCACACACTTCCACCAGACAAAATTCACATTTTCTACCACACACTCCACGCACTCTCACCACACAAAATTCACATTTTCTACCACGCATTACCACCACACAAAATACGCATTTCCTACCACACACTCCCACCACACAAAATACACATTTCCTACCACACACCCCACCACACAAAATTCACATTTCCCACCACACACTCCCACCACACAAAATTCACATTTCCCACCACACACTCCCACCACACAAAATTCACATTTCCTACCACACACTCCCACCACACAAAATTCACATTTCCCACCACACAAAATACACATTTCCTACCACACACTCCCACCACACACTCCCACCACACAAAATACACATTTCCTACCACACACTCCCACCACACACTCCCACCACACACTCCCACCACACAAAATTCACATTTCCCACCACACACTCCCACCACACAAAATTCACATTTCCCACCACACACTCCCACCACACAAAATTCACATTTCCCACCACACACTCCCACCACACAAAATTCACATTTCCCACCACACACTCCCACCACACAAAATTCACATTTCCCACCACACACTCCCACCACACAAAATTCACATTTCCCACCACACAAAATACACATTTCCTACCACACACTCCCACCACACACTCCCACCACACAAAATACACATTTCCTACCACACACTCCCACCACACAAAATTCATATTTCCTGCTGCACAATACACAAATTAGCATAGAACATGTGCTCACAAAAGGTCAACATCTGACTTCTTTTCCTCAGACTGACGTGGATTTCAAATGTCTGAGCTGTCAGGTTCGTGTCAGAGGTACAGCAGGTCTTCAGTTTGAGCAGGTTTACTCGTCACCTCTCAATATTCCAGTAGCTGCCACCATGATTCAGACTGACAAAGCTCTTTACAAGCCAGGACAGACAGGTTTGTTTTGTTTTAATTAAACAGAATTGTTTCTTTATCCCAGCATGGTGATACCAATGCCAGTCCTGGACCCTAGATGCAAGAACAACAAGAAAATTACCTCTGCTGAGATGAAATTGTGTTAGACGAAAGACAGGAAACAGTCTGATAGATAAGATCAGAAATGAAGAATTGAGGAAACGGTTTGGAATAACCCCCGCCATAGAATTTATAATGAAACAACAGATAAAATGGTTTGGCCACGTGACAAGGCATAAAGATCAAAACACAACACAATGAGCCTTCAATAAACGTTGCGAGAAAACCAGATTCAAAGGCTGACCACAAAAAAAAGGATGGATTGATGGAATATTAGAAACGCTAGGAAACATAACAGTAGCAGAGGTGAACAGAAGAGCAAAAGACCACAAATTATATCTACCCTCGATGCTGAAAGGTAAATGAGGAAGGAAAACTGAAGAAAACAGAATTGTCTGAGCATGATTATGGTTATGGAAGGCCCTGGGATCACTGTAAATGAATTAAAATCCATAATTGCTCAACCGCCAGTGCCAAGGGAATCATCCGATATAATCACAATGTCTGGGCATGTATCATGGTTTCCATGAAGCAACATCCCACAACAAACATCAGCATTTATATGGAACAATAGAAGCAGTAGAAAAAAATCTCAATGCCGTCAACAAATGCTAAGAGAATAATAGGTCTAAGGGATAACAAAATGATGAATTAATTGAATATAAAAATGTAATAAACAGTGGGAAACATAACAACAAGAGAGACCAACAAATGATTGCAAAGTCTCATCAAAGATGGCAAGAACTTGTCTTCTGTAGTCTGAGGCTGATTAGAACTTGTCTTCTATTGTCTGTAGCTGACTAGGACTTATCAACTGTAGTCTTTGGCTGATTAAAACTTGTCTTATTTAGTCTTTGGCTGACTAGGACTTGTCTTCTGTAGTCTGAGGCTGATTAGAACTTGTCTTCTATTGTCTGTAGCTGACTAGGACTTATCAACTGTAGTCTTTGGCTGATTTAAAACTTGTCTTATTTAGTCTTTGGCTGACTAGGACTTGTCTTCTGTAGTCTGAGGCTGATTAGAACTTGTCTTCTGTTGTCTGTAGCTGACTAGGACTTATCAACTGTAGTCTTTGGCTGATTAAAACTTGTCTTTTTTAGTCTTTGGCTGACTAGGACTTGTCTTCTTTAATGTTTGGCTGACTAGGACTTGTCTTTTGTGGTCTGAGGCTGAGTAGAATTGTCTTCCGTAGTCTGAGGCTGACTAGAACATGTCTTCTGTAGTCTGAGGCTGACTAGAACATGTCTTCTTTAGTCTGAGGCTGACTAGAACTTGTCTTTTGTAGTCTGAGGCTGACTAGGACATGTCTTCTGTAGTCTGAGGCTGACTAGAACATGTCTTCTGTAGTCTGAGGCTGACTAGAACATGTCTTCTGTAGTCTGAGGCTGATTAGAACATGTCTTCTGTAGTCTGAGGCAGACTATAACATGTCTTCTGTAGTATATGGATGGCCAGAACTTGTCTTCTGTAGTCTGAGGCTGACTAGAACCTGTCTTCTATTGTCTGTAGCTAACTAGGACTTATCTTCTGTAGTCTGAGGCTGATTAGAACATGTCTTCTGTAGTCTGAGGCAGACTAGAACATGTCTTCTGTAGTATATGGATGGCCAGAACTTGTCTTCTGTAGTCTGAGGCTGACTAGAACCTGTCTTCTATTGTCTGTAGCTAACTAGGACTTATCTTCTGTAGTCTGAGGCTGATTAGAACATGTCTTCTTTAGTCTGAGGAAGACTAGAACATGTCTTCTGTAGTATATGGATGGCCAGAACTTGTCTTCTGTAGTCTGAGGCTGACTAGAACCTGTCTTCTATTGTCTGTAGCTAACTAGGACTTATCTTCTGTAGTCTGAGGCTGATTAGAACATGTCTTCTGTAGTCTGAGGCAGACTAGAACATGTCTTCTGTAGTATATGGATGGCCAGAACTTGTCTTCTGTAGTCTGAGGCTGACTAGAACCTGTCTTCTATTGTCTGTAGCTAACTAGGTCTTATCTTCTGTAGTCTGAGGCTGATTAGAAACATGTCTTCTGTAGTCTGAGGCAGACTAGAACATGTCTTCTGTAGTATATGGATGGCCAGAACTTGTCTTCTGTAGTCTGAGGCTGACTAGAACCTGTCTTCTATTGTCTGTAGCTAACTAGGACTTATCTTCTGTAGTCTGAGGCTGACTAGAACCTGTCTTCTATTGTCTGTAGCTAACTAGGACTTATCTTCTGTAGTCTGAGGCTGACTAGAACCTGTCTTCTGTAGTCTACAGTTGTTCTTCTTTTTCCCTAACCCTTAAAGTTGTTGGGTCAACATGATGTTTGCATTTCTCTATTCATGATTGTTTGTGGCTGCTTGTTGAAATCTGATCAAACCAAGATTTGTTCATACTTTGATGATTCGGTGTCCCCCTCAAGACTAGATCTCACTTTCTTGATTCACTCTTAACTAAATGTTAAATCAAGTATCGTCACATTGAGCTGTAGTGTTTAGCAAGCTGTGAAATCTGTGCCTTTTGTCCCAACACATCAGATTTCTGCATAATATTTTTAGATACTGGTTTGCCTTCCCTCTTTGATCCCTACTCTTTTGGCCAGGACAAAACTTGAGAATAATAATGTTTTACATCTGTTTAGCATTTGTGTGGATGCAGAAACATAAACATTAAGTAAGAAAACAGTAAGAAATAGCTGAAACTCATGAAGTATGGATTTATAGATGAATTGGTGAACTGGGTGAACAGCGAAGAAAGCAAATAATGAAGTTTTAAAATAGTTAATAATTAAGGTTGAATTATTTAACAAAATTTGAGGAAGGGAGATGACATTTATTGGATACATAAAGAGGAGCAATAATTTACTAAAAGGGATCTTAGAAGAGAAAATGCACGTAAACAAGACAGATTAAGACTAGAATGAACTGATAACATTTACCCATGACAGCTTATGCTATCAAGACAAGAGGCAGTAAAATGATTGTTCATGGTAGTGAGCCATTGAAGCAGAGATGATACATGATGATGTTGAATACCTGTCACCTCCATCCTGGTGTGCTATGAAAAGTGCGATCATTATTATTCTAGACTGCAGCTGTTTGCTTACTGTTCACCAGCTGTAACTATCATGTTGTGTCTTTGAAGCAAATTAACCCAGTGGAGCATATTGCTCTGAAGTTGACAAGTGGTGGGGTGTAACATATCTTCCTCAAAGTATAATGTAGCTTTACAAAAAGGACAATATAAAATATTTGACGTTTCAACCTACATGTGGCCTTCTTCAGAAAACAGGGACAATACAAACAGAAACAAACAACATGAGGATATACTCTAGTACATGTTCTGGAGTAATAACAATAAGAAAATATGTAAGAAGAATGTACTATATTACATGTATAGTAGAGAGAGAAAGAGGAGAAAGTTAATGTCTAAAAAGGTTTAAAACAATGAGTACTTCAGCTGAACTGTTCTGTGTCCTGTCAGAAAGTGAATAAGGGAAATGTGAGAGAAAGAGGCTGAGAGTGACCAGGCCATGTGACAGAGTGAATAATTTGGCATGGTGGCCGATAAGTGGAGATAATATGACAAGGAAGACAGGGCCAGAGGCCATAATCAGGTCTTTATCGACCAGAGGCTAGCGCATGCAGTGGTTCAACTGGGTGTTGTATAATATTACATTTCAGAACACCATGAAAGATCAAGGCTTGGATAAACAGTAGCCAAATCTCAGCACATTTTACGTAAACAGAGGTCATGAGGACTTGGTATCAAAGATGTATCGAACTATGTAGTAAAAAGGGAGTATTGTACCATCGAAAAAAATAAGATAGGAGAGAGTGATAAATCATCATCATCGAGTGCTGTCTCTGCAACGAAGGTTGGCTACCATGGATTGCTATTCCACTCTGTTTTCTTGCTTTGATGATGTAGGTTGTCATAGGTTGACCTGTCCATCTCTTGATGTTACTTGTCCATGTTAGTCTTGGTCTGCCTCTGCCTCTTTTACCTTGTATTTTCCGTTCCAATATTACTTTTAGCAGGCTGTTGTGTCTTTTAACGTGCCCCAAAAATTTCATTTGTCTTGTCTTAATTGTATTTAGTAGTTCTCTTGTTATTTTTAGTTGTTTTAAAACTTCATCGTTTGTTTTCTTTTCTTTCCATCCAATTCTACCTATTCTTCTGTAAGTCCACATTTCAAAGGCTTCAATTCTCTGTTCTGTTTTCTTGTCTAATGTCCATGTTTCTGCACCATATAGTAATATTGAGAAAATGTAACATTTTGCTATTCTTAGTTTCAGCCCTGCTGTTATTTATTTTGTTGTTGGTATATTTTCATGGCATTAAAATTACTTTCTGCCATACCTATTCTTTGTTTATTTCAATTTTACATTTTCCATCACTGGTTATAGTATGTCCCAGGTAGTTGTAGAGGTTAGGTAGTTAAGTAGGAAATGTGGTGGTTCTGAAACTCCATGATGAGGGAAGTAAATTTGTCAAAATATTAAGAACCAACAATACCAGTCAGTGTATAAAGATCACTGCTCCTAAAAATTGGATACTCTGTAACGGAGACTGTGCATATGCACAAAGAAATATATGAGTGTACATCTGCATGTACCCTATATATGGTGAGAAAGTCTCATCCCTGAGTACGTACAGAAAAAACGTTCCAGGATAATGAAGAGGCTAAAGAAGGAGGGGGGGAAGAAGTAGAAAAAAAGAAGGGGAAAAAGGAAAGGGGGAAAAAGGAAAGGGGGAAAAAGGAAAGGGGGAAAAGGAAAGGGGGAAAAAGGAAAGGAGGAAAAAGGAAAGGGGGAAAAAGGAAAGGGGGAAAGAGAGAAGGAGAAAGGTAACTGATTACCCATTAGAAAGGGATATGTTAATCTCCCGTGGGGTGAGACAACCTCTGCAGGCAATCAGACAATTCTCCAAAGTGATATGACTACATCTGTCTGATGAACATGACACTAAATCGGTGACAGGGACATCGACCTTACCCTTATAGCCCAGAGAGTTTAAGTGAGACGCTACAGGAGAACCTGCATCACATGAAATGTCATAGATATGTTCACAGCTTATGTCCCCTAGACAACGCTCTGTTTCGTCAATGTAGGTCATCTTACATTGCTTACACATGATAAAGGGAGTCTAAAGTCTATCTTCAATAAAGAAATAATTTATCCACTTGTTCCAAATGTGTTTTTATTTACAGTTCGCCTCGGGCATTTGCTGTCTATTCTAATTTACTTTTTTACACTGGAGCTTTTACAATTGAATTCAGAGTAAGTGAACTTTATCATACATAAGTAAAAGTAAGGCTGCCACATCATTTTTAGAAAAATTTCATTATGTCATGTTTTCAAATAGATGCACACAACAAAATCAGGAAAACAAGATATGAACTATTATACACATGTAAATTGGTTATTTTGTGCAAATAGACATTGATAGTCTTCAAGTACAAGTCACCTTAGAGAAGAAAGACTTAGCTTACTAGTTTAGTAAAACTACTTCCAAAATGAAATAACTCTGATTACAAACAGCTGCTGCCTTGTAGAAAAATCAGGGACTAGAGAAACTGTTTCAAAGAAATGTGTGTTGAAAATGGATTCACAGAGCTACATGGTGTGCAACACAGTGAAATACAGAAGTAAAGGCATCAAGATGCACCGAGATTGTAGAGATGTGAAGCTGCTGTAAAGCTGATGATAATAGCAATACAAAAATTAAAAGAAGGAAAAAAAGTGGTATGGTGACAGCTGTACAGAGTTTGTCCATTACCATGTAAAGCTGTCACCATACCACTTATTTTCTTCTTTTTTTTAGTATTACTACAGTGAAATGATTATATATGGAGTAATGAAGAGGTTCTGAGAAGGGTCACAGCAAAAAGAGAGCTAATTTCCAATATTAGGAAGAGACAATCATCATTTTTTGGCCATGTAATGAGAAGAGAACAACTTGAATATTTGTAACAACTGGAAAAATTGAGGGACGAAGAGATAGAGGGAAGCAAAGAGAAAAAATAACAGACAGCTTAAGAGAATGGCTTGGCAGAAGGTCAACAACAGAAATGATAAATAGCTGCCAAGATTGAAAGTTGTGGAGAGACATGATCGCCTACGCCACTAGGCCCGGTACTTGATGATGATGACAGTGAAATGCATTATGCTATGAAGAAGAAAATTAAGTGTGCATCATAATCTTTTATATTAAGTGTTTCTAGTTATGTTTTATATTAAGTATTTCTATTCATGTTGTAAATTAAATGTTTATAGTCCTGTTTTAAATTAAGTGTTTCTATTCATGTTTTGTATTAAGTGTTTCTAGTCATGTTTTATATTAAGTGTTTCTGGTCATGTTTTAAATTAAGTATTTCTAGTCCTTTTTAGATTAAGTGTTTCTAGTCATGTTTTAGATTAAGTGTTTCTAGTCATGTTTTAGATTAAGTGTTTCTAGTCATGTTTTAGATTAAGTGTTTCTAGTCATGTTTTAGATTAAGTGTTTCTAGTCATGTTTTAGATTAAGTGTTTCTAGTCATGTTTTAGATTAAGTGTTTCTAGTCATGTTTTAGATTAAGTGTTTCTAGTCATGTTTTAGATTAAGTGTTTCTAGTCATGTTTTAGATTAAGTGTTTCTAGTCATGTTTTAGATTAAGTGTTTCTAGTCATTTTTAGATTAAGTGTTTCTAGTCATGTTTTAGATTAAGTGTTTCTAGTCATGTTTTAGATTAAGTCTACTATATTTTGTTTTAGACAAAATGCCTGCCATATTTTAGATGCAGTGCCAGGGGAAAGTAATAATTTAAAATCCATATTTGTTACCACAATAAACAAGGGAAAGGAAACAGTGGGCTTTCAGTAAGAGGCTGTCCTTCAAGATTAAGTTTGCACCCGCAGCTTACGATAATGTTTTAACAAATATTGAACCATAAGAAATGTTTAAATATAATATTATATCATCATCATCATCATCATCATGTACCCTGCCGGCTGGCGTAGGCGATCATGTCCCTCCACAATCTTCTATCTACAGTGCATCGTATCAGTTCTGTTGTTGACTGTTTTCCATGCCATGACACCAAGCTATCCAGTATTTTCTCTCTTTGTCGTCCGCGATCTCTCTTTCCTTTTATTTTGCCAGTTGTAACCAAGTATTCCAACTTTCCTCTTCTCATGATGTGCCCAAAAAATGTTGATTGCTCTTTCTGGTGTTTTTTAAGAGCTCCCTTTTTGTGTTGGCCTCTTTGAGAACTTCCTCATTGGTCTTTTTATCTGTCCAGGGAACTTTCAACATTCTTCTGAGAAATCCCATCTCTGTGGCCTCTAATCGTCTTTTCATTTGTTTGTCTACTGTCCATGATTCGCTTCCATAGGTCAGAATTGGTTCTATATAGCACCAATGAACTCTCTTTCTCATTTTTATTGACATAGATTTGTTGCATAAGATATTTTTCATTTTCTTAAATGCTATTTTGGCCTGAGCTATTCTGCTTTTTATTTCTGTGGTGCATCTCCCATCTGATGTTATTATTGTGCCCAAGTATAATATATATAAATAATATTATATATACGGTATATAAGTAATATTATATACCGTGCACACAAAAATTCCAAATAGTTTAATTTAGAATGTAATGCAATAAGTTTGAAATCAACAGTCACAACATATACAATTTGCGATGTATGGATGGCTCAATCATAATAGCAGAGACAGAAGACAAACTACAATATAGACATAATAGTAAAAGAAAGCAACAAGAAAGGTCTCAGTCTGAATAGCAAGAAAACAGAAGTAATGGTCATATCGAAGAAACAATCATCAACATCATGCAGCATAAAAATAAACAGGACAAATTTGAAACAAGTGCAACGCGTCAAATACTTGGACGCAGTAATAACATCAGATGGAAGATGCACCACAGAAATAAAAAGCAGAACAACTCCGGCCAACATAGCATTTAAGAAAATAAAAAATGTCTTAAGCAACAAGTCTATGTCAATAGAAGTGAGAAAGAGAGTTCAATGGTTACGTATGTAGCCAATTCTAACCTATGGAAGCGAATCATGGACAGTAAACAAACAAATGAAAAAGATGATTAGAAGCCACAGAGATGGGATTTCTCAGAAGAATGTTGAAAGTTCCCTGGACAACTAAAAAGACCAATGAGGAAATTCTCAAAGAGGCCTACACAAAAGGGGAGCTCCTAAAAAACATCAGAAAAAAAACAATCAACATTTTTCGGGCACATCATGAGAAGAGGAAAGTTGGAATACTTAGTTCTATCTATCTATTGACCTTTCGAGCCGTAGCCGGCCCATAGGGCGTAGACCAAGATACACCTTCTCCTATCTGAATTTCTAGCAGTTTTCTTTTAAAGATATTTTATCAAATCTCGCCATCTGTCTCTGTTCTGTGCAAGCAGCTCTATCTTATTGAGGGAGCTGAATCCTGCTGCTCTTGCCTCTCTCATCAATGTTCTTCTCCTAAGTGTCTCCCTGGATCTTCCTCTTTTTCTTTTACCTGTTGCTTCCCACATGAGTTACAACTGGTAAAATACAAGGAAAGGGAGGTCGCCGATGACAAAGAGATACTAGATAGCTTGGTGTCATGGCACGGAAAACAGTCAACAATAGAACTGATATGATGTACTGTGTCGAGAAAATTGTGGAAGGACATGATCACCTACGCCAACTGGTATGGCACATGATGAGGATGAATCAATAAGTGTATTTGTTGATTTAACATTGCTAATAACATTGCTTATAACATTGCTTATAACATTGCTAATAACATTGCTAATAACATTGCAACATTTAGAGATGGTCAGTTCTCAAACTCTAAATACTTGTTTTACAACAGGATCGACTGGATGTTCTGTGTTATGGATGATTTACAGTAGCAAGTGTCAAGTTAATAAATTAGATGAAAGCAGCAATGATTTATTTGTAAATAAAGTTTAACTCTGTCACTGCAGGATCCAGACTCAAATGTTATAAAAATCTCAACCAATTTGACCAGCGAGTCTGGAGTTGTAGAAGATAGTCTCGATTTGGGAGAGCAGACTGTTTATGGTACCTGGATGATTACAGTTCTTCTTGTGGTAGGTGTTGCCATGTGTATGATTTGTTCTTACCTGGATGATTATAGTTCATCTTGTCGTAGGTGTTGCCATTAATATGTTTTGTTCTAACCTGGATGATTACAGTCTTCTTGTGGTAGGTGTTGCCATGTGTATGATTTGTTCTTACCTGGATGATTACAGTTCATCTTGTGGTAGGTGTTGCCATGTGTATGATTTGTTCTTACCTGGACGATTATAGTTCATCTTGTGGTAGGTGTTGCCATGTGTATGATTTGTTCTTACCTGGACGATTACAGTTCTTCTTGTGGTAGGTGTTGCCATGTGTATGATTTGTTCTTACCTGGATGATTACAGTTCATCTTGTGGTAGGTGTTGCCATTAATATGTTTGTTCTAACCTGGATGATTACAGTTCATCTTGTGGTAGGTGTTGCCATGTGTATGATTTGTTCTTACCTGGACGATTACAGTTCATCTTGTGGTAGGTGTTGCCATTAATATGTTTTGTTCTAACCTGGATGATTACAGTTCATCTTGTGGTAGGTGTTGCCATGTGTATGATTTGTTCTTACCTGGACGATTACAGTTCTTCTTGTGGTAGGTGTTGCCATGTGTATGATTTGTTCTTACCTGGACGATTACAGTTCATCTTGTCGTAGGTGTTGCCATGTGTATGATTTGTTCTAACCTGGACGATTATAGTTCATCTTGTCGTAGGTGTTGCCATGTATATGATTTGTTCTTACCTGGATGATTACGGTTCATCTTGTGGTAGGTGTTGCCATTAATATGTTTTGTTCTAACCTGGACGATTTAGTTCATCTTGTCGTAGGTGTTGCCATGTGTATGATTTGTTCTTACCTGGACGATTATAGTTCATCTTGTGGTAGGTGTTGCCATTAATATGTTTTGTTCTTACCTGGACGATTATAGTTCATCTTGTCGTAGGTGTTGCCATGTGTATATGATTTGTTCTTACCTGGACGATTACAGTTCATCTTGTGGTAGGTGTTGCCATGTGTATGATTTGTTCTTACCTGGATGATTATAGTTCATCTTGTGGTAGGTGTTGCCATGTGTATGATTTGTTCTTAACTGGATGATTACGGTTCATCTTGTGGTAGGTGTTGCCATGTGTATGATTTGTTCTTACCTGGACGATTATAGTTCATCTGTCGTAGGTGTTGCCATGTGTATGATTTGTTCTTACCTGGATGATTACGGTTCATCTTGTGGTAGGTGCTGCCATTAATATGTTTTGTTCTAACCTGGACGATTATAGTTCATCTTGTGGTAGGTGTTGCCATTAATATGTTTTGTTCTAACCTGGACAATTATAGTTCATCTTGTGGTAAGTGTTGCCATGTGTATGATTTGTTCTTACTGTTGGAGCTGGCCTTGCGGAAAGTTAAGTGCACAATTTGTGTTTGATGTTCAAACTAGACCTGTGATAGGTGGTATGCATTAGACCTGTGATAGGTGATTTGATGTGTATAAATATAAAGCAAAAAATGGAATATATGCAGGGTTTTTTTCTGCCAGTTTGTGTTTTAGTAAACTTTTAGACTCAATGATCATCAGATATATATCTTATAGGCAATTAGAAACTGGTATTTTCAGCAGTTTTATTTTTTTGAAGGGATCGAATGAGTACAAGTACATACGAGTATATATATGTATATAAGTTTGGTTGTTTGTATTTGTTGTAAAAAAAAGTAAAGAGCCCTGTCACGCAAAGTGGCGTATAGGGAATATGGTGTTAATGACCATCAATTTTACAGACCTTCGGCACATGGTTTTTGGGATAATGTGGTCGGTATTACGCCCATGCAGCTTTACTTCCCCAGAAAAAATCTGGCACCCATTTAGGGCGGGTGAACCAGGATGTTTGTATTTGTGCTTAGTAATTTTGATTTATGAGATTTTTGAAAATCATTGCTGCCTTTGCAATTATGATTCTAATTTCTCTCTTTGTGTCTCCTTGATCTGTTCAATTTCCTAGATGTACAAAGTGATTAACATATTCCACTGCTTTTCCTGCCAGGTATATTTTTTCTTCTGGATGAAACTGATTTTTATTCATTACTTTAATCTTTTCATGGTTGACCTTAAGTTATATTCTGCTAACCATTGATGACAAGGAATTTATTCTTATTTGCTTTGTTGTTCACATTGCTACTGATAAGAACTATCTATCAATCTATCTATTGACTTAATTTGTTATCTATACAGCGTTTTTGCATTATGAAGTCAATGGCAGCTTCAAATAACAAGGTAGACAAAATACATCCTTGTTTCATCTTGGTACCATTCACCCAATCCTACCTAGATGCAAATGCTCAAGGGAAGGCATTGTCCATACGATCATTTTTGGAGGTATCCCATATCGTCTCAAGATATTTCACAGTGAATTTCTATTTATACAGTCTGACTTCATGAGAGAGTCTGGAATCCTACTCTGATTGAGTCTTGATCACAGACAGAGAGAGAGATTTATACAGTCGAAAGCTTTTTTTGAAGTCATTAAAGCTTAGAACAAATAGTTTCTGCTTTTCAATATGTTCCTCTAATATAATTCTTAGGATGAAAATATAATTCAGGCTGTTTCTCCCTTTTCTAAAACCTTCTTGTTTTTCACTTATGATAGTGTCTACTGCATCCTTAATTCTGTTCATGATGATCTTACAGAATACTTTAGAGACAAGTGATAGAATGGTCACGTCCTCCAGTTGTCGCAATCCTTGAGATTTAACTTTTTTTTCAGAATTTTGAAAATGATATTCTCCCCTCCCCAATCCCCTTATAAAAATGTTTGCCAGCATCTCTTGTAAATTATAAAAAGTTTTACTTTCTCCTGTCATTGATGTTCCCTCTGTATTCATTGCCAGGTTATAAGTTCTTTTGTCTCTTCTGGCCAAGAGAAAAACTTCTTTACTTTCTTATCTAATTCTTTATGTGTTGTATTTGCCAGATTTTTTTCCAACAACTGTCTTTACAGTCATTATGGCTGTCTTGCTTCATGCCTTTCTTGAATTAATTTCTTGATAATGTTGAACATTTATGCTCTTCTTTCCATTTTCTTCAGTCCAACACTTGATTCTGCTGATGTCATTAAGGTTGTACTGTAAAATTCCCACACTTTATCTATGCCCATCTCATCTAGTTTGTCAAACACTGCACAGCAGTAGCTGAGCAACAGTTAAAAATTGTTGTTGATGTTCTCATCTTTGAGTTTTAGGACTACCTATCTTATGAGGATTCAGTCTCTTGTATTGACTTTTCAATTTTAGTCTTATCTTTCCAATGCATAAATGTCACTTTTAATATAGTAAAAAGTAGTAAAGTACTCTCGTCACATCAAGTGGCATATAGGGAATATAGTGTTAGTGACCATAAATTGTACAGACCTTCGACATTTCATTTTTGGGGTAATGTTGTCGGTATTGCACTCGTGCCGCTTTATTTTCCCAGAAAAAAATCCGGTACCTATTAAAGGCTGGGTCAACTGGAAGCCGTCAGTTGGGATCGAACCCTACCTATTGTCCTTTATAGTCCAGTTCACTAACCACTGATCTATCGTGGCTCCCTCACTTTTAACATCCACCCCTTTATTTGTTCTTCCATCCATCAAAGATGTTCTCTTGCCTTCTAATACAAAGGTGGTCAATTTTATTTTTTTAGTTCTGACATCAGAAATTAACCAAGTTGTTTCATGTATCTTGTTATTGTTATTGGTTATGGAAGGCCTCGGTATCACAGCAAACGAATAAAATCCATAATTGCTCAACCGCCCGTGCCAGTGGAATCATCCGAATTACTAATTCATCTCCCAAACAAAGAAAGGTAACTGTAGTCCCCATCGTAGCAGTCTCAGCACACGCCAAAAGACATAGGCGAAAACTCGCGCAGAAAGTGAACACAGCCAACTGTTCCCTGTCATACGATATCATCATTCATCGTAAACAGCGGGATATCGAAGCGGGATCAAAACGGATGAGACACACAGCTCACGTGTGCACAGAGCACTTAAACTCAGTAGCTCCTGCAACAAGCCGGACTTGGAATATGAGGAAACTGCAAGAAGGAACACTTTTCAGACATAGCCTTCATGGTTCCTGCCGCCTATCCACCATATACCATGGGAGTTCACGTCCTCCGAAAATGATGATCGTCATAGCACTTGATGATGTTAGGCCGTCATTGATGACTCCAATTCCAAACATATAGACACACAGTGGTGGTAAGTTATCATTTCCAATCCAACAGAAGCCACATGACCTGTAGTTAGTAAAACCACAGAGAGAATATGATTTTGTGACCTTCACTGATTCACTCTTAGATGTGAATGTGTAGTTTACACAAGAGGAGAAGTTTTCAACTACAGTGATCCCATTTAAGGCAATTCTGGGATAGCAAGGCAAGTCTCCTTTATAGCAGCAGAACTTGATGTTCTCCGCTCCCTTCTTGTAGCTGCCGCCCACACGATTCTGATGTCTCATTAACTTGGACATCATTCAAGAACAATGTCAGATTAACATTCCATAGATATGGCTCTGCTGATGAAATGCTTGGTGCAACAGTTGTATCAATCATACTGGAGGCTCCTGGTCTGTGGTCATTAATATCACAGACGGCACATGATGTTGTATTATTCAGTATTTCTGGGGTGTAAATATTTTTTTATATGTGGCACACACATGGAGAGTGGTTTGTGGTCACAGTAATCCCATTAAAGGCAATTCTAGGATAGCATGGCATAGCTGTTTCAGAACAGCACAATCCTATGATGTTTTCTGTGTTCGCTATAAAGCTGCTGCTGCTACACAATCCTGACCAATTATAGGTGTGGACATTATTCACTTGCAATGACAAAACTGCTTTGTTTACATCATAAACCTCTGGAAGCGAATCATTTATGGGACTAATAGTACAATTTATTCTTCCATCGGGGATATCTTCATTGAGTCCCCAAAAAAGGTCTTTGGTTAAAAAGCACATATGCTTCTGAGTTAAACACACAATGAGCCCACTTCATAGATTCAAAATGATCCTTGCCATCCGTTTGCACAAGTTAGGTCCTTAGCTACCAACGTCACAAATGTCTGAAACAAAGCCATCCAATTAACGACTTTATCTACAGCGAAGGTTAACGAACTGTGAACAAACATTTATGTTCAAACCCTTGAAAACATTTTTAAAAATCTGCGAACTCGCAGCAATAAAATATATCGTGTTGTTCAATGTAAACATTGCTTAGTCCATAGCTCGAATATAAATAAGCTGCCATTTTGGTGCGTCCCATGACGTCATACCAACACACAACCAGGACTCACAAACCTTATTCTTCCATCATTTTCTATTTGTTTCCCTCTATCTCTTCGTCAATTTTCCCAGTTGATACAATGATTATTTCTTTATAATATTGAAACGTAACTCTCTCTTTGTTTTGACCTATTTCATAACATTTTCATCACTCTTCTTAGCTGTCCATGGTATTCTCAACATTCTACTGTAAAACCACATTTCTGCAGCTCCAGCGATTTTATTGTCCCGTAACTCTTCATGTATCTCCTTGTGTGAAAATAAAGTTCCACCTATAATCAAAACTTTTGTTAAACACAAATTCAATTAATCTTTCTTTATTTTGGCTAGTTGTATCAATTTCTTCTTTCCCTATTGCCTTCTAACCACCAGTGTTATCTTTTACCACTTTGCATTAAGGTCACCCATTATGATTAGAATATCATGTTAAGGGATTTTATTTATCAGATGAGTTATTGACTTACTAAGTTATTTGCGGGTCATCATCATTGCAATCTGAACATGTCCGTAGGTGCTCAGATCCCCTCCTCAGCAAATTCTGCAGTGTCCAGCAACTAACGACTCCAATTCTATATTGGTTAATAAGTCTTCTTATATGCCCACTAAGTTTCTTGCTTCTGGCTGTGCCCATCTTAACTCCCATCTCTTTCATCTGAAGGAGTAACGTGGACTTACGGTTGTTGAGTCCTGTGCCCTTCCCACATCTCACAGGGAATTGATGACATCCGCCTAATCCATTGGTTGACCATCTTCAAGGTAACTGCTAGCCAACCTGCCTGCTCTTTCATTTCCCCGTACTCTCACATGTCCAGGGACATAGACAAAGTTGACCCTATGTATTTTTGAGTTCTGTAATGACTCTACCCATTGCCTGCATACAGAGAATGCCTCCACTTTCTTTATTATGCTCATTGAATCACTTAGTATGCAGACGTGGGTGTAGTCTTGTGACTAACCAGATTAATGCCCTGGTCACTGCATTCACTTCCATCATCATGCTACTCATGGTCATAACGTATGCACCACTGTCTTCTTTGACTATTCTGCCTGCTGAGCGTACTGTAAATGCCTATGCATTCCTTTGGTGTCATATTACAGATCCATCTGTATAGATGACTGCATCTTTCTCATCTCATTTATCAATTGTTCAAGTTGATGGTAAAATTCATTCTTCACATTATCTACAACTTCATTTGAAGGTGTAAAACATTGAATAGTTGTGAATCATCCATGCATTGATTTGTAGGGAGCTTTTATCAGATGGTCACTATCCGACTCCCATTTGAATAAGGTTTTTGCAGCTGTGTTCATCACCATTTCCAACCTTCTTGGTTATTCCATCTTCTTTGTCTGAAAATATTATTGATTTATTATTATAAAATGACCTTCTAGTTTCCAGCCATTACATTTCACTCTTATCCAGTGTATTGAGCTAATATCTAACTATTTCACTTGTCACTGGGGCCAATTTTGTTGGTGTATTTTTTCTGTTAGCAGTAGTTAATTTTTTGTTTGGGTATGTCTACCTTATCTTAATTCTTCTTCTTCTATCCTTCCTTTGCCTTTCAGTGTTGAGGGGAGATATAGTTTACAGTCTTGCTCTTCTTTTGGCCTCTCCTGCTGTTATGTTTCTAGTGTTTTTAATATTCCATTAACTCATCATTTTCATGATTGACCCTTGAGTCTGGTGTTCTCATAGCATTTATTAAAGGCTTGTTTTATTGTGTTTTGATCTTTCTGTCTTATCACATGGCAAAACCGTTATATCTATTGTTTCATTATGCATTTACTTTATTGGAAATTATTTCTAGCTTTTTTGTTCATAGTCCTTCACTTTTGATCTTATCTTTCAGGCTGTTTCCTCTTATGCACCTAACACATTTCACTTCAGTATTCGTTAGTTTTTGTTGTTGTTCTTGTGTCCAGCTTCCAGGTCTGGTTGTAGAATTAGTAGTACAAAGTTGGGATTAAGTTTGTATTGTACAGTGTCTATATTGCCTCTGACATTATTTCCTTAATGCCAATTGTTGATATTTGATGGTTGTATATCTGTGTTATTGTTTTACACAGGGCTTGAGTGATGCTCGACAGACACAGACATTTGAGGTTGCTGAATATGGTAAGTTTGACTCTAGTTTATTGAATGTTTTGGAGCCAATGGCGGGGTGTGCTAAACACTCCAAGGTATGGTGACAGCTTTACAAATAAAGAACACAACACAATACTGACGTTTCGGCCTGTGGCCTTCTTCAGAATACAGGGACAACGACAACAAGCGGTGAAGCACAATTACTACATGTTAGATAATAAAGTGGAGGGCGAGGAAAGTAGGATGCAAAAATAAGAAAAGAGAGAAATGAATTTTACATGATGAGAGGTATGATGGGCGTCAAAATATATAAAATAGAAAAAGAGAGAGAAAAATGTATAATAAATTGTACTTAGCTGAGCTCAGAGCAGGGAGCAGGAAAACTGTAATCCGTGCTGAAACCAGTCGGAATGACTAAATGACTAAAAGCGCAGAGAACGTGTATAGAAAGCAACACGTGACAAAGACAGGTCAGTAAAGAGGGCAAAAAGGATCAAATATCGGGAAAACCAAAAAGGGGGGGGGGGAAAGGGGGCATAGACGAGGATACTCCTGGGACACAACAAGCAATACATATAAATCACTCAACAATGGAAGTGAGAGATCACGCGAGAGGTTAAGAGAAAGAAATAGAATGACACGACAAAGTAGTAAACTAGGCAGTGGTGAGAGAGATGGACTCTACAGAATGGATGGCCTCGAACTGAACGAGTTGAGAGGTAGGTCAACGAAAGGAAGGATTGGATACTGGATATCAATTGTTCAAATTGTTCAAATTTTCTCTCTCTTTTTCTATTTTATATATTTTGACGCCCATCATACCTCTCATCATGTAAAATTAATTTCTCTCTTTTCTTATTTTTGCATCCTACTTTCCTCGCCCTCCACTTTATCATCTAACATGTAGTAATTGTGCTTCACCGCTTGTTGTCGTTGTCCCTGTATTCTGAAGAAGGCCACAGGCCGAAACGTCAGTATTGTGTTGTGTTCCGCCATTGGCTCCTTGCTACCAGCTTTACCGCAGCATTGCAATTATTTGCCTGTTTTAGTCCAGTATCCAATCCTTCCTTTCGTTGACCTACCTCTCAACTCGTTCAGTTCGAGGCCATCCATTCTGTAGAGTCCATCTCTCTCACCCACTGCCTAGTTTACTACTTTGTCGTGTCATTCTATTTCTTTCTCTTAACCTCTCGCGTGATCTCTCACTTCCATTGTTGAGTGATTTATATGTATTGCTTGTTGTGTCCCAGGAGTATCCTCGTCTATGCCCCCTTTCCCCCCCCCCCCTTTTTGGTTTTCCCGATATTTGATCCTTTTTGCCCTCTTTACTGACCTGTCTTTGTCACGTGTTGCTTTCTATACACGTTCTCTGCGCTTTTAGTCATTTAGTCATTCCGACTGGTTTCAGCACGGATTACAGTTTTCCTGCTCCCTGCTCTGAGCTCAGCTAAGTACAATTTATTATACATTTTTCTCTCTCTTTTTCTATTTTATATATTTTGACGCCCATCATACCTCTCATCATGTAAAATTCATTTCTCTCTTTTCTTATTTTTGCATCCTACTTTCCTCGCCCTCCACTTTATCATCTAACATGTAGTAATTGTGCTTCACCGCTTGTTGTCGTTGTCCCTGTATTCTGAAGAAGGCCACAGGCCGAAACGTCAGTATTGTGTTGTGTTCTTTATTTGTAAAGCTGTCACCATACCTTGGAGTGTTTAGCACACCCCGCCATTGGCTCCTTGCTACCAGCTTTACCGCAGCATTGCAATTATTTGCCTGTTCCCTATTGAATGTTTTGTTGAATGACACAAACATATGTCAACACAGTAACTTAAACATATGTCAAAACAGTGACACAAATTTATATTAATACAGTGAAACAGACTTATGTTAATACAATGTCACAAACATATGTCAGTACAGTGACACAAGCATATGTCAACACAGTAACACAAAATAAACATATGTTAATGCAATAACACAAATATATAACACAACGACAAAAAACATGTGCCAACACAATGACACAAACATATACCAACACAGTGACACAAACATATGTTAACATTGTGACACAAACATTTATGAGCACATTGGCACAAATATATACCAACACAGTGAAACAAAAACATATACCAACACAGTGACATTAACATATACCAGCACAGTGACACAAACATATGCCAACACAGTTGCACAAACATATACCAACACAGTGACACAAACATATACCAACACAGTTGCACAAACATATACCAACACAGTGACACAAACATATACCAACACAGTGACACAAACATATACCAACACAGTGACATAAACATATACCAACACAGTGACATAAACATATACCAACACAGTGACACAAACATATACCAACACAGTGACATAAACATATACCAACACAGTGACATAAACATATATCAACACAGTGACATAAACATATACCAACACAGTGACATAAACATATACCAACACAGTGACACAAACATATACCAACACAGTGACATAAACATATACCAACACAGTGACACAAACATATACCAACACAGTGACACAAACATATACCAACACAGTGACATAAACATATACCAACACAGTGACATAAACATATATCAACACAGTGGCACAAACATATACCAACACAGTGACATAAACATATACCAACACAGTGACACAAACATATACCAACACAGTGACATAAACATATATCAACACAGTGACACCAACATGTGCCAACGCAGTGACACAAAACATATACTAACACAGTGACACAAACATGTGCCAACACAGTGACACAAATATATGTCAACACAGTGATACAAGCATATGTTAACACAATGATATTAAAATGTGTAAATGACAGGGAATTGGTATAAACAATCAACATAAATATGAGATTAATGATTGAAAGATGAACCATCACCATACATGCCTATTCGGGACATGCTCTTTAGCTGAAATTACCTAAGTCATGGTGATGCAAATGAGGCTTTTCACTAATAAAAATTTGAATGTTTCTAACCTACATTCAGGACTACTGTCTACTCAGCTTTCATTATCTTTTCCTGTCTTTCAGCTAGAAAAATAGCTATTGTTTATATAATGCCACCGACTTAACCGCCCGTGCCAGTGGAATCATCCAAATTACTATCTTATCTCCCAAACAAAGAAAGGTAGATATAGTCCCCATCACAGCAGTCTCAGCATGCACCAAAAGACATAAGGCAAAACCACACAGAAACTGAACACAACCGTCTGTTCCCTGGCATATGATATCATCATTCATCGTAAACAATTGAAATATTGAAATACGATTAAAACAGATGAGACGCACAGCTCACGGTGTGCACAGAGCACTTAACTCAGTAGCTCCTGCAACAAGCCAGACTTGGAATATGAGGAAACTGCAACAAAGAACACTTTTCAGACATAGCCTTTATGTGTCACTGTTTGGTTCCTGCCGCCTATCCACCATATTGACCGGAAGTTCACGTCTTCCTGAAAATGATGATCGTCATATTTTTTTTTAATGTATAGCACTTGATAATGTTAGGACATTGTTTTTTACTCCAATTCCAAACATATGAAACACAGTTAGTCATCGGATTATCCCCTTCGCACTTCAAACAAGAGCAGGTCAGTAGCAGAGCTTGGTCAGTAGCAGAGCTTGGTCAGTAGCAGAGCTTGGTCAGTAGCAGAGCTTGGTCAGGCAATGACTGGATTGAAACTGATATGTCCGGCCATCAGGGCGGGACCAAGGTGTGAAAAACAGTAAGACGGGAAGGGTTCTAAAAATATATGGAGGTGGGTGCAAGATCCCAGCCTTTACCATTATTGGAAACGTTTCTGTGAGTTGATTCCCAATAAGTAAATCCATGTGGAAAAAGTGAACATATAAATCTGTGTATATCTGTAACTGTGGGTGTACACACCAAAAAAGATGTGTACAAAACACAGGTGTACATGCTCACATCATCATTATATCTTTTTGTTATACTCTAAAGTTTCCTCTGAGAAGCAATCAACATTTTTCAGGCACATCATGAGAAGAGGAAAGTTGGAATACTTGGTTACAACTGGCAAAATAAAAGGAAAGAGAGATCACGGATGACAAAGAGAGAAAATACTGGATAGCTTGGTGTCATGGCATGGAAAACAAAAGAACTCGTACGATGCACTGTGGATAGAAGATTGTGGAAAGACATGATCGCCAATGTCAACTGGTACGGCACATGATGATGATGAAAGTTTCCTTGGTGCCCTCACTGAAGGCCTGTCAGCTTTTCATTGCCACAGACTCCAATGTGACAAGGACAGTAGACTCAAGTAATATTTTGAACATCTGACACCTCCAAATGTCCCATAAAATTGTAATTTGTCATCTATTCCGGACACTACAGAGCATGGACTGAGAGCTGGTTACAATAATTGATTTCTTGTAAGACATCTCAGAAAGTCAACCCAAAGCTATGTGGTAACTGTGTAAAAGGGGAATTGCACAGAAACATGAGTAGAGACTGAATTGGTGCAGAGCAGTGCAAAAAAGTGATTAAGAGTGACATGGAGATGAGATGACGTGGATTGTTAAGGAGGGTTCGTTAGACAGTTGGGGAATCGAAGGGAAGAATCAAGTGCAGGAGACAGAGCTTAGCGTTACTGGGTATCATCGGAGATGAAGTACCATATAGAAGGGCCGCTACTGCAAAGGGGATACATGGCCAGGTGAGTTCACATGGTCTCCAACTGTATGCATCGATGCAGAGACGTGAATAAAGGAGAAACAATCCACAAGGTGAAATACTGTCCAGACTACGGCTGGGTGTGCTATCGACCATTGAATACAACTTTCAACTAGAGTACAGATGGTGAAATTTTCTCTAATGGGAAACAATACACAAGTCAAGTAGTGTGAGAGCAAGTTTTGTATGTACGTCAAAATGTACATCAGAGGAAAAGAGCGCCGTTCCTCAGGGAAAGAGGGGGAATATAAGTGCCGAAGACAACCCAATGACTGGGTTCAGTGTTCTATACACATTGATGCCACATTAACCAGTTGGGTCTATGATGACCATGAAGCAATGAGGTGGGATTGTAATGTCCATTATATTACATCAGACACTATTATACAGTATATTAATATGACTCTGTTGTATTTGATGCTGCCTGTTATGTTTAGGCCACACTGTTATAATTCGTGTTTTATTATAACTCGATTTACTAGCCAGTGAGCTGGAGGCATGTGAATGGATTCTTGTTACTTGTTCTGCTAGTTCCATGAATTTATAACCAACGGGCTATACTGCCAGGGTACGAATAAACTATAGCTGTTTACCTTGACAATATGAACATATATGAACATATCACTACTGGCATTGACATTATGAACATATATGAACCATCACTGTTGGCATTGACATTATGAACATATATGAACATATCGCTACTGGCATTGACATTATGAACATATATGAACCATCACTGTTGGCATTGACAATATGAACATATATGAACCATCACTGTTGGCATTGACAATATGAACATATATGAACCATCACTGTTGGCATTGACAATATGAACATATATGAACCATCACTGTTGACATTGACATTATGAACATGCAATAAAGTGTATAATGACAAAGCTAAGTTTCACTGTTTATATATTCAAGTGTATATTACAGAGAGGAAAGAAGTACATCATGTATTTTGGTGACACAAAGTTAGCACACTGTTAAACTTAACTTGTATAACTGTCATAATCTCCAATCTTATGCTGTAGGTAGCTAACATGTAAACTCTGCTTTACTTACTAGTGATCTTACTTCTCATTCTAGAAAAAAGATACCCATCCTGAATTCTACCCTCTTTTCAAGGATCCATCACTTTATACAACTGCATAATTCTCATTAGAATGAATGCTTACCAGGTGGTCAGTTTCAAAATTCCATTTCCACTACCATCTCTGCATATCCTTGTGAGTGTAATGAGTACTTGTTGAGCTTATCATATCGTTTATAAAGTTTGCAATCATTCTTTCCATTTAACCATGGATCCAACTGAGGATATAATTAACTAGTTCTCTGTCTGTGCTATTCCATCCTTGACATGCCTCTTTAATCTTTATCCCTTTGTGGCAGGGGGAGCCACTTTACAGCAATGTATTATTAATCTGGTCTATTAAAGATAAGAAGGTCAGTGGCTTATAGGTTTAACCACTTTTAAATGGGTGATGAACATTTTCTGGGACAGAAAAACATCACTGGCTTAATACTGACCACATTATCTGATAATATATTGATGGTTAAAAAATCTGGAACTAATGCCTTATTTTCAATAATCCATGGGGTGAGAATGGATTATTTCTTTCCATTTGAGACAGACTGATTGTGTGATATAAATTGGGTTTGAGAAGACTGATTATGTGATATGTTGGGTTTGAGACTGATAGTGTGATATATAGGGTTTGAGACAGACTGATAGTGTGATATATAGGGTTTAAGACAGACTGATTGTGTGATATATTGGGTTTGAGGCAGACTGATTGTGTGATAGATTGGATTTGAGACAGACTAATTGTGCGATAGATTTTGTTTGAGACAGACTGATTGTGTGGTAGATTGAGTTTGAGACAGACTTATTGTATAATGAGCCAGAAAAATATAGACCGTTTTTGTTTTTGATCAATTCTTTTAGTGCTGCCAAGATTTGAGATCACTGTTGAACTTCCACCCTATGCCCTAGTAAAGGATGAAATTCTAACAGGCAAAGTCAAGGCCAGGTAATTGAGGATGAAATTCTCTGATAATAATAATGTGATATTATGTTTGTAAATTTGATGATTGTAATGGTTTGAGATATGATTTTGTAGCAGCTGTGAATGTAGGGAACATAATGAGTGGTAGTGGTAAACATAACAAATATCATATAATGGTCAGCCTTGGCCAGTTTCTACCCTACAAGAAGGAAAATTCTTACACCAAACCAAAATCCACCTGCTGAAGACATAAAGTGTCAGCCACAGCACAGGTTTAGGAGAAATATCAGGACACACATTCACTTATACTAGATGTACCAACCATGTGACCAACTAATCGTGTGTCATGATGCTTTCTTATCCTTCCATCATGAAACAGGACAAAGAATCAAGTTCACACCACACGATCATTAAACTTCACCACTGGAGAAGAAGACATAATGATAACATGCAATTTGTATTATCCCACTTTTTTTAATGTGTTATGTATGAATTGTTTTAATCCTGCAGTTAAATAATTTTTGGTATGTAACATGTTTTAACTTCACAGTTTCAGCTGTAATCTAGTATGAAAGTTATGTTCAAAAGTAGTTGTAATGTTGAACATACAAGTATCATAACTTTGTTATAAAATTTATTATAGCTGATATAACTTTGCTAAATAAAATCAACTGATAAATCACCTAAATCACATGATAAATTAATTTTGCTTTGTAACTAAAACTATAACATAAACTACTGTAGTTATGTAACAGATGTTATATTTTAAAAAATACTGCTGTCTTGTGGGTAATAGCAACCAACAGATGGCAGAAGAACTAAGGGGCACCCAAAACTCTGATTTATAAAGATGCTATGAAGACTCTGAACATAAATCCTGTAGCCTGGGAAGAAATAGCTGCAGACCGCAATCTTTGGAAACACACTCTAAAGCTCCAACTCAAACAAGAAGCAGACAGATTCATAGAAAAAGAGAATACACAGAGAAAGAAAAGAAAAAAAAAACATTTCTAGGGGGGGGGGGGCACTGAAAAATTCAAAGTCAACTATGACTGACAGAGGATATTACTACTACTACTTTTGTTGTCATGTGATTAAAGCTACGTCAGAAACTACAGTAGCTATTTAAAAGGAATTTTCAACATAAACTTGTAAAATGTGTGTATTTTTGTGAGATCTTTATTGGTCTAATGTTCAGTTTCTGATGCCATATATGATTAATTGTTCTTTGTTATGATTAAAGGTGAGAATAAAATGAAAGCGTTAATGAGAATATAGTCTTCACTTTCTCAATCTTTCCTTTCAGGTACACTTTTGGCCAGCCAGTGAAAGGTTATGTGGAACTTCATGTAGGGCCAAATCAAGGGCCAGATTATTGTGGACAACCACCTAAAACCACCCAAATTGGATTTTCGGTAAAAGACTTCCTATTGTGAATTGCTATCTTGCGGCAATATGTCACTTTTTATAAATTAACAATTAGTGTTCAGTCATCTTTACCTCACCCATCTGGTCTACCATCCCAGGTTGCCCCATGACTGGCCCATATTATTCTTCTGTGTCTTCAATGTTCTCAATCATGTAGTTCTTGGTCTGTCTTTCCACCACTGCCAGTCATTTCAACCCAACCTACATTCTGTTCCACTTTATGATAAAATGTGCTCTGATGGAATTATTGCTAGTTCGTTGATAGTTACTTAATCCTAGATGACAAGACCTATCTGTAGCTCTCCCAGTTACGAGACCAAAGTAAATATACTACCACTTAAATATAACATTAGGTGCTCTAAAAATAGTAATTTCTCTGAACGCTAAAAAACGGCCAATTTTTTTTTCACATTAAACAATGTGTCTCACGATATATAAAAAAAAATAATATTCTAGCAGCAATGGAAACAAATTAAACACTTAGGGGTCGCCGAAAGTGGTAATTAGGAAGATACATAAAGGGGGGGTAATGTTTTCAAACGAAGAATTCGTGTTTGTAAATTTAGCTGTAAATTTTACTACGTTCTCGTAATCGAGGGTTAATGTTGTATACGTTTTAAACACATATGTATGATAATTACTTCATACCAATATAGTGTTATGTGAAATTGTGTTAACTATTGACAAAAGAAAAGAAAAGTTTTTTTCAAAAACAGATTAAAATCTGCCTGTTTTTGTTTCTTTTGAGGAAAGAAAATATACACAGCTAGGTCAAGAAGGACAACCTCCTTCAATATAAAAAAAAAATATGTAAAATAAACAAAAAATTGGCATCAAGCAGTTAAACCAGTAGAGAGATGAGACAAGCTATGATGTTTCAGCAACAGCCTTCATTAGATACAATGTAACAGATGCAGGAAAGAACTACACTAAAGAACCACTCTAAAGAACTTAACTAAAGAACCACCCTAAAGAACCACTCTAAAGAACTACATTAAAGAACTACACTAAAGAACTACACTAAAGAACTACACTAAAGAACCACCCTAAAGAACCACATTAAAGAACCACACTAAAGAACTACACTAAAGAACTAAACTAAAGAACTACACTAAAGAACTACACTAAAGAACCACACAAAAGAACCACACTAAAGAACTACACTAAAGAGCTACACTAAAGAACTACACTAAAGAATTACACTAAAGAACTAAACTAAAGAACTACACTAATGAATTACACTAAAGAACTAAACTAAAGAACTACACTAAAGAATTACACTAAAGAACTAAACTAAAGAACTACACTAAAGAATTACACTAAAGAACTAAACTAAAGAACTACACTAAAGAATTACACTAAAGAACTAAACTAAAGAATTACACTAAAGAACTAAACTAAAGAACTACACTAAAGAATTACACTAAAGAACTAAACTAAAGAACTACACTAAAGAATTACACTAAAGAACCACACTAAAGAGCTACACTAAAGAGCTACACTAAAGAACTACACTAAAGAACCACACTAAAGAGCTACACTAAAGAACAACACTAAAGAATTACACTAAAGAACCACACCAAAGAGCTACACTAAAGAACTACACTAAAGAATTACACTAAAGAACCACACTAAAGAGCTACACTAAAGAACTACACTAAAGAATTACACTAAAGAAATACACTAAAGAGCTACACTAAAAAATCACACTAAAGAACCACACTAAACAACTACACTTAAGAACTACACTAAAGAACTAAACTAAAGAACTACACTAAAGAACCACACTAAAGAACTACACTAAATAACTACACTAAAAAACCACACTAAAGTACCACACTAAACAACTACACTAAAGAACTACACTAAAGAATTACGCTAAAGAACTAAACTAAAGAACTACACTAAAGAACCACACTAAAGAATTACAATAAAGAACCACACTAAAGAACTACACTAAAGAACTACACTAAAGAACCACATTAAAAAACTACATTAAAGAACTACACTAAAGAGTTACACTAAAGAGCCACTCTAAAGAACCACACTAAAGAACTACACTAAAGAACTACACTAAAGAACCACACTAAAGAACCACACTAAAGAACTACACTAGAGAGCTACACTAAAGAACTACACTAAAGAATTACACTAAAGAACTAAACTAAAGAACTACACTAAAGAATTACACTAAAGAACTAAAATAAAGAACTACACTAAAGAATTACACTAAAGAACTAAACTAAAGAACTACACTAAAGAATTACACTAAAGAACCACCCTAAAGAACCACTCTAAAGAACTACATTAAAGAACTAAACTAAAGAACTACACTAAAGAACTACACTAAAGAACCGCCCTAAAGAACCACATTAAAGAACCACACTAAAGAACCACACTGAAGAACTACACTAAAGAGCTACACTAAAGAACTACACTAAAGAATTACACTAAAGAACTAAACTAAAGAACTACACTAAAGAATTACACTAAAGAACTAAACTAAAGAACTACACTAAAGAATTACACTAAAGAACTAAACTAAAGAATTACACTAAAAAACTAAACTAAAAAATTACACTAAAGAATTACACTAAAGAACTACACTAAAGAATTACACTAAAGAACTAAACTAAAGAATTACACTAAAGAATTACACTAAAGAACTAAACTAAAGAACTACACTAAAGATTTACACTAAAGAACTAAACTAAAAAACTACATTAAAGAACTACACTAAAGAGTTACACTAAAGAGCCACTCTAAAGAACCACACTAAAGAACCACACTAAAAAACCACACTAAAGAACTACACTAAAGAACTACACTAAAGAACTGCACTAAAAAATCACACTAAAGAACCACACTAAAGAACCACACTAAAGAACTACACTAAAGAACTACACTAAAAAACCACACTAAAGTACCACACTAAACAACTACACTAAAGAACCACACTAAAGAACCACACTAAAGAACTACACTAAAGAACTACACTAAAAAACCACACTAAAGTACCACACTAAACAACTACACTAAAGTACCACACTAAACAACTACACTAAAGAACTACACTAAAGAATTACACTAAAGAACTAAACTAAAGAACTACACTAAAGAACCACACTAAAGAATTACACTAAAGAACCACATTAAAGAACTACACTAAAGAACCACACTAAAGAATTACACTAAAGAACCACATTAAAGAACTACACTAAAGAACTACACTAAAGAACCACATTAAAAAACTACATTAAAGAACTACACTAAAGAGTTACACTAAAGAGCCACTCAAAAGAACCACACTAAAGAACTACACTAAAGAACTACACTAAAGAACTACACTAAAAAACCACACTAAAGTACCACACTAAACAACTACACTAAACAACTACACTAAAGAACTACACTAAAGAACTAAACTAAAGAACTACACTAAAGAACTACACTAAAGAACTACACTAAAGAGCTACACTAAAGAACTACACTAAAGAACTACACTAAAGAACTACACTAAAGAACTACACTAAAGAGCTACACTAAAGAACTACACTAAAGAACTACACTAAAGAACTACACTAAAGAACTACACTAAAGAACTGCACTAAAAAACCACACTAAAGAACCACACTAAAGAACCACACTAAAGAACTACACTAAAGAACTACACTAAAAAACCACACTAAAGTACCACACTAAAAACAACTACACTAAAGAACTACACTAAAGAATTACACTAAAGAACTAAACTAAAGAACTACACTAAAGAACCACACTAAAGAATTACACTAAATAACCACATTAAAGAACTACACTAAAGAACCACACTAAAGAATTACACTAAAGAACCACATTAAAGAACTACACTAAAGAACTACACTAAAGAACCACATTAAAAAACTACATTAAAGAACTACACTAAAGAGTTACACTAAAGAGCCACTCTAAAGAACCACACTAAAGAACTACACTAAAGAACTACACTAAAGAACTACACTAAAGAACTACACTAAAGAACTGCACTAAAAAACCACACTAAAGAACCACACTAAAGAACCACACTAAAGAACTACACTAAAGAACTACACTAAAAAACCACACTAAAGTACCACACTAAACAACTACACTAAAGAACTACACTAAAGAATTACACTAAAGAACTAAACTAAAGAACTAAACTAAAGAACTACACTAAAGAATTACACTAAAGAACTAAACTAAAGAACTACACTAAAGAATTTCACTAAAGATCCACACTAAAGAGCTACACTAAAGAACTACACTAAAGAATTACACTAAAGAACCACACTAAAGAGCTACACTAAAGAACTACACTAAAGAACTACACTAAAGAGCTACACTAAAAAACTACACTAAAGAGCTACACTAAAGAGCTACACTAAAAAACTACACTAAAGAGCTACACTAAAAAACCACACTAAAGAACCACACTAAACAACTACACTAAAGAACTACACTAAAGAACTAAACTAAAGAACTACACTAAAGAACTACACTAAAGAACTACACTAAAGAGCTACACTAAAAAACTACACTAAAGAACTACACTAAAGAACTACACTAAAGAACTACACTAAAGAGCTACACTAAAGAACTACACTAAAGAACTACACTAAAGAACTACACTAAAGAACTACACTAAAAAACTACACTAAAGAACTACACTAAAGAACTACACTAAAGAACTACACTAAAGAACTACACTAAAGAACTACACTAAAGAACTGCACTAAAAAACCACACTAAAGAACCACACTAAAGAACCACACTAAAGAACTACACTAAAGAACTACACTAAAAAACCACACTAAAGTACCACACTAAACAACTACACTAAAGAACTACACTAAAGAATTACACTAAAGAACTAAACTAAAGAACTACACTAAATAACCACACTAAAGAATTACACTAAAGAACCACACTAAAGAACTAAACTAAAGAACTACACTAAAGAACTACACTAAAGAACCACCCTAAAGAACCACATTAAAGAACCACACTAAAGAACCACACTGAAGAACTACACTAAAGAGCTACACTAAAGAACTACACTAAAGAATTACACTAAAGAACTAAACTAAAGAACTACACTAAAGAATTACACTAAAGAACTAATCTAAAGAACTACACTAAAGAATTACACTAAAGAACTAAACTAAAGAATTACACTAAAAAACTAAACTAAAAAATTACACTAAAGAATTACACTAAAGAACTACACTAAAGAATTACACTAAAGAACTAAACTAAAGAATTACACTAAAGAATTACACTAAAGAACTAAACTAAAGAACTACACTAAAGATTTACACTAAAGAACTAAACTAAAAAACTACATTAAAGAACTACACTAAAGAGTTACACTAAAGAGCCACTCTAAAGAACCACACTAAAGAACCACACTAAAAAACCACACTAAAGAACTACACTAAAGAACTACACTAAAGAACTACACTAAAAAACCACACTAAAGTACCACACTAAACAACTACACTAAAGAACCACACTAAAGAACCACACTAAAGAACTACACTAAAGAACTACACTAAAAATCCACACTAAAGTACCACACTAAACAACTACACTAAAGTACCACACTAAACAACTACACTAAAGAACTACACTAAAGAATTACACTAAAGAACTAAACTAAAGAACTACACTAAAGAACCACACTAAAGAATTACACTAAAGAACCACATTAAAGAACTACACTAAAGAACCACACTAAAGAATTACACTAAAGAACCACATTAAAGAACTACACTAAAGAACTACACTAAAGAACCACATTAAAAAACTACATTAAAGAACTACACTAAAGAGTTACACTAAAGAGCCACTCTAAAGAACCACACTAAAGAACTACACTAAAGAACTACACTAAAGAACTACACTAAAGAACTGCACTAAAAAACCACACTAAAGAACCACACTAAAGAACCACACTAAAGAACTACACTAAAGAACTACACTAAAAAACCACACTAAAGTACCACACTAAACAACTACACTAAAGAACTACACTAAAGAATTACACTAAAGAACTAAACTAAAGAACTACACTAAAGAACCACACTAAAGAATTACACTAAAGAACCACATTAAAGAACTACACTAAAGAACCACACTAAAGAATTACACTAAAGAACCACATTAAAGAACTACACTAAAGAACTACACTAAAGAATTACACTAAAGAACTAAACTAAAGAACTACACTAAAGAATTACACTAAAGAACCACACTAAAGAGCTACACTAAAGAACTACACTAAAGAACTACACTAAAGAGCTACACTAAAAAACTACACTAGAGAGCTACACTAAAGAGCTACACTAAAAAACTACACTAAAGAGCTACACTAAAAAACCACACTAAAGAACCACACTAAACAACTACACTAAAGAACTACACTAAAGAACTAAACTAAGAACTACACTAAAGAACTACACTAAAGAACTACACTAAAGAGCTACACTAAAAAACTACACTAAAGAACTACACTAAAGAACTACACTAAAGAACTACACTAAAGAACTACACTAAAGAACTGCACTAAAAAACCACACTAAAGAACCACACTAAAGAACCACACTAAAGAACTACACTAAAGAACTACACTAAAAAACCACACTAAAGTACCACACTAAACAACTACACTAAAGAACTACACTAAAGAATTACACTAAAGAACTAAACTAAAGAACTACACTAAAGAACCACACTAAAGAACTACACTAAAGAACCACATTAAAGAACTACACTAAAGAACTACACTAAAAAACCACACTAAAGTACCACACTAAACAACTACACTAAAGAACCACACTAAAGAACCACACTAAAGAACTACACTAAAGAACTACACTAAAAAACCACACTAAAGTACCACACTAAACAACTACACTAAAGAACTACACTAAAGAATTACACTAAAGAACTAAACTAAAGAACTACACTAAAGAACCACACTAAAGAATTACACTAAAGAACCACATTAAAGAACTACACTAAAAAACTACACTAAAGAGCTACACTAAAAAACCACACTAAAGAACCACACTAAACAACTACACTAAAGAACTACACTAAAGAACTAAACTAAAGAACTACACTAAAGAACTACACTAAAGAACTACACTAAAGAGCTACACTAAAAAACTACACTAAAGAACTACACTAAAGAACTACACTAAAGAACTACACTAAAGAGCTATACTAAAGAACTACACTAAAGAACTACACTAAAGAACTACACTAAAGAACTACACTAAAAAACTACACTAAAGAACTACACTAAAGAACTACACTAAAGAACTACACTAAAGAACTACACTAAAGAACTACACTAAAGAACTGCACTAAAAAACCACACTAAAGAACCACACTAAAGAACCACACTAAAGAACTACACTAAAGAACTACACTAAAAAACCACACTAAAGTACCACACTAAACAACTACACTAAAGAACTACACTAAAGAATTACACTAAAGAACTAAACTAAAGAACTACACTAAAGAACCACACTAAAGAATTACACTAAAGAACCACATTAAAGAACTACACTAAAGAACCACACTAAAGAATTACACTAAAGAACCACATTAAAGAACTACACTAAAGAACCACATTAAAAAACTACATTAAAGAACTACACTAAAGAGTTACACTAAAGAGCCACTCTAAAGAACCACACTAAAGAACTACACTAAAGAACTACACTAAAGAACTACACTAAAGAACTACACTAAAGAACTGCACTAAAAAACCACACTAAAGAACCACACTAAAGAACCACACTAAAGAACTACACTAAAGAACTACACTAAAAAACCACACTAAAGTACCACACTAAACAACTACACTAAAGAACCACACTAAAGAACCACACTAAAGAACTACACTAAAGAACTACACTAAAAAACCACACTAAAGTACCACACTAAACAACTACACTAAAGAACTACACTAAAGAATTACACTAAAGAACTAAACTAAAGAACTACACTAAAGAACCACACTAAAGAATTACACTAAAGAACCACATTAAAGAACTACACTAAAGAACCACACTAAAGAATTACACTAAAGAACCACATTAAAGAACTACACTAAAGAACTACACTAAAGAACCACATTAAAAAACTACATTAAAGAACTACACTAAAGAGTTACACTAAAGAGCCACTCTAAAGAACCACACTAAATAACTACACTAAAGAACTACACTAAAGAACTACACTAAAGAACTACACTAAAGAACTGCACTAAAAAACCACACTAAAGAACCACATTAAAGAACCACACTAAAGAACTACACTAAAGAACTACACTAAAAAACCACACTAAAGTACCACACTAAACAACTACACTAAAGAACTACACTAAAAAACCACACTAAAGTACCACACTAAACAACTACACTAAAGAACTACACTAAAGAATTACACTAAAGAACTAAACTAAACAACTACACTAAAGAACCACACTAAAGAACCACACTAAAGAACTACACTAAAGAACTACACTAAAAAACCACACTAAAGTACCACACTAAACAACTACACTAAAGTACCACACTAAACAACTACACTAAAGAACTACACTAAAGAATTACACTAAAGAACTAAACTAAAGAACTACACTAAAGAACCGCACTAAAGAATTACACTAAAGAACCACATTAAAGAATTACACTAAAGAACCACACTAAAGAATTACACTAAAGAACCACACTAGAGAGCTACACTAAAGAACTACACTAAAGAATTACACTAAAGAACTAAACTAAAGAACTACACTAAAGAATTACACTAAAGAACTAAACTAAAGAACTACACTAAAGAATTACACTAAAGAACTAAACTAAAGAACTACACTAAAGAATTACACTAAAGAACCACCCTAAAGAACCACTCTAAAAAACTACATTAAAGAACTAAACTAAAGAACTACACTAAAGAATTACACTAAAAAAACACACTAAAGAACCACACTAAAGAATCACACTAAAGAACCACACTAAAGAACCACACTAAAGAGCTACACTAAAGAGCTACACTAAAAAACTACACTAAAGAACCACCATAAAGAACTACACTAAAGAGCTACACTAAAAAACCACACTAAAGAACCACACTAAACAACTACACTAAAGAACTACTCTAAAGAACTAAACTAAAGAACCACCATAAAGAACTACACTAAAGAACTACACTAAAGAATTACACTAAAGAACCACACTAAAGAACTACACTAAAGAACTACACTAAAGAACCACATTAAAAAACTACATTAAAGAACTACACTAAAGAGTTACACTAAAGAGCCACTCTAAAGAACCACACTAAAGAACTACACTAAAGAACCACACTAAAGAACCACACTAAAGAACTACACTAAAGAACCACACTAAAGAACCACACTAAAGAACTACACTAAAGAGCTACACTAAGGAACCACACTAAAGAACCACACTGAAGAATCACACTAAAGAACTACACTAAAGCAACAAATGATATAAACACAAAAATTGAAAGACCAATGGTTAAACACCAATCTGAATATAGAAGCATAGGAAAAATAAAACACATTGCTACAGATACTGCAAACAGAGAAGAAGAAACACAGAATTGACAAAAACGGGCCAGACATGGAATAATAAATAATTATGGCCAGTTGCCTTATGTTCCATATGGAATAAGGAGGGTTTTATATGTTTTTTTTTTTTTCTTCTTGTTTGTGAACAAGATATTCGGAGCAAACAGCAATAATAAAATATAACAAAGAGAACTCCACACTCATTGATATAAAAAGAGGAGTAATACAGGGATGCATCCTATCACCTAGCTTGTTCAATCTATACACTGAGCAAATCTTTAAAATCATCACAGAGATGCCAGGCCTAAACATTAATTAAAAGATGATCAATAACTTAAGATATGCTGATGATACTGTATTACTAGCAGAAAAGCCTAAAGATCTACAATAATTACTCAAATAGAAATAGAAAGGACAATAAAAAATATGTATTAGATAGGAATATCAAAAAGACTAAAACTATGATCATAAACAAAGAAAATATTCAAAAGCCTACAAGTGGATATCAAAATTGAAGGAATAGACCTGGAGACAGTTCAGAGCTACTACTACCTTGCACATACTATAACCAGTGATGGAAAATATACAACTGAAACAAACAAAAGAATAAGTAATTTTAATGCCATGAAATTATACTAACATCCAAACAAATAACGCCAGGGCTAAAACTAAGAATAGCAAAATGCTATATCGTCTCAACATTTCTGTGTGGTGCAGAAACATGTACATTAGACAAGAAAACAGAACACAAAATGAAAGCCTTGAAATTTGGATATATGGAAGAATAGGTAGAATTGGATGGAAAGAAAAGAAACAATGAAGTCTTAAAACAACTAAAAATGAAAAGAGAACTACTTAATATAATTCAAAGAAGACAAATGTGATTTTTGGGCCATGTTAAAAGACACAATAGTCTACTAAAAGTAATCTTGGAGGGGGAAATGCAAGTTAAAAGAGGCGAGGCAGACCAAGACTAACGTGGAAGAGTAACATCAAAAGATGGACATGTCAGCCAATGACAACCTGCACCATCAAAGCAAGAGACAGACCAGAATGGCATTCCATGGTAGCCAACCTTCAGTGTGGAGATGGCACTCGATAATGATGGTGATGATAATGATGATTAACAAAGAATAATTAAGTAGATCACAAACCACATGCAGATAGCCTAAGCTTTAAAAGCTATTTTTAATTCCATCATAAAGTCATAACAAAATAGTCTAGAATTTTCACAAAAGAAATTTGAATTGTTATGAAAATTAACAAAATTGAATTATTAATGTAAAAATAGGCAATTATAAATGTTGAAAATAGTTAAATATGAATTTCTAGATATTCTTTGCATCCTGTATATTTATTAAAACTATACATATTTATAACTAGATTTTTGATGCATGAAAGTTGAAGCTGTTTGTCATAGTCCGTTCTACAATTATCTAACTGATTTATAAGGCCCAAGAGAAAAAAGGCATTCAAATAATTTAATTTGTTTCTTATTCTACTTCAGATTGATGGAGAAGCAAGTTTTTCTATTCCAAAATCAGATATTAACACAGCTGTACCCATACATGACAGGCAAGAGAGTAAAGTCACAGCTTTTGTCAAAGAGGATACAACAGGTAATTTACATCATATAGAATATTGCTAGGTTTTTGTTTGTTTAATCACAGCAAAATCAGTTATATTTATTCTTAATGTTCATCTACAGCTTTTTGTTTTCCTATCAAAGTGACATCTTAGTTTTAATCTTGGAAGTTATTTATGGCAATAAATATATTATTTATATATTATATATCTATGTATTGATTATGTAGAAATGTGGTTTTACAGAAGAATGTTGAGAATACCATGGACAGCTAAAAAGAGTAATGAAAACGTTCTGAAAGAGGCCAAAGCAAAAAGAGAGCTAATTTCCAATATTAGGAATAAACAATCTTCATATTTTGGTCATGTAATGTGAAGAGAACAACTGGAATATATTGTAACAACTGGAAAAATTGAGGGACGAAGAGATAGAGGGAAGCAAAGAGACAAAATACCAGACAGCTTAAGAGAATAGCTTGGCAGAAGGTCAACAATAGAAATGATAAATAACTGTTGAGATCAAAAGTTGTGGAGAGACATGATCACCTATGCCAGCAGGCTCGGTACTTGATGATGATGATGATGATATTGATTATAATTGGCAATATTTATGGATGAAGATGTTCTGGGCCTAGTACATTCTACTCATTCTTAAAATGGATATTTTATGGGAGTGTTTACAATTTGTGACATTACACACCAAACCTGACATTAGTAGCTAAAATCAACATGACGTAGGAATTATATTTTTATAGTTAATGCTCGAAACAGAAAAAATCAAAGATTTGGAAATCTGCAAGTTTCCACGGTACAGCAGTTTTTAACCACAAAAGTTTTTAATTTTTAACATACAGCTTTCTCTAATCTCTTTGAATGTATAACAGAAGATGCATGTATTTTATTTTCTTGGAAAAACTCAAATGAGCAAATTAACTAAAGTATCAATGACAAACCATTGTGCATCATGCACTTTTCTGGGTTTTTTTTATCAGTCTCCTGTCTAACTCAGTTCATTGCATGCTCATGATCTTATTTCTGTCAGATGATAGATATTGATAAAAATAGCTATCTTTTGATGTTTTTCTGACATCTTTAGTTCTGTCATCTGTCACCAGCTTTAAACTTGTTGAGACCCTAAACTGGCTAAACTAAATGAAACTTTGAGGTGCCCTATTAAAAAAAAAATTGCACCAGAAGGTTTCTATCGTAGATTACAATATAAACAAATATGAGGCCCTCTCAGATTGTGAGGCCCCCACAGATTGTGAGACCCTCTCAGATTGTGAGGCCTCCTCAGATTGTGAGGCCCCCTCATATTGTGAGGCACCCTCAGATTGTGAGGCCCTCTCAGAATGTGAGGCCCCCACAGATTGTGAGGCACTCTCAAATTGTGAGGTCCCCTCAGATTGTGAGGCCCCCTCAGATTGTGAAGCCCAAAGCTGTAGTTTATTTAACCTAGACCTAAAGCTAGTCCTGGCTCTGTTATCCTTTGCTCGCTTGTCTTTCACCTGTGTTTTTGGTGAAAAGTAGAAGCTTGTCTGAATGAACCAACAAGACATGAGAACAGCAGCATTACTGACAGCTGAGAAACATCAAGAAATGAAGCACAAACCTTTTCTGCCAATAAGAAAAAAGTTGAATGAAGTATATAACCTTCTATGTAAGAAAAAAAAATAAGAAAAGGAGTAAAAGGCCTATAAATGTGGCATATAGTGAATATAGTGAATATAAGAATGGTGCAGTTGAATGCAGCAATTTTAGAACAATAAGCCTAATGAGCCAGGTAACCAAAATTTTACTAAAAGTTATACAAGGAAAGATTCAGAATAAAATTAATAATGAATTAGATTAACAGCAATTCGGATTCAGGAAAAACAGTGGGACAAAAGAAGCCATATTCAGCATGAGGACATTGATCGAAAAGTACATTGAAGTCAACAAACCAATATATGCCTGCTTCATAGACTACACCAAAACATTTGATAGAATACACCATAATCAACTTATAGACTGCCTAAAAGATATAAATCTGGATGACACAGACATATGACTGATATGTAATTTGTACTGGGAGCAAACAGCAATAATAAAATATAACAAGGAGAACTCTACACCCATGGACATAAAAAGAGGAGTAAGACAAGGATGCATCCTATCACCAAGCTTGTTCAATTTATACACTGAGCAAATCTTTAAAAACATCACTGAGATGCCAGGCCTAAACATTAATGGGAAGATAATCAATAACCTAAGATATGCTGATGATACTGTACTACTAGCGGAAAATCCTAACAATCAACAATTGCTTAATGTGATAAACATGACAAGCAAGAAATATGGACTAGATATGAATATCAAAAAGACTAAATCTATGATCATAAACAAAGAAAATTCTCAAGACCTACAATTAAATATCCAAGTTGAAGGAATACATCTAGAGACAGTCCAGAGCTACAACTACCTGGGACATACAATAACCAGTGATGGAAAATGTACAACTGAAATAAATAAAAGAATAGGTATGGCAAAAAGTAATTTAAATGCCATGAAAAATATACTAACATCAAAACAAATAACAACAGGGCTAAAACTAAGAATAGCAAAATGTTACATCTTCTCAATATTCCTGTATGGTGCAGAAACATGGACATTAGACCAGAAAACAGAACAGAAAATTGAGGCCTTTGAAATGTGGATTTACAGAAGAATAAGTAGAATTGGATGGAAAGAAAAGAAAACAAATGAGGAAGTTTTAGGACGACTAAGGGTGAAAAAAGAACTACTAAACACAATTAGAGCAAGACAAATGAATTTTTTTGGTCATGTTAAAAGACACAACAGTCTAATAAAAGTAATATTAGAGGGGAAAATACAAGGTAAAAGAGGCAGAGGCAGACCAAGACTAACATGGACGAGTAACATCAAAAGATGGACAAGTTAGCCTATGACAATCTGCACCATCAAAGCAAGAGACAGAGTGGAATGGCGCTCCATGGTAGCCAACCTTCGATGCGAAGAAGGCACCCAATGATGATGATGATGATGAGTGAATATAGTGAATTGAGTTTTGAGTTATTTGAGTTATTGAGTTATTTGAAGGTCATCATCATTGCACTCCGAACATGTCCATAGGTGCTCAGATCCTCTCCTCAGCAATTCCCTCAGTGTCCAGAACTGTCGACTCCAGTTCTATGTTGGTTGATAAGTCTTCTTACATGGCCACTAAGTTTCTAATTTCTGACTGTGCCCATCTTAACTCCCATTTCTATCATCTGAAGAAGTGATGTCGATCTGTGTTTGTCGAAGTCATGTGCTCTTCCCACATCTCGGAGGGCATTGATGATGTCTGCCCGATCTATTGGTTGCCGGTCCTCAACGACAGCACAACCTGCCAACCTGTCTGCTCTTTCATCCTGCACTCCCACATGTCCAGGGACATAGACAAAGATGACCTTACGCATTTTGGATTTCTGCAACGACTCTACCCATTGCATGCATACAGGGCCCTCCTCCACTTTTTTTATTATGCTCATCGAATCACTCAGTATACATGCGTGGGTGTTGTCTTGTGACTCTGAATATAGTGAATATAGTGAATATTTAAGGTTGGGTGAATTTGGAAACCATCAGTCAGGATTGAACTCGATCTTTTGTCCCTAGTAGTCCACTCACAAACCCTTGAGCTAAATCTTCGATGTAAAGATAATTTATAATATTAGTATAAATGGGATGGGGTGATGGTTCATTCTAATAAAAATAGTTCAGTTCTTCAAATCCAAAACTAATTTTAACAAAAACAGCATTTGGTCTTATCAATAGCCACTTCCTAAACAGCATCAGGGTTTCTCTATTTTATATTGTCTATCCATTAATAACATGCACAATATCTCAATCCTAAAATAGAATATGGCAAACAGTTGTATTGCCAAACAAATATTTTATGGTGAACTTAGGGATGAAAAGAGAGTTAAGGGCAGACCAGTTATTGTTATGGAATGCCCCGGTATCACTGTAAATGAATTAAAATCCATAATTGCTCAACTGTCCCATGCCTGTGGAATCATCCGAATTACTAACTCATCTCCCAAACAAAGAAAGGTAGCTATAGTCCCCATCATAGCAGTCTCAGCACACGCCAAAAGACATACGGTGAAACCGCACAGAAAGTGAACACAGCCAACTGTTCCCTGCCATACTATATCATCATTCATCATAAACAATCTGGGCAGACCAGTGTTGAGTTATAAGGGTGCTTGCAGAGCTTGCTTGAGTGAATTCTCTATCAGTGAAAGAAATTGGGAATATCTGGCTGCAGATCATAGAATCATGGAGAACAAAAATAAAAAATGGCACTGTAATTTTTGAGGCAGCATTGATATACTTAAGACAAAAGACTCAGGAGAAAGGAAACGAGGCCAGGCACCACAAATATATCTTGTTCATTCTATCTAATATTGGCAGATTCAGCCATGAGAGAAGCTGTTCAGCAAAACAGCATAAGACACTAACATTTTACCAAATTACTGACTTATCATGATTGCATGCTACCAACCATATGTCAAGATGCCAAAGGCTATATAAATATATATATATATATATATATATATATATATATATATAAGGAAATTCACATTATCAAAATCTACGGACAAACTGTTCTAAAAACTTGATGTCAAACTCAAAGCTCTCCAGTTGACCCAGCTTACCAGACACATGACTCACAAATGTTGGAGGAGATGTTAATTATGAGAAAGAGTTTACACTGCTTTCTTTAAAAAAAATGTGTTTAGCATGGCTAACTTATGTTTTCTTATCAGTCTTATTTACTTTTGGGAATCATAGGAGGAAGAGGTATGCATCACAGCACTCAGAAAAAATGACAAATAAATAACAACAGAAAAAAACAAAGAACAATATATGGTCCAAAGCAGGATCGAATCCGTACTCCATGGCACAGCACCTTGCCATGAGAAGCTGAATGCTAGGAAACACTGCTGCTCAGCTAACTAAAAAATTAGCTATTGTGGACAACATCTTACGCGCAGGTATTCTCATAACTATAGCATATGGTTACGATCACAGCTTGGCAATAAATTGTATTTCTGTACTTTCCTATTAAGGCAAGTATCTCCCAGTAGGGCTGAATACCTGTGTTGCAGACAAACATTTATTAGACAAAACTTCACGAATAGCAGTTTCCAGTGCTTTATACTGGAGACAAAAAATAATAAATGAATATTATTATAGACGGAAACTTCCGAGGCGATAATTCAGGGAATAATAGGAGGAAGAGGTATGTGTCACAGCACTCAGAAAAAATGACAAATAAATAACAACAGACAAAAACAAAGAACAATGCATGGTCTGAAACTTATTTACTTCTCCTTGTTTCTTTTTTTAAAACCTAATTTGTTTTATTGTCTGCATTTTTGTGTCTACAACAAAACTGCAGGTCTACTTATTGTTGATGTCATGATACAGAAATGCTGTCATTGATGTAAACAAAATTTTAGCAGAAAAAAAACCAAATAAATGTTTATTGTTGTTTCTCTAGGTGTACGTCTCAATGGTAGCCGCGTGATCACATGGCATGGAAAAAAATACCAGCTCAAGTTCACAGACAGCACACCAAGTGTCTTCAAAGCTGGCCTACCCTACGCTGCGTTTGTATGTTTTTGTGGCAATTCCTTGCACATCTTTCTCTTTCTGTGACTGTTTGTATGTTTGTGTGTAACTTTACCACATGACACTGGTATGTTTATGTGTAACTTCACCACATGACACTGGTATGTTTATGTGTAACTTCACCACATGACACTGGTATGATTAGGTGTAACTTCACCACATGACACTGGTATATTTATGTGTAACTTCACCACATGACACTGGTATGTTTTTGTGGCAATTCCTTGCACATCTTTCTCTTTCTGTGACTGTTTGTATGTTTGTGCATAACTTCACCACATGACACTGGTATGTTTGAGCATAACTTTACCACATGACACTGGTATGTTTGTGCATAACTTCACCACATGACACTAGAATGTTTGTGCATAACTTCGCCACATAACACTGGTATGTTTATGCCTAACTTCACCACATGACGCTAGAATGTTTGTGCATAACTTCGCCACATAACACTGGTATGTTTATGCATAACTTCACCACATGACACTAGTATATTTGTGCATAACTTGCCCACATGACACTGGTATGTTTATGTGTAACTTCACCACATGACACTAGTATATTTGTGCCTAACTTCACCAAATGACACTGGTATGTTTGTGCCTAACTTCACCACGTGACACTAGTATGTTTGAGATTAATAGAATTATGTTTAATAGAAAATTTAGTTATAGGTGGGACATTATTTCCACACAAAAATATTCACAAAACAACATGGATATCTCCTGATGATAGAACCTCAAATCAAATTGACTACCTATGTATTAAACAACAATTCAGATCATCATTAATAGATGTAAGAGCATACAGAGGTGCTGATGTTAATAGTGACCACAATCTGTGCATTGGGAAAATAAGATTAAAATTTAAAAATCAACAGAAGAGATCAATTACACATAAAATTGATATTCATAAACTGAAAGATGAAGCCATAAAGGAAAAGTTTAACATAGAGCTAAGTAATTGTTATACAGCACTCGGTGAAATATCTATCTATCTTTCGTTCGCCTGAAGCATTGTCTATATCTGCAATGTCGTTTCCTGTATAAATGTTACTGTCTTTTGTAATTCTTGCAGTGGCCCATATAGTTTTGTCTTTAGTGTTGTATCTATGGGCCAATGGATTTTCCTCAGTCTACTATATTCAGTGCAGTCTTGAAGTATGTGTTCAGCAGTCTGGGGCGCCTGTCCACATGTACAAGTAGTTGAGGTGCCGATCTTGAATTTTGTATACATGTGACTATGGAGTCGATTGTGTCCTGTTCTTAGACGTATAATGATAACTTGTTCATATCTATTCATATTATAAAAGGCATCCTGATTTGGGGCTTGTGGTCCTCTGATTGATTTGATTATCCGTTTCTTATGATGGTATGTAACAGGTGTATCTAGTTGTGTGCCTGTTGAACCTTCCTTTGCCAACTGATCTGCTTTCTCATTTCCTGGTATTCCACAGTGAGATGGGATCCACTGCAGGGCAACCCTGTGGTGCTTGCAGAGTTCAGTCAATAAGGTCTGCAAATGTGGTAATTTTCTGGATTGTAGTGCCTGGAGTACTGATCTTGCATCTGTCAAAAACACTACAGGCTGCGGGCTAAGATTAATGTTCAGCAGTTTTTCTATTGCTAACTTTATTGCTTGTATTTCTGCATCATAGTTGTGACAATATTTCCCTGTTGCTATTTTATTCATATCCCTAGTGTTATTTGGGTATTCTATATATGCACCTGCTCCCCCATTTTTTACTGCATTCTGTGCTGATCCATCTGTATACACACGAATCCATAGTTCTTGTGGGTATTCTTCATCCAGGAAACTGAGAGTTATTGTTTTTCGCTGTAGACTATTCTGTTCCTCTTTATCAACTATTCCTTTCACTTCTGTCCGTATTTGAACTGATAATCCTGATTCCTCTGTCCAGGGAGTCTGTTCTGGTATGGGCAGTAGGGGGTTAACAGCTCTTGGCATGTCTGGTGTTTGTCTACTAATACGCTTGGCTTGGTGGATAAAACTGCTTCTCTTAAGTCGTCCCAATGCAAGATTTTGGAATCGGTCCTTCATTGGATGTCTCGGCATGCAAGCAAATTTTTCTGCCTGTATCAGCACCTTTGTGTCCCTCCGTTCTCTCAGTGCTGGTATCCTCCACAATTTCTCCATCTCTAATATTGGTGTTGATTTCATTGCTCCTGTGATGACCCTAAGTGCCTGGTTTTGTACTTTATCCAGTTCTTGAAGTGTGGTGTTTGATGCTGAACACCATGCAGATGATCCATATTCTAAATGTGGGCGTATACTCTGTTGGTAAACTTTACTGAGTATTTTCCCACTCGCACCCCACGTAGTTCCACACAGCTTTCTTAGAATAGCCAATTTTCTCCTTGCTTTTTGGGTTGCCTTATTTATCTGCTGTTTCCAAGATAGTTTGTTATCAAATGTAACTCCGAGATACGTAGCCTGTATGTCTTCTTTCACAGGTTCATTGTTTATATAGATGGCTCCTGCTTTTTGTTTTGGGGAAAGAGTGAAAAGTGTAGTACTGCATTTGTCTGTATTGATGCTGATACACCATCTATTTGTCCATGAATTCAGTGCATTCATAGCTCTTTGTAACAATTTGGAGGCCACTGTTGCATACTCCTCTGTGCACCACATTACCAAGTCATCTGCATACATTGCCACTTTGATACCATGTGGTAGTTCAGTAACTAGGTCATTGATGTAGATCAGAAAAAGTGTTGGAGATAGTACCCCTCCCTGTGGAACGCCCTGGCGCAGTAAGACCTTCTTACTCTTAAGACCATCCAGTTGCACTCTGGCTCTCCTGTTATGCAGGTATGCTTTGACCCATTTGTACATCCTGCCATTTACTCCATAATTTCTCAGTTTCTTCAAAAGCCCTTCCTTCCATACCTTATCAAATGCTTTCTTTAGGTCTATCCATGCTGCTAGTACCAGTTTCTTTTCTTGAAACGCATCCTCAATTTCATGGGAAAGATAGGTTGCCTGATCTTCGGTAGAGTAACACTGTCTAAAGCCTGCTTGTTGTGGGACAAGGAGATTTTCACTTTCCAGGTACCACTGCAGTCTGAGATTGATTATACGTTCCATTGTTTTACACAAACAGTTTGTAAGGCTGATTGGTCTATAGCTGGATGTCATTGAACCATCTTTTCCTGGCTTTAGTAATGGTATCATAATTGCTTCTCTCCATGCCTGTGGCACTTTACCTGTGATCCAGCAAATGTTGTAGATCTGCAGTAGTTTTGCTTTAGCTGCAGTTCCCAAGTTCTTAATCATTTCATTAGACACTCCATCACTACCTGGTGACTTTTGCATTTTTAATTTGGATATTGCCAGCTCTAGCTCTCTTTGTGTAATGGGTATTTCCATGACTTCATGTGCAGTCTCTTCTTGTCTTGCATTTTGTTGTTTTAGACGGGTCTCTTGACGTTTCTCTAGGCTAATTTCAATATTGTTGTCATTTGCAAAGGAGTCTGCAAAGTGATTTGCTGCATGTTTACCTGTTAGAATGTTTCCATCCTTATTCAGTGTAATTTTTGTGTTCCTTTCTGTACCCTCATCATTCAGCTGTTTTACAAGCTTCCACACTTTTCTTGTGTCTCGTTCTAGATTCAAGTACTCTGTTTTCTCTTTCCAACTTCTCCGGTGAAATAGACTTAGATATCAATGAAATGTGGGACTCACAGAGCAAAATACTAAAAACAGCAGCAGAAGCAAGTGCCGGACTGAAGAAAATGGAAAAACGAGCTTGGATTTCAGACACCACATGGAAATACATTAATAAAGAAGAGAAGTGAAGAGAGCCATGACTAATGTAAAGACAGATCTTGGAAAAGCCCTGGCAAAAGCAACATACAAAGAATTAGACAACAAAGTGAAAAGTTCAGCAAGAAGAGATACAAGAGCTTATATAGACAATTTGGCAGAGAAAGCAGAGACAGCTGCAATTACAGGAGACAGCAGAACTCTTTATACTGTACAAAAGATGCTGACAAACACCTATACATCCAGTGGAACACCAATTCTAGACAAATCTGGATTAATGCTAACAACAAGCGCAGACATAAAAGCTCGTTGGGCGGAACATTTCAAAGTTGGGCGTCCACTACCCCACAGTTTAATAGATTTTGAAGCTGAAACACCAGCAGCAGAATTAGATGTAAATTTAGATGACTTCATCTTGAGCGAAATAGAAACCACCTTAAAGAATATGACCAATAATAAGGCTGCTGGAGAGGATAAGTTAACAGTTGAGATCCTCAAGGCAATTGATAGCCATAATTCAATACATCTCCAGAAAATGTTCAACATCATTTGGAGAGCAGAGAAGACGCCTCATAAATGGAAAAAAGGAATTATTGTTAAGATTCCAAAAAAGGGCAATCTTAGAGATTGTAACAACTGGAGAGGCTTGACACTTTTGTCAGTTGCCACAAAGTTATTCTGCAAAATCATCCTAAATAGAATAAAGGATTCAATAGATACAGTAATGCGTGAAGAACAGGCAGGGTTTAGAAAAGGGAGAAGCTGCCTTGACCACATTTTCACTCTACGACTTATATTGGAGGAACACATTGAAAAGCAAAAACATTTTGTACTTAATTTCATTGACTTCAAAAAAGCATTTGATAGTATTCATAGAGATTCTTTGTGGAAAATTCTGAAGCAATATGGCTTACCATCAAAAATCATAAATATTATCAAAAACATATATGATGGTTACATATGTGCAGTTCGAACAGAGGAAGGACTGAGCGAATTTTTCCAAATAGAAACTGGGGTTAAACAAGGATGTATTTTATCGCCCTTGTTATTTGGAATTGTTATGGACTTCATAATGAAGAAATGCTGCACTGGTAATAAAGGCATCGAATGGATACAAGGAGACCATTTGGAGGACCTCAACTTTACTGATGACATAATTCTCATCAGCAGCCAGATAAAAACGATGCAGGAAAACACAAATGAACTATCATCAATAGCCAGCAAAATTGGGCTTGAGATCAATCATGAAAAGACTAAAGTCATGAAAAGTTTAATTCCAACAGATGACAAAATATACATAGAAAACAAACCAGTAGTAGAGATAGATTACTTTACCTATTTTGGAAGTCACATTGATCGAGAAGGGGATACAAGCAAAGAAATTAGAATCAGAATAGCTAAAGCTGCAATGTCTTTCAGAAGCCTTGAAAAGTTGTGGAAATCAAAACTCATCAGCACAAACACAAAACTTAGACTATTCAAATCAAATGTACTATCAACCCTTACGTATGAATGTGAGAGCTGGAAAACAACAAGAGACATAGAAACAAAGTTGAATGCATTCAAAAATAAATGTCTAAGGAAAATACTTGGTATAGTGTGGAACGAATTCAAAACAAATGAGGAAATTAGAGAAATTGCCAATCAACCACTAATATCTTCAGTAATCAAGAAAAGACGATGGTCATATGTTGGACATGTGATGAGAAGAGATAATAACCGAATAGCAAAGCAAGCCCTCATATGGGAAACAACAGGTAAGAGGAAAAGAGGAAGACCCAGAGAGACACTGAGAAGAATATTGATGAGAGAGGCAAGAGCAGCAGGAATAGGCTCCGTCAATGAGATAAAGCTGCTTGCAAGGAACAGAGACAAATGGCGAGATTTGATAAAATATCTTTAAAAGAATTGAAAACTGCTAGAACAAAAATTCAAATAAGAGAAGGAGTATCTTGGTCTACGCCCTATGGGCCGGCTATTCTATTATATATATGATCATTGTTTGCTCTTGGACAAAACATTCTGGTAGCTTTTCAAGAATTGATTCTACACAAATCTCTTGGTAATTAGTCTTTAATGTCCACTGAATGTCTTTGTCATTATTGCACTACATGTTTCTTACCATGTATTTTTGTCACCCCTACACAGCATATATCTCTGATAGCCGTTTTTGTTTTTTACAAACTTTTGTTTCATGTGTGTGTAAAGGTTTTTTTTTTTTAATTATTATTTGTTACTACGCAGCATATGTCTCTTTTTGAGCATTTATGTCCACAGCATTTGTATCTGTGTGTGTGCATATTTGTGTTCATATGTGTGAAATTATCTCCCTTATATAGCATATGTTAAGCCTTTCTGTGTTTGACAGATGTCTCAGACTTTTTGTAAATTAAGACACAAGTAACAAATGAAAGAGCGGACAGGTTGGATAGCTGTGCTGTCATTGCAGATGGTTAATCAATGGATCAGGCAGACATCATCAATGCCCTATGAGATACGAGAAACTTAGTGGGCATTTAAGAAGACTTATCAACCACCACAGAACTGGAGTCATCAGTTGCTGGACACTAGGGGAGTTGCTGTGGAGGGGATCTGATCTTGGTATTGGTGAAATCTAATACCTTGCTCAATTATCTAAAAATTTGTATATAATATATTATATGTTAGCCGCAATAGCTCAGTGGTTAGTGAACTGGACTACCACGGACAAGGGGTAGGGTTCGATCCCAACCGACGGCTTCCGGGTTCACCCAGCCATAAATGGGTACCGGATTTTTTTCTGGGAAAGTAAAGCAGCACGGGCGTAATACTGACCACATTACCCCAAAAATCATGTGCTGAAGGTCTGTAAAATATAGGGTCACTAACACCATATTTCCCTATACGCCACTTGGCGTGACGGGGGTACTTTACTTTACTTTATATTATATGTTAGATATATAAATGTGTAGACTGATTCTTAAAATGATGAAAAATTTTGTCTCTGAAATCTCTTCCATTTATAAAAAGCTTCTGTACAGAAAGAGTTACTGGACAAGGTAAGCAAAATGACTTTGTTGTCAAGTCAAAACTTTGTAAGTGTGAAACTGTCTGTGAAGATGTTAATTATGGAAAGCTGGAAAACATTTTGTATTTGTATTTTTTTTATTATACAGAAAATTGTTTTAATGTCTCAATTAATGTAGCCTGTACTTCTTCATTTTCTAGATACAAATCACGACCCCTGATGGCAAGCCACCAACTGGGAGTAACCTTATATTATCCGTGTACACATCAGTCACTTATCAACAGACTGTTCCAGACCAAACCTTGTATGACATTGCTCAATTCACTGGAACATATCCTTTACCAGGTCAAAATGTGACTGTTCCTGCTGATGGACTTGTTAACATTGGCATTGACATTCCAAAAAATGCAACCAGTATCACAATCAAGGTTTGTGATCTTTATCAGCATGTATTTTAGGCATCTTTTGTAATGAAACGGTAAAAAAAAAATAACCTTGCAAGTAAAATGAGAACTCAACAACATGTTTTCTTCATCTCAATGCTAGGGCACCAGTGCCAGAATTGGATGACTCGAGAACAAACAGAAAAATAACCACCAGGAAATGTTTTAGATGAAGGAAGGCATAATAAGAAGAAGATGAAGAAATAAAGTTGTCAGTCGAAATGTTTTGTTTCACTACACAACTTAATCCAGAATTACATTGATTATGGCCACCAATTTTCTCTGTTCATTCTATACCTGGCATCTCTGTATTAGGTGTTTGACAATCGTTTTGCCAGTGCTCAGTCAAATTAATAAAATGTTCCTACCTTTAAAAGGTGCTGAAAGGATTTTGCTTCAGTCAGTTATAGCACGTCCATACGAACACGAAGTTCAAAAATTGTTTCTTATCCCTTCTATTGAGCTGGTAGCATGAATAATATTTTATCAGTGTTTTTGTTTTGTAATTCACTTGTTTGTGGAAATCTTTTGGACTCTTCTTGAATTATACCTGTATCTATCTATTTATCTGTCTGTCTGCCTGCCTGACTGCCTGTCTGTCTGTCTGCCTGCCTGTCTGTCTGTCTGTCTGTCTGCCTGTCTGTCTGCCTGCCTGCCTGCCTGCCTGCCTGTCTGTCTGTCTGTCTGTCTGCCTGCCTGCCTGTCTGCCTGCCTGCCTGCCTGCCTGCCTGTCTGTCTGTCTGCCTGCCTGCCTGCCTGCCTGCCTGTCTAATCCATCCATCTATCCATCCATCTATCTATTGTTCTGTCGAGCCAAAGATAGCACATAGGCAGAACCACAATCTCTAAAACAGAAACCTTGCGTGCCAAAATGGCACATATTGCAGAGATCATGGCTTCTAAAATCTGTTGCTGTGTTTTCATAACAGATAATACCTGTATCCTGCTAGAATATTTTTCCAGCTTCCTCTGTCAGCTTGTCAACCTTATCATTTCTAGGAACATTGTGGTGAGATAGAAGCCATTGAATCACAGTTCTTCTAAATTGTGGCACAGTTTATAAACTGTTAGATTCATCATTATTGAGTGCCCTCTCCGCACTGAAGGTTGGCTCCCATGGAGCACCATTCTGCTCTGTCTCTTGCTTTGATGGTACAGGTTGTTATAGGCTGATTTGTTATTCTTTTGATGTTACTCGTCTAAGTTTGTCTTGGCCTGCCTCTGCCTCTTTTATCTTGTGTTTTCCCTTCCAAGATTACTTTTACTAGGCTGCTGTGGCTTTCAACATGCCCTAAAAATTTAATTGATCTTGTTTGAATTGTTTTTAGCAGTTTTCTTTTAATTTTTAATTGTTTTAAGACTTCATCTTTTGTTGAGGCCAACAGAAGAGCAAAGAATTGCAGATTTCGTCTTCCCTCGATGCCAGTGGCATAGGAGGAAAGATAGAAAGAAGATCATTTGTTTTCTTTTCTTTACGTCCAATTCTTCCTCATCATTATCAAGTACAGGGCCTGCTAACAAGAAAGCCTGCGCCAGCAGGTGATTAAGTCTCTCCACAACTTTTGGTCTCGACAGTTATTCATCATTTCTGTTGTCGACCTTCTGCCAAACCATTCTCTTAAGCTGTCTAGTATCTTTTCTCATTGCGTCCCTCTATCTCTTCGTCCCTCAATTTTCCAAGTTGTTACAATATATTCCAGCTGTTCTCTTGTCATTACATGGCCAAAAAATGATGATTGTTTCTTCCTAATATTGGAAATTAGCTATCTTTTTGCTTTGGCCTCTTTCAGAACATTTTCATTACTCTTCTTAGCTGTCCATGGTATTCTCAACATTCTTCTGTAAAACCACATTTCTACAGACTCCAGTGATTTTCTTGTCTGTTGTCCAATTGTCCATGATTCACACCCATATGTTAAGACTGGCTCTACATAACTTTTAAGAACTCTTTTTCTTGTTTCTGTTGTCAAAAATGGATTGCATAGTATCTTTCTCATTTTTTGGAAAGCTGCTTTTGCCAGAGCCATTCTGTATCTCACCTCTGTTGTACATCTTCCATCTGAGGTTAACAAAGTTCCCAAATATTTAAATTCATTTACCTGTTTTAATATTGTTCCACTTGTCTTTATTTTGCACTGAGGTGATGTCTTTTCTTTGTTGTTACCATTACTTCTATCTTTTTGCTATTAAGGCTGAGTCCTTTATTTTGCTTTCTTTCACTATAATGTCCAACATTTCTTGTAACTCATTTTTACCCTTAGCGATTAAGACAGTATCATCAGCATGCCTTGGATTATTTATATTATGACCTCCAATTGTTATTCCAGGCATATCCCTTGAGGATGATAAAATAATCTCACTATAAATATTTAAAAAATCTAGTGATAACACACAACCTTGCCTAACACCCTGTTTTATTTGTTGAAACATTCTCAATTGGTTTCCAGTTCGTATGGTCGCTGTTTGTTGCCAGTACATGTTCTTTATTAATCTTAGATCTTTGCTGTCTACATTTATGCTTTCTAAAATTTTGATTATTTCTTGGTGCTTTACTTTGTCAAATGCTTTGGTATAATCTATGAAACATAGGTATAGATCTGTTTTCACCTCTATGGCTCTTTCTACTAAAGATCTTATGATATAAATGGCATTGCTTGTTCCTTTATCTCTAACAAAACCACACTTTTCATCACTGATTTTTGGATTGATTTTGTTTCACACTCTTTGCATGATGATTGTTAGTAATATCTTAGTCATATGACTCATAAGGTTTATTGTGCGATGATCATCGCATTCAATCGCACCAGATTTCTTTGGTAGGGCTATGAATATTGATTCTAGCAGTTCATCTGGTGTTGTAGATATCATTCAAAATTTGTGTTATTATTATTTCTATTCCAAAATCACCTAGGGCTTCAATCTCTTCTTTAGTTATATTATCTGGTCCAGGAGCTTTTTCTGCTTTCATATTGCGCAAGGCATCTTCCACTTCTTTTTTGAGTATTTCTGGTCCTTCTCCATTATCCTTAATATTTACTTCAGTTCATTCATCATTATAAAGATCTTTAATGTATTCTGTCGATCGTTCCCTTATGCTTTCTTGTTCAATCAACAGTTCTCCTTCCTTTGATCTTAAACATCCAGTTTTTGATTGTGTTTTTCTTCCTGTTAATTCTTCAATTTGTTTGTATATAGCTTTGGCATCTCCTTTTTGTTGCATTTCAATCTCTTTGCATCTCTGTTTTAGCCATGCTTCTTTTGCTTCATTGCATTTTATTACAATTTCTTAATTTAATCTCTTATACTCATCTTTATTTTCTTTATTTCTTCTTCTTGTGTCCATTAGCTTCAAAATGTCATTTGTTATCCATTTCTTTCTTGAATTTGTCCTCACTGGTGGTATGAACTCTTTTGATGTTTGTTACATTGATTCTTTTAGCATTTCCCACTTTTCATCAATGCTTTGTATCTTCTCTATTGCATTGTACTGGTTCTGAATTGTGATTTTATATTTGTCTTGCAACTTCTTGTCTGATTTTAGTAAATCTAAATTTAACCTGATGTTAACTGAGGCTCGTTTTGTTGCTTTTAAGTTTACTCTAGGCTTTCCCACAACTGGTACATGATCACTATTGCAATCTGCCCCAGGTCTAGTTTTCACACCACCAGACTGTTTCTAAATCTATTGCTTATCATTATGTAATCAATTTGATTACGTGCGTTGTCTCCTGGGCTTTACCATGTCCACAGACGTCTTGGATGTTACTTAAACCAGGTGATCCCTATCATCATGTTGTGTGTTCTTGCCCAATCAATAAGTTTGTCACCTCTTTCATTCCTCTCGTCTAAACCATAATGACCAACTATTTCCTCAACTCTCTCCTTTCCTACTTTTAATTAAGGTCCCCTAGAACTATGGTGTTTTCTTGATTGTACAAAGAAATTATGACGGTGGTTTTCTCTTGTCATCCGTTAGTTTGTTTACAGTTGGCTCCACTAACCTTTGACTAAAAGTCTCATCCACAGGGCAGTGGGGTTGTTTTACTTCGGGGTACCCTCCCTTAGCCTTTTACTTTCCCGAGCATACCTGCAAGGCAGCAGGGCTGCCGCAGGTTGTACTGTCTACTGCATACAGTAGCAGGTAAAATTACCCAACCTGACACAAATGATACACCTGATTTATATAAAAAAATGTTTACTTTTTTGCTCATTTTTCTCAATTTTTAATCACAAACTTCCCTTTCGGATTAGAACATTTCTGGATAGGTGGCTGAGCACGTACGTATGGGTGAAAACTAGTATTCTAAGATGCAGATTCAAGTCTCGTACTTTACCTTACCTTACCTTACCTTTCTCTTTCAGTTACAATTCCATCTCTCTTGAATTTTTTAGTCTCCTCATTCTAGAATCTGTCGCAGTTACAGTCTAATTATATTTGCCTTTTTAAAAAATCTTTCACATGGTCCTTAAATTCCACACCATACTTCCGTGAAAGGAACCTTTAAATACACTGCCTCACTTATGATCTTCAGTGCTTCTCAAATCTTTAAATTGTGCTGCCTCACTTATGATCTCTAAAGCTTCTCAAATCTTTAATTATGCTGCCTCAATATATGATCTCTAATGCTTCTCAAATCTTTAATTGCACTGCCTCACTTATGATCTTCAGTGCTTCTCAAACATTTTAATCCTACAGTCACATTCTCTAGGCAATATAGTTTTTTAAACTTGTATGCAGGTACATGAACAGCACTCATAACAATTCATGAAAAAATCTTTATATTTATCTCTTACTTCAAAGTTCTCCTACTAATAAATATTTGTTTATTTGTTATTATTATTATTTTCTTTACATTTAAAAAATTTTATTCTGAATATTTCCTTTCTTTCTTTCATGTTATCTTTGTGTCTATCTGTCTATCTTTCGTTTACCTAAAGTATTGTCTATATCTGCAATGTTGTTTCCTGTATAAATGTTACTGTCTTTTGTAATTCTTGCAGTGGCCCATATAGTTCTGTCTGTAGTGTTGTATCTATGGGCCAATGAATTTTCCTCAGTCTACTATATTCAGTGCAGTCTTGAAGTATGTGTTCAGCAGTCTGGGACGCCTGTCCAAATGTACAAGTAGTTGAGGTGCCAATCTTGAATTTTGTATACATGTGACTATTGAGTCGATTGTGTCCTGTTCTGAGGCGTATAATGATAACTTGTTCATATCTATTCATATTATAAAAGGCCTGATTTGGGGCTTGTGGTCCTCTGATTGATTTGATTATCTGTTTCTTATGATGGTATGTAACCGGTGTATCTAGTTGTGTGCCTGTTGAACCTTACTTTGCCAACTGATCTGCTTTCTCATTTCCTGGTATTCCACAGTGAGATGGTATCCACTGCAGGGCAACCCTGTGGTGCTTGCAGAGTTCAGTCAATAAGGTCTGCAGATGTGGTAATTTTCTGGATTGTAGTGCCTGGAGTACTGATCTTGCATCTGTCAAAAACACTACAGACTGCAGGCTAAGATTAATGTTCAGCAGTTTTTCTATTGCCAACTTTATTGCTTGTATTTCTGCATCATAATTGTGACAATATTTCCCTGTTGCTATTTTATTCATATCCCTAGTGTTATTTGGGTACTCTATATATGCACCTGCTCCCTCATTTTTTACTGCATTCTGTGCTGATCCATCTGTATACACACGAATCCATAGGTCTTGTGGGTATTCTTAATCCAGGAAACTGAGAGTTATTGTTTTTCGCTGTAGACTATTTTGTTCCTCTTTGTCAACTATTCCTTTCACTTCTGTTCGTATTTGAACTGATAATCCTGATTCCTCTGTCCAGGGAGTCTGTTCTGGTATGGGCAGTAGGGGGTTAACAGCTCTTGGCATGTCTGGTGTTTGTCTACTAATACGCTTGGCTTGGTGGATAAAACTGCTTCTCTTAAGTCGTCCCAATGCAAGATTTTGGAATCGGTCCTTCATTGGATGTCTCGGCATGCAAGCAAATTTTTCTGCCTGTATCAGCACCTTTGTGTCCCTCCGTTCTCTCAGTGCTGGTATCCATCACAATTTCTCCATCTCCAATATTGGTGTTGATTTCATTGCTCCTGTGATGACCCTAAGTGCCTGGTTTTGTACTTTATCCAGTTCTTGCAGTGTGGTGTTTGATGCTGAGCACCATGCAGATGATCCATATTCTAAATGTGGGCGTATACTCTGTTGGGAAACTTTACTGAGTATTTTCCCACTCGCACCCCACGTAGTTCCACACAGCTTTCTTAGAATAGCCAATTTCCTCCTTGCTTTTTGGGTTGCCTCATTTATCTGCTGTTTCCAAGATAGTTTGTTATCAAATGTAACTCCGAGATACGTAGCTTGTATGTCTTCTTTCACAGGCTCATTGTCTATGTAGATGGCTCCTGCTTTTTGTTTTGGTGAAAGAGTGAAAAGTGTAGTACTGCATTTGTCTGTATTGATGCTGATACACCATCTATTTGTCCATGAATTCAGTGCATTCATAGCTCTTTGTAACAATTTGGAGGCCACTGTTGCATACTACTCTGTGCACCACATTACCAAGTCATCTGCATACATTGCCACTTTGATACCATGTGGTAGTTCAGTAACTAGGTCATTGATGTAGATCAGAAAAAGTGTTGGAGATAGTACCCCTCCCTGTGGAACGCCCTGGCGCAGTAAGACCTTCTTACTCTTAAGACCATCTAGTTGCACTCTGGCTCTCCTGTTATGCAGGTATGCTTAGACCCATTTGTACATCCTGCCATTTACTCCATAATTTCTCAGTTTCTTCAAAAGCCCTTCCTTCCATACCTTATCAAATGCTTTCTTTAGGTCTATCCATGCTGCTAGTACCAGTTTCTTTTCTTGAAACGCATCCTCAATTTCCTGGGAACGATAGGTTGCCTGATCTTCGGTAGAGTAACACTGTCTAAAGCCTTCTTGTTGTGGGACAAGGAGATTTTCACTTTCCAGGTACCACTGCAGTCTGAGATTGATTATACGTTCCATTGTTTTGCACAAACAGCTTGTAAGGCTGATTGGTCTATAGCTGGATGTCATTGAACCATCTTTTCCTGGCTTTAGTAATGGTATCATAATTGCTTCTCTCCATGCCTGTGGCACTTTACCTGTGATCCAGCAAATGTTGTAGATCTGCAGTAGTTTTGCTTTAGCTGCAGTTCCCAAGTTCTTAATCATTTCATTAGACACTCCATCGCTACCTGGTGACTTTTTCATTTTTAATTTGGATATTGCCAGCTCTAGCTCACTTTGTGTAATGGGTATTTTTATGACTTCATGTGCGGTCTCTTCTTGTCTTGTATTTTGTTGTTTTAGACGGGTCTCTTGACGTTTCTCTAGGCTAATTTCAATATTGTTGTCACTTGCAAAGGAGTCTGCAAAGTGATTTGCTGCATGTTTACCTGTTAGAATGTTTCCATCCTTCTTCAGTGTAATTTTTGTGTTCCTTTCTGTACCCTCATCATTCAGCTGTTTTACAAGCTTCCACACTTTTCTTGTGTCTTGTTCTAGATTCAAGGACTCTGTTTTCTCTTTCCAGCTTCTCCGTCTGGCTTGTAGTTTAGCCCATTGAAATTTGGCTTTAGCATGTTGATAGTTATTGTGGTGTTCCTGGCAGGGGTTATTTTCTGCTTGCTTTCGAGATATTTCCATGTCATTGTGCAGTTGCTCTAGTTCACTACTCCAGTATGGTTTGTAGTGTTTCCGTGCCCCTCTAGGTATTGTTTCACTGGCAGCTTGTATTATTAGTCTACTGAATTCATCAACTATTTTGTTGATGTCTCTGTCTGTATTTAGATCTTTAGTCAGTACACTGGTGTAATGTTGATACATTTTCCAGTCTGCCTTTTTGTAATTCCATCTGGAGAGAGTGCTGCTCTCCCTGACGGCCTAATTTTGCACCACTAAAAAGACAGGTCGGTGGTCGCTGCCTCCAAGTTGTTTCCCAACAATATGTGTGATATTCCAATCCAGGTCTGGTGAATGGAAAGCAAGGTCTGGTGTAGATGTGGTATGCCATGATCTGGAATAGAATGTTGGTGGATCTGTTGCCTGGTTTAATAGTATAAGCCCATTGTCATCCTGCCAATTTTCAAGTTCTTCACCTCTCTTGTCCATATCTTCATAGCCCCAGCTCTGTGAATGGCTGTTAAAGTCTCCACATACAATTATTCTTTCTTTTAATGTAATTGTGTCTAGTGCTAGTGGGCGGTCACTCGGACAGTAGTAGTTAAGTAGGTGAAAGTCTGTATTTTCTGTCCTGAGGTGCAGTATTTGATATTCTGCCCCATCCATATACACTTCAATCTGACATGCATTAATGTTGTTCCTTACAAGTGTCAGTATTCCGCCCTTTTGTCTGTTTTTTCTGTCAGATCGGTAGCACTGGTATCCCCTAAACTTCAAGGCTATGTCGTTGTTTAGATGGGTTTCCTGCAAACAGCATATGCTTACTTGTTCTTCATGCAGGATATTTTCTAATTCTATCTTTTTACTGTACCCATCTCTTTTGCTGTTGATGCCTTCAGCATTCCAGTGCATTATTTTGAGTGGTCTTATTTTATGTTGGCCAGCAACTCTATTCTCTCGCCCCCTGACTCCACAGAGCGATTGAGAAGGACATCCAGAAATAGAGGTTGGGCCCTTTCGAGGCTGAGGGCCCGGCGCTGCACCTGCCTGAGTGTCCATCATGGGGCGAGTGCCATATCAATTTGCAGTTATAGACATGCTTCCCATTGGCGTAGGTGCGTGGCATCCTGATTGTTGTAGTGCGCCTTTTGCCTGGTTGCCTCCAACTTCAGCACTTAAAATTGCTAGAGCAGACTGTGGTCTTGCACGGGTGTAGGAAGGCCTGGCCAGTCTTGGTTTTCAGTCCCTGGTGACTGTTAAGCCCCATCCCCACGACAAGGGGCTGGCCTTGATGAGGTTATCTTTGTGTTATGTGGAGCCAGCCTGAACATATGGGAGTGAATTCTGGACAATTGAACAACAAAGAAAAATGTTATAGGCCTCAGAAATAAAGTTTTACAGAAGAATATTTGAGCAACTAAAAAGTATAATGAGGAAGTTCTTAAAAGAAATTTCTGGCAAAAAAGAAAGGTAACTTCCAATATCAGGAGAAAACAATCCTCATTTTTTAGCCACAGTGTCATGAGGGAGTAGCAGCTGGAATATTTTGTGATGAACAAAATAAGGAAGAAAGAAGTGATAGAGAGAAGCAGAGAAAAGATAGGTTAAGAGAATTGTTTGGTAGGAAATCAACAACAACATTGATAAACAGCTGGAAAGAAAGAAAGTTGGTGAGATATATTAACTATGTCTGCAGATAAAGCACTAGATGATGATGCTATCTTGAATGTTGCAATTCTTAATGGCTACAAGGATATAAAATACCATTGTCAGCAAATACTATAATTGATTAAACTGAACATTTATTCTGTCTTGATCTTGATTCTTGCCCCCCCCCCCCCTCCAAATCATGCCACTAGATGTTGGATAGGGCTTGTAGTGTTTTTCACCACCCATCTCCATCTTGGTTAGATGTTTGATCTTATCTTTTGAGTCTATACCTGCCAACTTTGCTTCTCTTATAAATGTTCTTTTCAGTGTCCATTTAGGTATTCCTCTTTTTCTGTATCCTGATGTTTCCCATAGAAGAGCCTGTTTTGGAATTCTCTTGTTGTCTCTTCTCAACACATGTCTGACACATGACCATTTTCTCTTCCTAATTTTAGAGGAAATCATTGGTTGTCTTATTATTTTTATTATGTATTTTTTATTTTATTGTATAACTTGAGCAACTTAGTTGAACTGAACTAACAATTGTGTTGCTTATTGCAGGCAACCCTAAAAAATGTGCAAATTACAAAAACAATATCAAAGATGCTTTCAAAGAGCAATAACTTCATACAGTTGTCTGTACTGGACTCAAATATTAAGGTAAACTTTCATTCTATAAACTTGAGTATTTCCTTTTCTCTTTTGGTCTATGGGACACCCTAGGGTAAGTGGAGTACCTGTTTAGCTTCCTGATAAGCTTATTTTAAAAAAATACAACAGATAAATGTATTCATGGATAAAAATTGGAAAGAGTAAATACGAGGTCCAACAAGTAATGAGGCTGATTTTATTATAGCCAAGACAAAAATGACATCTATGAAGCAAAGGATGGAGTCCAAAGAGGCTGTCTTCACCTGAGATCTGACAAACATTTCATTGCCCCAATAAGAATGGATACAAGGAGATCATTGTTTGACTGTGATAAAAGAAAATTGCTGTTTGACTGTGAGGATGACGGTAGGTGAATTTGCTGTTAATCGATAGACTATTCGTAAAATTTTAGTGGAAGATTTGAGGCAAGAAAAGAGTAGCTTGCTGGTTTGTACCACATTTGTTGTCTGATGACCAAAAACATCAGCGTATTGAGTACATAAAGGAAATCATCAAAACATGTTGCAAAAATAAACATTTCTTAAATCTGATTATTCTATCTATCTATCTATTGACCTTTTGAGCCATAGCCGGCCCACAGGGCATAGACCAAGATACTCTTTCTCTTATCTAAATTTTAATTCTAGCAGTTTTTAATCCTTGTAATGATTTTTTATCAAATCTTGCCATTTGTCTCTGTTATGTGCAAGCAACTCTATCTCATTGAGGGAGCTGATTCCTGCTGCTCTTGCCTCTCTGATCAATGTTCTTCTCAGTGTATCAGGTCTACGTTTCATTAACAAAAGTGTTTTTACGATAGCGGCTAGTTATACCATAATAGTTTGATTATAACAGAGGATGAAACACGTGTTTTTCACTGTGATCCTGCAACTAAATGCCAAAATGCTCAGTGGAAGTCATCATCATCACCAAAAGGCAACAAAATTTGCTTGAAAAGTTTAAAAATGAAATGTTGTTGTGCTTCACGACAGCAAGGGAGTTATTCACAAAGAATTTATTCCAGAGGGATAGACTGTCACTACTAAAGTTTAAGTATTTTGAAAAAGATTTTCTGAGTCGACCCAAGTATTCAACACCTGACAGTATTTTCTTTCTTCCTGATAATGCACTGGCTCACTGGCAGTAGTTGTACACAAATTTTTGCCCCCAAAACAAGTGTGTGTTTTCAACTATCCACCCCATTACCCAGATTAGTCTCCCTACGATTATTTTCTATTCCCAAAATTAAAGTTACCTTCGAAAGGACACTTCTTTGATGATACTGATGACATCCAGCTACTGTATGCAGTAAACAGTACAACCTGTGTCTGCCCTGCTGCCTTGCAGGAATGCAAATTAAGCTCTTTACAAAGTTTCTATTTAAAAAATAATAATAAACTATATATTTTATTTGCTATTAAGCTGTTGACAAATTTGAAATTGTATAACTTGTTGGGAGGTGAACTTAAAATCATATAATTCGTTTGACTTTAGATTGATAATCTAATAATACATGTTAATAAATAAGTGGGATTACTAGACGTCAGGATTTCATCAGACATGTCCTGCTTTTTAAGCGTGTGTGAAGGGGCTGGGTGATCTAGAGGCAAGACGTCGACCTTTGGGCAAGGAGGTCCTAGGTTTGATTCCCACCATAGGCAATGAAAAATAACAAAAATAAAATAAAAAATCCCAATTTATGACTTTACCCTTCCTTGGTCTCCCTGTAGTGAGATCTGACGGCTAGCCCTCTCAGAAAATAATGAAAAGCAGGAGGTCCGGCGTGCATTCTGCACACATTAAAAAACTCTTGACAGTAGGAAATTTAAAAGAGTAAGACAAAAATGGCACCTGCCTTGACAAAATTAATAATCTACCCAAAAGTGTTGAAACTTTCGATGATAAAAATATGAGACTGTCTCTGATGTTGGAGAATATCTGGCTGTAAGGCTAGTGGCACCTGATCACATGGCTGACAGTGTGAAAAGTAGGAAAAAGGGATTTTCACGCAAAATTCATTACCTCGGTACTTCTCTAGAGATATAAAGCTAGCAAACGCAAACAAACAAACAAGTGTTTTTCCTACGCCCAGCCAGACAATTACTTTATTATATAAAGTGCTATATTTTCATTTCCTGCTTTTTCAGATACAATGTTCTACTTTTCTTTTTTATCATCTGGTAGCACTATAAATAAGTAAAGTCTCCCATTTATGGGGTATATGATGTTAGCCCCTTATTTTTAACTGACTAACAGGTCATTCTATCAGTCTATGTCAACAGATGCGAGGAAGAGGTTTTTTTGGTGCTAAATGGAACCAGCTCTGATCTATGGAAATTAATCATTTAGAGTAGACAAACAGATGAAAAGACAATTAGAGGCCACAGAAAAGACATTTCTCAGAAGAGTGTTGAAAGTTCTCTGGACAGCTAAAATGACCAACGAGGACATTCTCAAAGAGACCAACTCAAGAAGGGAGCATCTAAAAAATACCAGAAAGAAACAATCAACATTTTTCGGGCACATCGTGAAAAGAGGAAAGTTGATTGTTTCTTTCTGGTATATATGAGTTATCATGTACTAGTCTGCATGTTGTGTAGCAATACTTGAAACACTTGTAATCAATATCTTATTTTAATTTTTGGAATTTTTCTCTGGAATATGATTGATGTTCTGCTTTCAAACATTGTTGTATGTTTGTTGCTCACAACAGTCAGGAAGCAATGTGTCCATCAAAGTTGATGGAACTGAACCGCTTAACGAAATTGTTTATGAGGTAAGCCTTGTCTTGATTTGTAGACCTGACATCATTTGTAGACTTTACATCATTTGTGAATATAATATCATTTGTTGATTTTACATCATTTGTGGATATAATATCATTTGTAGACTTTACATCATTTGTGGATATAATATCATTTGTTGACTTTACATCATTTGTAGACCAGACATGATATTCAGACTACATCATTTGTGGACCTGACATAATTTGTGGACCTACCATCATTTGTGGACCTGACATCATTTGTGGACCTACCATCATTTGTGGACCTGACATCATTTGTGGACCTACCATCATTTATGGACCTTATATCATTTATGAACCTAACATCATTTAAGGATCCAACATCTTTTGTGGACCAAATATCATTTAAGGATCCAATATCTTTTGTGGACCAAATATCATTTATGGATCCAATATCTTTTGTGAACTTGATATCATTTTGATTTCATCTTTATAAACAATTTTAATGAAGCTTTCCTATAACACTAGTCTGTAGCAAACCTGCAATATGTGTGTTTTACCTAAAGGTCTTGCAATAATTTAGTGATCTAACATATCTGATCATTATCATTGTTGTGGTTGTGAATTAATTAATTTTGGTTATAGTTATGGTTAGTCAAAGGCCCCGGTATCACTGCAAACAAATTAAAATCCATAATTGCTCAAATGCTCATGCCAGTGGAATCATCCAAATTAAAACTCATCTCACTGAAGGATCCAAAAAAATAAAGGCAGCTGCAGTCCCCATCATAGCAGCTATAGCACACACTAAAAGACATATGGCCAAGTGGCACCAAAAGTGAACGCAGCTGAATTATCCTCCTTCATACGATATCATCATTCATTGTAAGCAATTGGAATATCAAAACATAATTTGGATGAAAAACACAGTTCATGGTGTGAAGAGAGCACTAAGCTTTGTAGCACCCACAAAAAGCCGGACTTAGATTATATGAAACTGCAGCAAGGAACACTTTTCAGACTGAGTCTCAATAATTCATGCCGCCTATCCACCATATTGACCGGAAGCCTAATTAATTTTGTTATTTACCAATTGATTTATTTAATTGACAGAAGGGTCATGGATTAATTTCTTACAGATTAAAAACATTTTGAATCTCAGTGCAGTTATTCTCTTTGAGGAAAGCGATGTAAGGATAGAGTGGGTTGTAAATGAGCAAAAATAACACTTAAATTGTATAATTGTCTGGTGACAGAATAGATAAAACAATCTTCATCTTTTATACCTTAAACATCACAGTTGCAACTCCCAACATGAAAAACACTAAAATAAATATTTTTGTTTTATGTTGCTGCAGCTTTTGTCTAGAGGCAGCATGATTGATTCAGGAATAGTGGATGCCCAAGGTGAAAAGACTTTCAACATTGAATTCCTAGTGACTCCATCTTTTGCCCCCACTACCCAGTTGCTTGTGTATTACAAAAGAGGAGTAGATGAAATTGTAGCTGACAGTCTAGCTTTCAATGTGGAAGGGATCTTCAACAATGATGTAAGATGCATCTTAAATACTTACTACTTTTTAGTATATAATTTCATTAAACTTATTAGAAGTTCAGTAAAGAGAGAGAGTGTGAGAGAATGCCAAATTATTCCATTAATTGTTTTGGTTTCATGTAATTTTCTCTCATGTATTATAAGCTTCTAAAACAATTTGTGTGTAGAACATTCAGACAAACTCTTTCTCTACCTGTCTGTGTAGAACATTCAGACAAACTCTTTCTCTACCTGTCTGTGTAGAACATTCAGACAAACTCTTTCTCTACCTGTCTGTGTAGAACATTCAGACAAACTCTTTCTCTACCTGTCTGTGTAGAACATTCAGACAAACTCTTTCTCTACCTGTCTGTGTAGAACATTCATACAAACTCTTTCTCTACCTGTCTGTGTAGAACATTCAGACAAACTCTTTCTTTACCTGTCTGTTTGGAATATTCAGATAAACTATTTCTCTACCTGTCTGTTTGGAACATTCAGACAAACTCTTTCTCTACCTGTCTGTTTGGAACATTCAGACAAACCTTTGCTCTACATTCTGTTTGGAACTTTCATACAAACTCCTGCTCTACCTGTCTGTGTAGAACATTCAGACAAACTCTTTCTCTAACTGTCTGGAACACTCATACAAACTCTTTCTCTACCTGTCTGTGTAGAACATTCAGATAAACTCTTTCTCTACCTGTCTGTCTGTTGTAGAACATTGAGACTAATTCATGCTCTACCTGTCTTTTGTAGAACATTGAGACAAATTCTTGCGCTATCTGTCTGTGTGTTATATTCAGACAAACTCTTTCCCTACCTCAGTACCAGTCTGTGTGGATAATCCAGACAAACTATTGTTTATCCATTTCTTGATGTTTCTTTGCAGTTGCAAACTATATCATTTCGCCATGTGATACCTTTAAGCAGACTGTTAATTTTGTCCAGTTGTAATTGTTTCATTGCAGCCATTGTGATGATATTTCTTGTCTGAGAGTTTAATCAGTTTGTATTCTGTCCATTTCTCAATGTTTCTCTCTGTTTTGAAAGCAGAATACCTTATCTCTTATAATAAAATACAAAATATTATTCTATTCCTGTTTAATCTTACAGATATCTTTCATAATTTCTATTTTATCTCAGATTTAACTGTAATAAACCCCTTAACTAAACACTCTTACTAGGGTACATGGAAATGATTGAATACATGTACAATGTATAGAATGAAAAATGGAATACATATGAAATGTAATGACAATTCTCACCAGTATTGTACAGAATGAGACAATCTTTGTGGATCATCCCAAGGTTGTATTATGGGGTACTTGTGAGGAAGTGATGAACTCTGCTAATGACTAAATTCATAGAAGTGATTTGTCTTTCACAGCTGTTTGTTTTAATCTTAAAGTGGCTTTTTAGCTCTAATCTTAGAAATGCTACATCATAGTGGATGATGATGTCCAGATATCCCCCCTCTCTCTCTCTGCGATCAGGACTCAATCAGAGTAGGATTCCAGACTCCCACATGAAGTCAGCTGTCAGGTTGAGTGTGTTGATCACCCCCACAGACATAACATCACATTTAGAGTCTGCCAGATCCACTCTGATTGAACACCCGTTAAAACGTTGCACTGTGTTCTGTGCCAGTGGCCCAGTGCATCTGATTTCAGCCAGCATTTTATTCACGTTTGCATTCCTTAGCCTTTGATTGTCCCCAATCTTCCTGCAAGGCAGCAGATTGTCTTTTCTGTAGGGGGATTCTGCCCTTAGATGGTCTGCCCTCCCAGGTTTACGAGCACCATCTGCCCGAGTCACTAGAGGTGACTAACACAGACATACCTGACATGAAAGATGATGATGTCCAGATCCTAATTCATCCCCCTCACTCTTAAAATTGGTATTTTATGAAAGTGGTATCAATTTGTGACACTCAACCATAGTTTCAATTCGTGGTACCCTACAAACATCATCATCAAGTACCTTGCCTGCTGGCGTAGGTGATCATGTCTCTCCACAACTTTCTATCTTGACAGTTATTTATCAATTCTTTTGTTGACCTTCTGCCAAGCCATTCTCTTAAGCTGTCTGGTATATTTTCTCATTGCTTCCCTGTATCTCTTCGTCCCTCAATTTTCCCAGTTGTAATATATTCCAGCTGTTCTCTTGTCATTACATGGCCAAAAAATGATGATTGTTTCTTCCTAATATTGGAAATAAGCTATCTTTTTGCTTTCACCTTTTTTGGAACATTTTCATTACTCTTCTTAGCTGTCCATGGTATTCTCAACATTCTTCTGTAAAACCACATTTCTACAGCCTCCAGTGATTTTCTTGTCTGTTGTCCTATTGTCCATAATTCACATCCATATGTTAAGACTGGCTTTACATAACATTTAAGGACTCTTTTTCTTGTTTCTGTTGTCAAAAATGGATTGCATAGTCTTTCTCATTTTTTTAAAGCTGCTTTTGCCTGAGCCATTCTGCATCTCACCTCTGTTGTACATCTTCCGTCTAAGGTTAACCCTACAGACACACAATATTAAATAATTAAAGTAAATGTTTACATACAATATTTTAGTGGCTAATGTAATAAAAATTTTCAACTCAAATGTTAAGTTGGTCCTATTATATGGCTGTGAAACATGGAGAACAACAAAATTAACAATCATGAAGATACAGACTTTCATTAATGGATGCTTACGCAGAATAAAAGAATGGAAGTGGCAGGCCAAATCACTAACATAGAATTATGGAAATGTACCAGTCAAATACCAGTGGATAAAGAGATACAGCGAAGACGATGGCGCTGGATAGGACACACACTATGGAAGCCAACTGAGAGTATTACACAACAGGCCCTTTTTTGGAATCCCCAAGGGAAAAGACAAAGAGGAAGACCAAGGAATTCTTGGAGAAGACAGATAGAAGCAGAGATGAAGATGATGGGGAAGACATGGAATGATCTTAAAAAAATGGCAAAAAACAGAATGACTTGGAAAATGATTGTTGAAGGCCTATGCTCCACTGGGAGCTGAAAGGGTAGAAGAAGAAGAATATTGGAAAATAACTCTCTTTTTGCTTTGACCTTTTTCAGAACAGTTTCATTACTCTTCTTTGCTGTCCTCAACATTCTTCTGTAAAACCACATTTCTACAGCCTCCAGTGATTTCCTTGTATGTTGTCCTATTGTCCATAATTCACATCCATATGTAAAGACTGGCTCTACATAACATTTAAGGACTCTTTTTCTTGTTTCTATTGTCAAAAATGGATTGCATAGTCTTTCTCATTTTTTTTCAAGCTGCTTTTGCCTGAGCCCTTCTGCGTCTCACCTCTGTTGTACATCTTCCGTCTAAGGTTAACCCTACAGACACACAATATTAAATAATTAAAGTAAATATTTACATACAATATTTTAGTGGTTAATGTAACTAAAAGATATAAAATTGACACATCTGAGAGTTTCTGGAGTCCAATGTTACATTTTAAATTACAAACTTTTTTAAACTTTAAGGTGCAGCTTTTTTCTAATCACTTTGAATGTTCAAAAGAAGAAGTTTGTGTATCTTATCTGCTTGGAAAGGAACAATTGAGCAAAGCAACTTGAGTATCAGTGACAAATAACTGTACTGTATGTGTAACATTGATCGAGAAGGGGATACAAGTAAAGAAATTAGAATCAGAATAGCTAAAGCAGCAATGTCTTTCAGAAGCCTTGAAAAGTTGTGGAAATCAAAACTAATCAGCACAAACACAAAACTTAGGCTATTCAAATCAAATGTACTATCAACCCTTATGTATGCGTGTGAAAGCTGGAAAACAACAAGAGATATAGAAACAAAGTTGAACGCATTTGAAAATAAATGTTTAAGGAAAATACTTGGTATAGCGTGGAACGAATTCAAAACAAACGAGGAAATTAGAGAAATCGCCAATCAACCACTAATATCTTCAGTAATCAAGAAAAGATGATGGTCATATGTTGGACATGTGATGAGAAGAGATAATAACCGAATAGCAAAGCAGGCCCTCATATGGGAAACAACAGGTAAGAGAAAAAGAGGAAGACCCAGGGAGACACTGAGAAGAACATTGATGAGAGAGGCAAGAGCAGCAGGATTTGGCTCTCTCAATGAGATAGAGCTGCTTGCACAGAACAGAGACAAATGGCAAGATTTGATAAAAGATCTTTAAAAGAAAACTGCTAGAACAAAAATTCAGATATGAGAAGGTGTATCTTGGTCTACGCCCTATGGGCCGGCAACGGCTCGAAAGGTCAATAGATAGATAGATGTGCAACATGCTAAGCATAAGAAGCTGAATACTGAAGAAAAAAAAAGAAGAAGAAGAAGAAAATGAAGAATAAATTTAACAAGAACTTTTTTCTTGCTTGTAGTCATTTTATTTATGATTCTGGTGACCTCCAGGTGGAGATCGCCTTCAGCCAGAATGAGACTGAACCAAACAACAATCTGGACCTTAATGTGAAAGCATATCCAGGCTCTGACGTTTTTATCCTGGTTGTTGACCAAAGTGTTCTTCTGCTAAAGTCTGGCAATGACATAACTCCAGAAAAGGTGAGCATGAAATCAAACAAATGTCAGAATAATAATATGTCAGCTCTTAATTATATAAATGAAAGTTTAAAGTTTGGGTAATCTACAATGATGTCTTTGAACTTGCTCTTTTTGGTGGTCTGATGTTTAAAGAAATATGTTTGTGATGAGAACTGAAAGAATGGGTGAAACAAAATTAATTTTTTTATATTTAAGAAAAAATATTAAATGTTTCAACTACTATACAGTAATAGAAATCCTTACCTTACCTTACCTTACCTTACCTTACCTTACCTTACTTTACTTTACCTTACCTTACCTTACCTTACCTTACTTTACCTTACCTTACCTTACTTTACCTTACCTTACCTTACTTTACTTTACCTTACCTTACCTTACCTTGCCTTACTTTACCTTACTTTACCTTACCATACCTTACCTTACCTTACCTTGCCTTACCTTACCTCACCTTACCTTACCTTGCCTTACCTTACCTTACCTTACCTTGCCTTACCTTACCTTACCTTACCTTGCCTTACCTTACCTTACCTTACCTTACCTTGCCTTACCTTACCTTACCTCACCTCACCTTACCTTACCTTACCTTACCTTACCTTGCCTTACCTTACCTTACCTTACCTTGCCTTACCTTACCTCACCTTACCTTGCCTTACCTTACCTTACTTTACCTTACCTTACCTTACTTTACCTTACCTTGCCTTGCCTTATCTTACCTTACCTTACCTTACCTTGCCTTGCCTTGCCTTGCCTTGCCTTGCCTTACCTTACCTTACCTCACCTCACCTTACCTTACCTTACTTTACCTTACTTTACCTTATCTTACCTTACCTTACCTTACCTTACTTTACCTTACTTTACCTTACCTTACCTTACCTTGCCTTACCTTACCTTGCCTTACCTTACCTTACTTACCTTACCTTACCTCACCTTACCTTACCTTACCTTACCTTACCTTACCTTACCTTGCCTTGCCTTGCCTTACCTTACCTTACCTTACCTTACCTTACCTTGCCTTGCCTTGCCTTGCCTTACCTTACCTTACCTTACCTTACCTTACTTTACCTTACCTTACCTTGCCTTGCCTTACCTTACCTTACCTTACCTTGCCTTGCCTTACCTTACCTTACCTTACCTTACCTTACCTTGCCTTGCCTTGCCTTACCTTACCTTACCTTACCTTGCCTTGCCTTACCTTACCTTACTTTACCTTACCTTACTTTACCTTACCTTACCTTGCCTTGCCTTGCCTTACCTTACCTTACCTTACCTTGCCTTACCTTACCTTGCCTTACCTTACCTTACCTTACCTTACTTTACCTTACCTTACCTTACCTTACCTTACCTTACCTTACCTTACCTTACTTTACCTTACCTTACCTTACCTTACCTTGCCTTGCCTTACCTTACCTTACCTTACCTTACCTTACCTTGCCTTACCTTCCTTTACCTTACCTTACCTTACCTTACCTTACTTTACCTTACCTTACCTTGCCTTACCTTACCTTACTTTACCTTACCTTACCTTACCTTACCTTGCCTTGCCTTACCTTACTTTACCTTACCTTACCTTACCTTACCTTACTTTACCTTACCTTACCTTGCCTTGCCTTGCCTTACCTTACCTTACTTTACCTTACCTTACCTTACCTTACCTTACCTTACTTTACCTTACCTTACCTTACCTTACCTTACTTTACCTTACCTTACCTTACTTTACCTTACCTTACCTTACCTTACCTTACTTTACCTTACCTTACCTTACTTTACCTTACCTTACTTTACCTTACCTTACCTTACCATTTTTTACCTCACCTCACCTCACCTTACCTTACCTTACCTTACCTTATTTTACCTCACCTCACCTCACCTCACCTCACCTTACCTCACCTCACCTTACCTCACCTCACCTTACCTCACCTCACTTTACCTTACCTTATTTTACCTTACCTTATCTTACCTCACCTCACCTTACCTCACCTCACCTCACCTCACCTCACCTCACCTTACCTCACCTCACCTTACCTTACCTTATTTTACCTTACCTTATCTTACCTTATCTTACCTTATCTTGCCTTGCCTTACCTTACCTCACCTCACCTCACCTTACCTCACCTCACCTTACCTCACCTCACCTTACCTCACCTCACCTTACCTTACCTTATTTTACCTTACCTTATCTTACCTCACCTCACCTTACCTCACCTCACCTCACCTCACCTCACCTCACCTTACCTCACCTCACCTTACCTTACCTTATTTTACCTTACCTTATCTTACCTTATCTTACCTTATCTTGCCTTGCCTTACCTTACCTCACCTCACCTCACCTTACCTCACCTCACCTTACCTCACCTCACCTTACCTTACCTTATTTTACCTTACCTTATCTTACCTCACCTCACCTCACCTCACCTCACCTTACCTTATTATTATACTTACAGTTTATCTCAAATTAAATATTCTGTTCAAGTCACATTTCTCAGATTCCTGATTTATTTCTTCACAAACATGTATCTAAGCAATTCATATCCATCTAGTGTTTCTAACTTATTACTTGTCCGATGTCTTTTGATCAGGCGAGCCAATCAGTGTCCACGTTTGACAAAACAGAAAAGCCTTCAGGATCACAGTTTGCATTGTCTTACAGTGCAGCCAATGTAGATGAGGTCTTCAATGTAAGTAATACATTTGTGAAGGTTACTTATTATGCACTCAAATTTTTAAAATAATCAGATGTATTTACAACAATCAACAATCAACAACCCTAGTGAATAATCTTCATCCCAACGTTTTGCTACCAATGCCAGACCTGGACTCTAGACTCAAGAACAATAGGAAAAATAACCAACCAGTGAGATGAAATGTGTTAGATGATTAACAGGAAGCAGCCTGAAAGGTAAGATCAGAAATGAAGAACTGAGAAAAATGCTAGAAGTAATTCCTACCACTGATTACATAAAGAAACAACAGATAAATAGTTTAGCAACCTAAAAAGACAGAGAAACTAAAATACAATGCAACAAGCATTTAATAAACTTTAAGAGAACACCAGATTCAAGGGTTAACTACAAAAAGATGGAATGATGTAATATTAGAAACATCAGGAAACATAAAAACAGCAGAGGTCAACAGAAAAGCAAAAGAGTAATTATATATCCCCTCAATGCTGAAAGGCAAATGAGGAAGGAAAGAAGAAGTAAATACTAATGTGTGAAAGAAATATAACATATGCTCAGTGTTAAAAATGTAATGCTGGAACTAGATTTATTGTGCTCTCAGAGGAACTAGAAATCTAGAAATGAAGTATCAACTTGTGGATCTAAGAGAAACTGCCAATAAAGAGAAATGGAAAGAGAAGAATTTGATGCAGTGAACAGTGGGAGAAAATGTACACAGTTAAACTTAAGGCACTTAATGAAGAATGACCATGATAAATAGAACTGAGGTATTTTCTTATTACCTAGCATAATGCCACAGAACATGTAATTTACTTACTTCTTCTAGGTCTGTGATCAAGGACAAGAAGAAAGTTAGCTCTAGAATTAGCTCTAGAAAATGGTTTTAATTTTTGCATTAGGAAATTTCTCTGATTTTTGCACAAGAAAATTATTCATATTTTTGCCTAAGTAGAAAAAACAAAACAAAATAATAAGAAAGGAAAGAAGTGAATTTAATTAGGTGTTTTAAAACACCTCAGACAATACCTGATTTTCTTCTCTGTTAATAACCGTTCTTAATAAGTGCAATACAAATATGTGAAATAATTTTGCATGTCACTTCAAATTTTCAATGACTTTTTTTTTGCACATTATCTCACTTGCATCAGCCTGTACAAAAATATTAGACCACAAGTGACAATGGTCATTGAGAATACCATCTATTTCTGTAATCTAGTTATAGGTTGTTTATCATTTAAACATTTAATGAGTTAATAGGTATGTGGGTCACAATTTTTTACCTTTAATGTAGTGAGGTTGGAAGATCAGAATTTGCAGTTACCGATGGGTCTAACATCACCATCATGCAGCATAATAATAAACAGGACAAATCTGAAACAAGTGCAACGTGTCAAATACTTGGGCACAATAATAACATCAGATGGAAAATGCACCACAGAAATAAAAAGCAGAATAGCCCAGGCCAAAATAGCATTTCAGAAAATGAAAAATATCTTATGCAACAAATCTATGTCAATAGAAGTGAGAAAGAGAGTTCATCGGTGCTAAATAGAACCAGTTCTGACCTGTGGGAGCAAATCATGGACAATAGACAAACAAATGAAAAGGCCACAGAGATGGGATTTCTCAGAAGAATTTTGAAAGTTCCCTGGACAGCTAAAAAGACCAATGAGGAAATTCTCATAGAGGCCAACACAAAAAGGGAGCTCTTAAACAACATCAGAAAGAAACAATCAACATTTTTCGGGCACTTCATGAGAAGAGGAAAGTTGGAATACCTGGTTACAACTGGCAAAATAAAAGGAAAGAGAGATCGTGGACGACAAAGGGAGAAAATACTGGATAGCTTGGTGTCATGGCATGGAAAATGGTCAACAACAGAATTGATAAGATGTACTGTAGATAGAAGATTGTGGAAAGTCATGATCGCCTATGCTAACCGGTATGTCACATGATGATGATAATGATGGGTCTATGCTGTAAGTTTGAAATTATGTTGGGGTTCTTTAACCACCTCAGACACTGATGATCTTTTCATCTAGACAATTGATACTTTTACATTTAATGAGAAGGTGTTCAAGAGTGCTCTTTCATTGATCTTAATTTATTAGAATTTCTTAATTTAATTTCTTGAAATTGGAAGTGAATAAACAGAACTGCTTTATCCAATATTTGTCCTCAACCCCAAAACAGTAAAAAATATCTTATAGCTTACAATAGAAACAAGAAAAAGAGTTCTTAAATGTTATGTAGAGCCAGCCTTAACATATGGATGTAAATCATCGACAATAGGAAAACAGACAAGAAAATCACAGGAGTCTGTAGAAATGTGGTGTTACAGAAGAATGTTGAGAATACCATGGACAGCAAAGATGAGTAATGAAAATGTTCTGAAAGAGGCCAAAGCAAAAAAGATAGCTAATTTCCAATATTAGGAATAAACAATCATCATTTTTTGGCCATGTAATGAGAAGAGAATAGTTGGAATATATTGTAACAACTGGACAAGTTGAGGGACAAGGAGATAAAGGGAAGCAAAGAGAAAGATACCAGACAGCTTAAGAGAATGGCTTGGCAGAAGGTCAACAACAGAAATGATAAATAACTGTTGTGATCAAAAGTTGTGGAGAGACATGATCACCTACGCCAGCAGGCCTGGTACATGATGATGATGATAGCTTACAATGTATGGTGCAACTCTGGGGACAATTCTGCTTTTGGATACTATTTTCTTGCTCTGTGTTAAATCTAACCAACTTCTACAGGATGGGGCATTCCACTTGTGCCAGGTGTATATTTGTGACTTTCTGTGTTTGAAGAATGTGTTGGCGATGCACATATAATTGTGACTCCAAAGTTCTAGCGAAATAGATTTAGTTCTACAATATATTACTTCATCTTTCAAAATGACCTCAGAAAAAATGTTACAATAAATCATTTGCACAATAAACCATTCTTACAGAATGTGCCTACAAAGTTTTTAAATAAATCCATTTATACAATAAGTTATATTAACAAATGTGCTTTAACAGTATTCAAATAAATCTTAAACAATAAATCATCTTACCAAGTTGTGCTTAAATGTTTCAAGTAAATCTATGCAAAAAGCACATTTATCTTTTAATCTGTACTCAGAAAGCTGGCCTAAAGATTGTCACAGACATAGTCCCTGCTCAACCACCACTTAGTCCATATGGTAAGTTTGTTCCCTTTCTTCTACATTCTTTGAATTACTTCATGTCTTTTTCTTTACTTCTCTGAAACCATGTGAATGTTTCTGTCTGAAAATTAAATGGGTTGAATTAATTGTTGAAAATATGATGGGTTGAATTAATTGTTGAAAATATGATGGTTTGAATCAATTGTTGAAAATATGGTGGGTTGAATTAATTGTTGAAAATATGATGGGTTGAATTAATTGTTGAAAATAATTTATGACTAAAAACTCTGAAGAAAGCATTAAATGTGACATTTTAACCATTCACAGTGAATCTATGATTTAATACTTTGATAATTTTTGTAATTTTATTTGTGTTTTGGCTTGAAAAAAAAGAAGTTATTTTCTTCTTCTTCTTTTGCATTCACTTTCCTGTGATAAGAAGACTGCATGATGGGATGAAAAAACCCATTAATCTTGTTATTTGTAAAGGCAGTGAGTTCAAATGTTACAATAGATATTAAATTTTTTTTTATGATCGATTATGGTTTAAAAAGAATTCCCCAAATTATAAAAAATTATGTGGTTAAAACTGAATACAGCATCCTCTGAATCTCTAAGATTTGTTCATCTTTAATCTTTTTGTTACAAGCATTAAATACTAAAACATCATAAATATTTTTGCAGCTAAAAACTTTACTTTTTGTGTGTGATGTCACAAACTGGAAGTAAATATAAATTTTAGGAATGAGTGAATTGCATTAGGCTCAAGATGTCTTTATTTATAAAAACTGCAGAATTTCCAAGATTAAAACTTAAAACATAAAATACCACTTTGAAATGAAAACAAAGAGCTGCATGACAGGTAAGACATAGCCCATACAGCTAAGATATAGCCCATACGGGTAAGACATAGCCCATACAGCTAAGACATAGCCCATACAGGTAAGACATAGTATCCTTGCAGAGCATTTGTCATGTTTCCTCTTTTTTTTAAAAAATATTATGATTACATTTGGGTGATATTGGAAGAAATTAAAAGCAGATATAAAATGATAAACACCTTTAAAAGTTTTATAGCCAGACTTTTGTATGTGACCTCTTGACATACTCACAGCAGGAAAAAGGTGGCAAAAAAAGAAGAAGATGAAGGCAGTGCAAGTTAATAGAATATCAATAAAACAGAGCCGTGCTGATGATGATTATAACAATGAATTAATGCCAGAGGCAGATGAAAGAAAATTGCTGATGCCTCTTGGGAATATACGGCAGTTCTTTCCAGAAGTCTGGGTGTGGACTAAGGCTAACATACGGTATCATCTTTCTGTGGTTCTGTGGTCCATTTTTAATGAACACACAAAGACCTTCCAGGAGTTAACTGCATGAAAACAGTCACAGTTTGCATCTGTTCATAAATGTTGATAGCATCCCTTAACCTCTGCACTCCTATTGTAACTGTGTGAGATCATGGCATATAAGCTTTAAGCCAGTACCAGTCATCACTGACCATTAACCAAACTTTTTTATTAATAGGAACAAAAGAACAAATGCAAGATATATTGCCATAAGGTGTTAAGATGTACAAGAGAAAACACTGGCCATAAAATGGAAATGGACATGAAAACCTCACGGGGGCCATGGTAAAGACACAAGAAAATAAAAAAAATGGAAAGCTTCAGCTTTGTGGATAAGACGGGAATAAACAAAGCAATGTTTTGACTAGACTTTTTTGGAGAACATACACAAACAAAACTGCTTGAAAAATAGTAAAATCCATAGAGAAATGAGTAGTTAAAATAATGGTAGCTGGGGTTGGTATCACTGCATAAAATCACAAGAAGAGATATTGTCAAGTCAACTGTAGTTCTGTTATGGGAAATTTGAAAAATACATACTTAGATGGGGCCTTTAAAAGGTGAGAAAAGATGAGGAGGGTCTTTAAATATTAGAAGATGAAAGATAAAGTGCCATTAGATAAAAGAGTAAAAAGAAGTAATTCCCCTTGGATTTAAAGAACCAAATCAGGTTTTGAGATTGTTCTCTTGAGCGAACCAGCTACAGTTGTCAAAGATGAATGAGAAAATGCCAGTAGCTGGGATATTTTGGGTACCACTATGGTCAGGAAAATTGAAGTGAACTGCAGCAGGGTCAATGGCATCATGGGAAATATGGAGAATTTCCCAGAAGCAACCACCAAATGTTGTAAAGACTGACATTAGTTTAATATGCAAAGACAGTTCTCTTACCGCAAATGAAACAGGAAATGGATATAATAAGTATAGTGGATAAAAATTGCAATTGACAAGCATCAGCAGACAAGAAATATAATAAATAATGACATTGAACAGACACAGCCTTTCCAATGTAAAACTAGTGTGGCTCTTTTTTTTAACTTCTGCTGGATATGCTTTCTGAACTTGACAAGTTGTCTTAAATTGTATGTTAAGCTGTCACTGAACTTGACAAGTTGTCTTAAATTGTATGTTAAGCTGTCACTGAACTTGACAAGTTGTCTTAAATTGTATGTTAAGCTGTCACTGAACTTGACAAGTTGTCTTAAATTGTATGTTAAGCTGTCACTGAACTTGACAAGTTGTCTTAAATTGTATGTTAAGCTGTCACTGAACTTCACTTGAAAGAATTTTTGAGTTGATTTTAAATTGTCAATAAAACAAGCTTTAGGCTGTTGTTGAACTTAATTTTTAACAAAATTCATGTGGGGCAGCCTTGTACTAGTGCCATTTAGCTGACACAAGTTCACTGTTTTAAGTTTGACCTTGATACCAAACTATTATAACATCTACTACCAGTCATTTATAATGACACCCACTAATCTACATGTCAAAAATGTCAAAGGAAATGACATATATTTGTATGCCTGGCTAGTTTTGCCTTCATAAAAGATATTATTAAACCTTTTCAGCTTGGACACAATTTCTGATATATTTTGTTTAAGTAGTAATTGTCAGCATCCTAACTGTATATTGTTGCAGTGAGCGAGTAACTCATTAATTAGATTTATGTTTTCTTAGTAGAAGAGTTTCATTATGGAGTGAACATGTTTAGAATAATGTCAGAAAAAAAAATAATGTTCTGGGCACAAACTAAGACTTGAACAAGCTGGTTCACTTCGGGATAGATCGTGGACAGACCAAATTACTGTCCTGCACATTTTCATAGAACAGTCAATGGAATGGCTGTCCTCATCATGCATTGCCTTTGTGAACTTTGAATGAGCATTTGATAATGTAGGCAGAGATGTGATATGGAAACTGATGCTCCACTACATGATCTCAAACGAATTCATCAAACTAACTCAATTGTGTGATAACTCTAAATGTCAGGTTGTTCTTAATGGGAAGCTCACAGATCCCATTGCAATGCAAACAGAAGCTCATCAATGGCGTTTTGTCTTGCCAATAATGTTTTTTTCTGGTGATAAATTAGATCATGAAGAGAACTACTTCAGGAAACAATACCAGTATCCAGTGGACTCTCAGTAGGCAGTTAGAGGATCTAGGCCTTTGCTGATCATGTGTGTCTCCTGTAAACAGCTATATGCTCAATGTAAACTAAATAGAATATCCACAAAAGTAGAGAAAACCAGTATGGAGATCAATTTACATAAGACAAAGATGATGAATATCAACAGCAGACAACAGATGCCAAACATATTCCAAGAAATAAACATCAAATAGACAGGAACTTTCACCTTTTGGGCACTGTAGTCTGTATTGACGGTGAAACTGATGAGAACACTAAAAGCAGAATTAACAAAGTCAGAATTGCCCATAACACTTTTCGTCCTGTAAGCAAGTTCAATGCACTTTTTCTGCAGAACAAAATCAGGATCTTAAACACAAATGTCAAAGCAGTCCTACTCAGTGGATCAGAAATATGGAGGGAAATAAAGACTAGTAGCAACAGACTCCAATTTTCATAAGCAGTTGTCTCCAATATCTTCTTAATATTAGATGGCAAATAAAATTACAAAATGAAAACTTTGGAACTGACTAGATCCCTATAAGATTGGAGATCAAGAAAAGGAAATGGGGATGGACTGGCTGCACATTGCAAATACCATCAAGCAATATTATAAGGCAGTTAATGAACTGGAATCCACAAGGAACTGGGAACATTGGAAGGCTCAAGCAGACCTAACGAAGAACTATCAAGACAAAATCAAAGGCTGCAGGATGAAAGTAGGCTCAATTGGAGAAAATAGCACAGAATGAGGTCCATTGGCTGAGTGTGGGTGCTGCCCTTTGCTCCATGAGGAGCTACAAGGCAAAAGTCAAATCATGAGCTTGCTTTGAAAGTGATTGCATGGTTCCACCACATTTCTGCAGCTATGTTCTGTGAGTAAAAAACATAATGCTTATCTTTAAAATATATATTCTCACAGTCATTATCATCATCATTTAGCTTGTCCCAGTTGGAACTTGGCTCCAATGACAACTACTTTGAAGTGTTCTCTGTCCTTCATGATATGTCCAGAGTCTACAACAGTCAATTCCAGCTTGTGTACAATATCTTGCATCCACCTTTTTTCTTGGTCTTCCTCTCATTTACCTGGTACATTCCTCCATTATGATCTTCTCTAGGCTAACAAGTCATTTATTGATTGATATAATGTATGTTCCTTATTTTTATTTTCTTTAGCAACACATTTTTAAAAATATTAAGTTGTTGAAAAATAGACAATTTGTTATTTGTTCCGTTTTTTGTTTCTGGATCTTTTCTCATGGTATTTTAGTGATGAATGAGCAGGATGAGATTTATAAAACCTGCTTAGACTGGAGCATTTAAAAGTAAACCTTTATGTTTGACCACAACCGCCACATTTTAACAGCTCGGCGTGCACATTGGAGTTCTGCAGGACCTCCAGGAACATATGGTTCAGGATATCATATGGACAGCTACCGTATGGCTTCAGCTGATATAGAACCAATGGCTTTAAGGATGCATAGGAAAGAGTCGTCTTCAGTTGAAGCTGTTCAGAAAATACGAAAGTTCTTCCCAGAAGTCTGGTTATGGGTTAAGGCTGACACACGGTACTTTCTTGGTCCATTTTTTTAAAATCCAAGATTACCTCCTTGAACTTACAAGCATGAAACACAACCACTAGTTGCTTTTGTATTCACCAGTCTTGATAATATTCCCTGACCTTGTTTGTTGCACTTCTGTTTCTGCCGGAGTGGGTTCGGTAAATAGAAGCAATCATTTCAGTCTAGAATAGAACAGAAATACAGAAGTGATCCATTACAGCTACACTGATGAATGTCAGAGCATGACCTATGGATTTGTCCAGTGTGCAGTGATGATGGTCCTAACAACATATATATTTATAATATGGTGTGTACAAACACACAGACACACACACATACATCAAGTCACATTCCTTTGCAGAATGTTGCTATTTTTTTCATTATTCAAGGTATCTTAAGAATTTTTTTCCTTCCTGTTTGCGAGATTGGCAATAATTCACAACCATATGTTGCTTTTGGGAAGAGACTTGCCCTCAGTAATATTGATTTTACTGCCTTGCTGGTATTGTGCCATAATGCTTGACTACACCTCCACATTTTAACAGCTCGGCATGGATATCAGAGTCCTGAAGGATCATATGATGAATCAGCAATTGAATTTGCCTACAAGATGGAGATTAATAATGTTCACTTTGAATCAATGGCATTAAAGATGCATGAAGAGGAGTCATCTTCATATGAAGCTGTGTCACCTTCATTAGAAGCTGTTCAGAAAATACGAAAGTTCTTCCCAGAAGTCTGGTTATGGGTTAAAGCTGACACACGGTACTTTCTTGGTTCATTTTTTTTAATCCAAGATTACCTCCCTGAACTTACAAGCATGAAACACAACCACTAGTTACATTTGTATTCACCAGTCTTGATAATATTCCCTGACCTGACTAGTGTTTGTTACACTCCTGCTTTTGTCCTGCGTGGGTTCAGTAAATAGAAGCAATCAATTCAGTCTAGAATAGAACAGAAATACAGAAGTGATCTTTAACAGTGTGCACTGATGAATGTATATACTCGTATATACATAAATACACCTGTGCAAATATATCAGTGTATGTGTATATATGTGTCTGTATGTGTGTGTATAATATATATATATATATATATATATATATATATATATATATGAGTGTGTGTGTGTGTGCACACCTGTGTATGTGTGCGTGCGAGTGCATACGCATGCATGTGTGTGTGGAGTGAGAGAGGAAAAAGTGAGAGATGGTGTATCATATCTGAGAGCGTCCTGGAAGAAGTTTTCTCAGTGATGTACCACAAGCACTACTTATTTTCTTTGTCATCATCATGCAACTCGTTGGTTGGCAGTAATAGTCATGAATCACTAAACTCCATGTCTCTAGTGTGTGTTGCTTATCTCTTCTGCCCTTGTCAATTCTGTGCCATAATACTATGCTAACTAGTTGTTTTTTTTCCTTTCTGTCATTCTTTGCCTCTTTAAAAAAGCAAATTTTATTATGTTGTTAGAATGTATTTTACACTTTATCTGTATATGATGATAATTTGATATATTCAAAAAGAATTGTCGAATGATATCACATTATATTCAAAAGAATTGTCGAATGATATCACATCAATACAATTAGAGTAATGTCAGAAACTCAAAGCATCTAGATAAAGAAAAAGCAATATAAATGTTTTTGCACTGATTAGATAATCTAAAATTTTGAATAAGCTCAAATATTAAAAATGCAAAATATTAAATACAATGTGGGGCCAGAGATAGAGCTGCAGAGTACTTGTAAAATAAACATAAAATTGTATTCTTTTTCTACCTTTCAACTCCATAAAATGGCGTGCATCACCTAAACTTAAAGAAGGACAAGACAGACTTCAAGTATAATACTTTTTTGCTGAAACGTAGTTTGTCTTGTCTTTCTATTAGTTTACCTGTTCCATACTGTTTTATGTTTATTTGACGTGGTCCTAAATTTGAACATTTGACTCTGAACAAATGCTGGAACATATGCTGGAACATATGCTGGAACATATGCTGGAACAAATGCTGGAACATATGCTGGAACATATGCTGGAACATATGCTGGAACATATGCTGGAACATCGAGGTTAAACAAACACATGAAATAATTGTAAAACAAATCAATAATGAGTATTCTTGATCTTTCCTTCCTCATCTGCCTTTCAGCGTCAAGAGGAGATATAATTTGCGGTCTTTTGCTTGCTCTTCTGTTCGCCTCTGCTGCTGTTATGTTTCCTAGTGTTTCTAATATTCAATTGATCCATCTTTTTTGTGGTTGACCATTGGGTCTGGTGTTCTCACAACGTTTGTTGAAGGCTCGTTGTGTTGTGTTTTGATCTTTTTGCCTTGTCATGTGCCCAAGCCATTTTATATGTTGTTTCCTTATATATTTTATGGCGGGGGCTATTCCTAGCTTTTTTCTCAGTTCTTCATTTCTGATCTTATCTCTCAGACTGTTTCCTGTCATTCGTCTAACACATTTCATCTCAGTAGAGGTTATTTTTCTTATTGTTTTTGCATCTAGAGTCCAGGTCTGGCATTGGTAGCACAATGTTGGGATGAAGATTGTATTGTATAGTGCTTGTTTTGCCTCCAGAGTTATTTCCTTGTTGGACAATAATGAGTGTTATTATAAAATAGGCTATGTATCTCAATTGGTAAGTCAATGTGTCATAGAAGGCAGTTCAAGAGAAAATTGTTAATGTTTTGTGCCTACATAGTCTTATTCTAGAGTGACAGTAGGGAGCCATAATAGCTCAGTGGTTAGTGAACAGGACTACAAAGGACAAGAGGTTGGGTTCAATCCTCTCGACGGCTTTCGGTTTCACCCAGCCTTAAATAGGTATCGGATTTTTTTCTGGGAAAGTAAAATGTCACAGGCGTAATACCGACCACATTACTCCAAAAATCATGTGCTCAAGGTCTGTATAATTTATGGACCCACACCCCATTCTTGTAGTACACATTGTCAAGCCTCTACCATGTAGAAGAAACCTAAGAATGCAGGCCTGGTATATATGAAAATGTGACGTTTTTTGTGCCTTGTTTTTCCACACTCATTTTACAAATGTAGATATTGTGACTGATGTTTACTAATGTGTCTGTTAATTTAAAAACACAAGGAAAATCTTTTTGTTAACGTTCAAGTCAAGATATCTAAAATTATTGACTGCTGTGAAAGTGTGATCTTTTAATAATAATAGATGGAGCCCAGCTGACTTCATGATAATTATTATATTTATGTAATTATTATTAGTTTTTTTAAATTTTATTTTGAGGGTGAAACAAAATCTTTGATTCAACCATCTTTTGGCAACTGCAGTGAGCTTGCATCCTTTATTCTCTGAGCTAGAAAAAGCAATGGATCATGCTGACATTTTGAATGCCCTCAGGAACACTGAACAAAAGACCACCTTTAAAAATGACTGAATCTGCCACAATGAACAGACTGCATGAATATCATGTGAAGGTAGGAGATGCTAGGTGGGAGTGCTACACAGGAAGTCAAGGAAGGCTTCTAAACCAACCGGTCATTAGTTGTTGCACATTGAGAGATATACTTAAGAGAAGATCTGAGCCCTTATAGACTTGTCTGATGTGCAACGTGGATGACCTATCAACTAAACTAAGCTAAACAACCATGTTCAGACTGCATGAACACCAGGTTAAACCTAGGGATGCCAGAAATGAGCGTTACATGGGGAGACATAGAAGAATAACAAATCAACACAGAACTGAAGTCGTCAGTCTCCACACACTGAGGGACATGCTGGGGAGATGCACAACCTTTATCTGTAGCACCTCAGTGTTACACAAAGTGAAAAATGGAGAAAGATAGTGTAAAACTCATGATAAAAGAGGACAGACTATATCACAATTAAGTGGATAATATTCACTTTAGTAGCTCTGCTGTAAGTACCCATGCCATGGAAGGATATAAGAAGATAGATGTTACTATCAAGGATATTAATCTTGTGTAATTTTAAGTATTACTCCCTACTAATGCTAAAGTCTATATTTTACAGTCTGCATGATCAAAAATTAATTTTGTATATTAGAATTTATATGATCGAGAATTAATTTTCTATATTAAAGTTTATATTTTTTAAAATATTTTCCTGTATTACAATTTATGTGATCATCATAAAATACCATGCCTGCTGGTGTACATGTTCATGTCTCTCCACAACTTTTGATCTCAACAATTATTTATCATTCCTGTTGTTGAACTTCTGCCAAGCCATTATTTTTAATTTTATGTGATTAAAAATTAAAATAAATTTTATGTTTTAAATTTTAAGATATTAAAAAATGTGCTAGTCTAGACTTGTTCCCTAATAACCCTGTTAACATAATCACAGAGAGTTATGCTTGGGACATGGCAGGAGATGGTGCAGCATCGCTAGAACCTGAGTTTTTTTATGCAGCTCCAGCAATGATTGTTGAGGGTTATATATCATCAGATAGCAAGCAAATAGAACAAGTTGCTCACGTCCGCAAATTCTTTCCTGAGGTCTGGTTATGGAGTACATTTTTCACTGGGTATTATCTTGTCTTCTTTTCACTTTGGAACAGTTTGTACTCAGAATTTTTTGGAATATTTTTTATTTTTGGGAATGTATATTTTGAGTTTATTTTAGAATAAAATTACAATGCTCTTCTTGTTTAATGTAAGTTTGTAGAAATGTTATTTTACCTGATCAGTGCTAGTTCATAATGAATTACTCTTTTCTTATCAGGGTAAGAATGTAAGGAAATTTTGTTGTTGCTGGTCAGTGTAGAGTTGTAAGGAATTTTTGTTGCTGATCAGTGTAGAGTTGTAAGGAATTTTTGTTGCTTATCAGTGTAGAGTTGTAAGGAATTTGTGTTGCTTATCAGTGTAGAGTTGTAAGGATTTTCTGTGGCTGACCAGTGTAGAGTTGTAAGGATTGAGCACAATAATAACATCAGATGGAAGATGCACCACAGAAATAAAAAGCAGAATAGCTCAGGCCAAAATAGCATTTCAGAAAATGAAAAACATCTTATGTAACAAATCTATGTTAATAGAAACGAGAAAGAGAGTTCATTAGAGCTATATAGAACCAATTCTGACCTATTGAAGTGAAGCATGGACAGTAGACAAACAAATGAAAAGACAATTAGAGGCCACAGAGATGGGATTTCTCAGAAGAATGTTGAAAGTTCCCCGGACAGCTAAAAAGACCAATGAAGAAATTCTCAAAGAGGATAACACAAAATGGGAGCTCCTAAAAAACATCAGAAAGAAGTAAACAACATTTTTTGGGCACATCACGAGAAGGGGAAAGTTGGAATAGTTGGTTGCAATTGGCAAAATAAAAGGAAAGAGAAATCACGGACGACAAAGGGAGAAAATACTAGTTAACTTAGAAATCACGAACGACAATGAGAGAAAATACTAGTTAACTTAATTAGCAAAATTAATTCTCGATCATATAAATTCTAATATATAAAATTAATTTTTAACTTAGTGTCTTGGCATAGAAAAAAGTCAATAACAGAACTGATACAATGCACAGTGGATAGAAGGTTGTGCAAGGACATGATCGTCTATGCCAACCGGTATAGCACATGATGATGATAATGATGATGACAATGATGATGATCAGTGTAGAGTTCTAAGGATTTTTTGGTGTCTGATCAGTGTAAAATTGTAAGGAATTTTAAGGAACTTCATTTTTTGTTTGGATATTCAATGAAATGTCAATTCTGATGATTCCACTGACAAGGGGCAGTTGATTAATTATGGATTTTTAATTCTTTTGCAACACAAAACTTCGACTATTCAAATGAAATGTACTATTGACCCTTATGTATGCATGTGGAAGCTGGAAAACAAGAAGAAACATAGAAACAAAGTTTAACGCATTTGAAAATAAATGTCTAAGGAAAATACTTGGTATAGCGTGGAACGAATTCAAAACAAAACGAGGACATTAGAGAAATCGCCAATCAACCACTAATATCTTCAGTAATAAAGAAAAGACGATGGTCATATGTTGGACATGTGATGAGAAGAGATAATAACCGAATAGCAAAGAAAGCCCTCATGTGGGAAACAACAGGTAAGAGGAAAAGAGGAAAACCCAGGGAGACACTGAGAAGAACATTGATGAGAGAGGCAAGAGCAGCAGGAATCGGCTCCCTCAATGAGATAGAGCTGCTTGCACAGAACAGAGACAAATGGCGAGATTTGATAAAATATCTTTAAAAGAATTGAAAACTGCTAGAATAAAAATTCAAATAAGAGAAGGAGTATCTTGGTCTACGCCCTATGGGCTGGCTGCGGCTCAAAAGGTCAATAGATAGATAGAATTCATTTGCAGTTTTGCCAGGGCCTTTGAATAACTATATTAACTGTAACTAACTATAACTAACTATAAGATTGTAAGGAATTTCTATTACTGGATCAGTGTAAGATTGTAAGGAATTTCTATTACTGGATCAGTGTAAGACTGTAAGGAATTTCTATTACTGGATCAGTGTAAGATTGTAAGGAATTTCTATTACTGGATCAGTGTAAGATTGTAAGGAATTTCTATTACTGGATCAGTGTAAGATTGTAAGGAATTTCTATTACTGGATCAGTGTAAGACTGTAAGGAATCATTATGTGTGTTCTGTACTTGTCCAACAGTGTTGCTTATTCTTATTACCTTGTGTGACACAGATTCTCATCAACTGTAAATAAGGAACTAATTCTTTAGTGAAAATGTATCTATAGAGGCTTTATATATGTTCATTTTGTTGCACAAGATCATTGTAGGACATCATGTTGTGAATGGCTTAAGAAAAAACTGCATGCTGCTGACCATTGCATTGCTATATGGATGTTGATGTAGCAAGTGGTGAATGTTTATTATTGCCTTTATTGTGTTTAATGTGTTATGTCTGTGTCAACAACTAAACAAATTCTGTCATGTCAGTAGATATTGAGTCAAGAGCTGTCATTACACAGAAGATTACTTGGACTTCCAACACTTTCTCATCTTGTAGTTCATTTTTATCCCCGTAGTCTTTTATTTTTATCCTTTGAATCACAAGATTATTATTGTTTCTCTACAGATTTCTGTTCTGGATTTTTATCATGAGCCCTGCCTATCTTTTCACCATTATATAATCCTCAAATTCTTTTCTGTTTATTTTTGTTTGTTTGTTAATTGTTTAATTTAAGTTTGGTTGCATTTTTGCCAAGTTTTAAAATCCATAATTTTGGGGAGGTTTTAGTTTAAATGAAACTGCCCTCTTTTCTCAATCTGTATCCAAACCCTGAATCTAACCTCTCATCCCCTCATTATTTCTTCATGTTTCTTTACTTGCTCCAAGAGCTACAGTGCCATACTTGGCGATATTTTTCTTTCATTTATTTGTCTTTGCATACTCTAATTTTTCTGTGTGAAAATGTCTTAAGACATGCATGTTGTCTGTCTTCTTATATTTATTGCATATCTGCTATTGTCTCGTTACATACTAACGAGAAAAGAAATGTTATCTATAAAATTTTTAGTTTATTTCTTACATAAAATGTTGAAACTATATAGTTATGCTATTTGTCATTCATCATGCTTCTCATTTTATGCATGAAAAAGTAATGATGGAGTGATTGAAGTATTTAAGTAAAACCATATCCAGATGTAGGGAGCCATGATAGCTCAGTGGTTAGTGAACTGAGCTACAATGGACAAGAGGCCGGGTTTGATCCTGACCAACGGCTACCAGACTCACCCAGCCATAAGTGGGTACCGCAATTTTTCTGGGAAAGTAAAGTAGCACAGGCGTAATACCGACCACATTACTCCAAAAATCATGTGCCTAAGGTCTGTAAAAATTATGGTCAGGAACACCATATTCCTTATACGCCTTTTGGTGTGACGGGTCTTTATACTTTTTTTTTCAATATCCAGATATATGTGTTGTTAATGACTGACAGAATCAAGCAGAAGCTGTTTAGAATAATAATTTGTCTCTACTACTAACATACAGCTATGTTATAAAACTACATTTATTGACAACGAAGATTGAGAAAATACTTCTTATTCTTTGGGATCTCATTAGCACATTAAAAATGTGATGAAGTCTAATACTCGTTAATATATCAATTTTATATTACAATGTAAGTTTTTAACAAGTCTTGTATCATGATAAAAAAAATGTAGCCGACATACCAAATCTACCCTTTACATTGAATGGGCTGATGGAAAGTGACAGAATAGTCAATGAGCCCTTGCAGAAGGTGGAAAGGGTTCGATCTATTTTTCCGGAGGTCTTTTTGTGGACAAACATCTCAGTTAGAGGGTAACATTTTTGTGGGGAGTTATTTTATTTTATTTTTTAAAATTATGCAAGAACTAAACAAAAACTAATTTGTTCTTTGATTTTGTTTTAATGACTAAATTAGAATATTTATCACTAATTATATGCTTTATTTTTACTGCAGATTAACATCTCACATCATTTACTAACAATATTTTAAAAATTGCTATTATATTAACCAGATGATCAAAAACATATAAATGTGATTTCATTTCTTTTTAAACCTTTCTATTTTAGAATTTTTATCTTGAAACATTACTACCATTAAGTGGTAGTAACCTGAACATTCATTGTTTATAACATGCTGGGCTGTTAAAATTATTATTTTGCATCTTCTGCATAATTTCTCAGAGAAATCAGAGTAGTTGTTTTTTGAAATTGCAACTTTTATATGCTTATATCACAATACATGACAAAGTAACATAGATCTTTGCAGTAACAAAGAAAACAATTGACAGATTATTGGAAACACTTGATGAAACTATAAGTACTAAAAGTGATACAAATGAGAAAATTAGTGGTACAAATGAGTCAAATATGTAAAGGGACATTAAATATGTTAAGGGCTATACTAGAGGAAAAGGTAGATGGCAAATGGGTAAGAAGATAACAGTACATGAGGAAGCAACATCAAAAGGTAGACTAATCACAGCCTGTCAAAACTTGCTTAGTGTGCAAGAAGTGCAAGGGTGAGTTGTATAAGCTGATGATGTAAGGGTGAGTCATATGAGCTGATAATGTAAGGGTGAAACAAATTAGCTGATGATGCTCAGATGATGGTGGTAAACCATTTTGTTGGTATTGACTATCAGATCTGTAACCTCGTCATTCAATAAAGATACCTTATTTTCTGTGGTTCTAAAATAACTCATTATCATACTAAAAGTGAGGACATATTAATGAATGTTATCTCCCTGACATGTTAATAAAGTCTTAGTTTATATATAATGTTTACCTTCAGGCATCAATCAGTGACATTGTTTTGTTGTCTAAATTTAGAACGTTTACCATTGGCTTTTTCTAATGCTGGTGGAATTTTTGCTGATACTGCCCGTTCTTCACTTGTTGCTAACTTTGCTGTTGATGAAAAAAGTGACGCACAACTTAAGACTGTAGAGCGTGTGAGAAATATATTTCCTGAAGTTTGGTTAATGACTAAAAGTCACACTGGGTATGTTCTTTCAGACAATTCAAAAACTAGGGACTATGATTGTATAATTTTATTTGACATCTTTTTTGTGGTGTTTCACAATTTTCAATCTAACTCACACTTTTATATTATTTATTTTATCTTGTTTTAATAAAATGTTTCATTACTTTGCCCTTTCTGTGCTCTAGTGGCTGTGCATGATTCTTTTGTTCAATACATCTTTCTGGAACTGTGTTTCAATTTTAAAGTAATAAAATAGTGCATGAAGATGGTGTAGGTGATAAAAGCATTGTACAGACATTGTGTGACTGCTAGGACAGTATATGTAGAAGATGTATTTCCTAGCAAATCTAACAAAACAGTTTTGAAATGTTGTTTCCATGTAGTGTTATAATTCATGACATCTGAATTTATATGACAGAGATTATGGATAACAAGCCTGTATAGATGTCACTTCAGAAAGCAAATAAAATTAGTTTAGATGACATAACTGTATAAAGGATTTGCAAATTTTAGTTTCGATGACATAAACGTAACTGTATAAATGATTAGCCAATATAGTTTACAAGAATTCTATAATCCCATTTTTATTTCTTACATAAAATGTTGAAACTATATAGTTATGCAATTTTTCATTCATCATGCTTCTCATTTTATGCATGAAAAGGTAATGATGGAGTGATTTAAAGTATTTAAGTAAAACTATATCCAGATATAGGGAGCTGCAATAGTTCAGTGGTTAGTGAACGGCTAAAAAGGACAAGAGGACGGGTTTGATCCTGACCAACGGCTGCCAGGTTCACCCAGCCTTAAGTGGGCACCGGAATTTTTCTGGGAAAGTAAAGCAGCACAGGCATAATACCGACCACATTTCTCAGAAAATCATGTGCCAAAGGTCTGTAAAATTATGGTCAGGAACATCATATTCCTTATACGCCATTTGGCATGTCAGGTCTCTTTACTTTTTTTAAATATCCAGATATATGTGTTGTTAATGACTGACAGAATCAAGCAGAAACTGTTTAGAATAATAATTTGTCTCAACTACTAACATACAGGTATGTTTTAAAACTACATTTATTGACAACGAAGATTGAGAAAATACTTCTTATTCTTTGGGATCTCATTAGCACATTAAAAATGTGATGAAGTCTAATACTCGCTAATATATCAATTTTATATTACAATGTAAGTTTTTAACAAGTCTTGTGTCATGATAAAAAAATGTAGCCGACATACCAAATCTACCCTTTACATTGAATGGGCTGATGGAAAGTGACAGAATACTCGATGAGCCCTTGCAGAAGGTGGAAAGGGTTCGATCTATTTTTCCAGAGGTCTTTTTGTGGACAAACATCTCAGTTAAAGGGTAACATTTTTGTGGGGAGTTATTTTATTTTATTTTTTAAAATTATGCAAGAACTAAACAAAAACTAATTTGTTCTTTGATTTTGTTTTAATGACTAAATTAAAATATTTATCACTAATTATATGCTTTATTTTTACTGCAGATTAACACCTCACATCATTTACTAACAATATTTTATTTTTAAAATTGCAATTATATTAACCAGATGATCAAAAACATATAAATGTGATTTCATTTCATTTTATACTTTCCTATTTTAGAATTTTTATCTTAAAACATTACTACCATTATCACGGTCCTAAAGAACCAGTACATGTGATGAGAAGAGATAATAACCGAATAGCAAAGTAAGCCCTCATATGAAAAACAACAGGTAAGAGGAAAAGAGGAAGACTCAGAGAGACACTGAGAAGAACATTGATGAGAGAGGCAAGAGCAGCAGGAATCGTCTCCCACAATGAGATAGAGCTGCTTGCACAGAACAGAGACAAATGGCGAGATTTTATAAAATATCTTTAAAAGAATTGAAAACTGCTAGAACAAAAATTCAGATAAGAGAAGGAGTATCTTGGTCTATGCCCTATGGGCCGGCTATGGCTCGAAAGGTGAATAGATAGATAGAACAAGTGGTACAAACCCCCCCCCCCCCCCCCCCCCACCTGATCATTCACTGTACATAACATGCTGGGCTGTTAACATTATTATTTTGCATCTTTTGCATAATTTCTCAGAGAAATCAGAGTAGTTGTTTTTGAAATTGCAACTTTTATATGCTTATATCACAATACATGACACAGTAACATAGATCTTTGCAGTAACAAAGAATATGATTATAACATTGACAGATTATTGGAAACAATTGATGAAACTATAAGTACTAAAAGTGATACAAATGAGAAAATTAGTGGTAAAAATGAGTAAAATATGTAAAGGGACATTAAATATGTTAAGTGCTATACTAGAGGAAAAGGTAGATGGCAAATGGGTAAGAAGATAACAGTACATGAGGAAGCAACATCAAAAGGTAGACTAATCACAGCCTGTCAAAACTTGCTTAGTGTGCAAGAAGTGCAAGGGTGAGTTGTATGAGCTGATGATGTAAGGGTGAGTCGTATGAGCTGATGATGCAAGGGTGAGTCATATGAACTGATGATGTAAGTGTGAGTCATATGAGCTCATGATGTAAGGGTGAATCATATGAGCTGATGATGTAAGGGTGAGTCATATGAACTGATGATGTAAGTGTGAGTCATATGAGCTCATGATGTAAGGGTGAATCATATGAGCTGATGATGTAAGGGTGAGTCATATGAACTGATGATGTAAGTGTGAGTCATATGAGCTCATGATGTAAGGGTGAATCATATGAGCTGATGATGTAAGGGTGAGTCATATGAGCTGATGATGTAAGTGTGAGTCATATGAGCTCATGATGTAAGGGTGAGACATATGAGATAATGATGCAAGGATGAGTCATATGAGCTGATGATGCAAGGGTGAAACAAATTAGCTGACGATGCTCAGATGATGGTGGTAAACCATTTTGTTGGTATTGACTATCAGATCTGTAACCTCGTCATTCAATGAAGATACCTTATTTTCTGTGGTTCTAAAATAACTCATTATCATACTAAAAGTGAGGACATATTAATGAATGTTATCTCCCTGACATGTTAATAAAGTCTTAGTTTATATACTATTTTTACCTTCAGGCATCAATCAGTGACATTGTTTTGTTGTCTAAATTTAGAACGTTTTCATTACAAACACGTTAAAGCCCATGTAATGTATGCTGCTGAACCCCGCCGTGATGGAATAAACAAAGCACAACTTAAGACTGTAGACCGTGTGAGAAATATATTTCCTGAAGTTTGGTTAATGACTAAAAGTTGCACTTGGTATGCTCTTTTAGACAATTTGAAAACTAGGGACTTTGGTTGCATACTTTTTTTTGGCATCTTTTTTGTTGGTGTTTCATAATTTTCTATAAAAATCACACTTTTATATTATTTATTTTATCTTGTTTTAATAAAATGTTTTATTACTTTGCCCTTTTTGTGCTCTAGTGGCTGTGCATGATTCTTTTGTTCAATACATCTTTCTGGAAATGTGTTTAAATTTTAAAATAATAAAATAGTGCATGAAGATGGTGTAGGTGATAACAGCATCGTACAGACATTGTGTGAGTGCTAGGACAGTATATGGAGAAGATGTATTTTCTAGAAAATGCAACAAAAAATTGGGAAATGTTTGGTTTCATCTAGTATTATAATATGTGGCATCTGAATTTATATGACAGAGATTATGGATAACAAGCCTGTATAGATGTCACTTCAGAAAGCAAATAAAATTAGTTTAGATGACATAACTGTATAAAGGATTTGCAAATTTTAGTTTCAATGACATAACTGTATAAAGGATTTGCAAATTTTAGTTTCAATGACATATCTGTATAAAGGATTTGCAAATGTTAGTTTCGATGACATAACTGTATAAAGGATTTACAAATTTTAGTTTCAATGACATAACTGTATAAAGGATTTGAAAATTTTAGTTTCAATGACATAACTGTATAAAGGATTTGCAAATGTTAGTTTCAATGACATAACTGTATAAAGGATTTGCAAATTTTAGTTTCAATGACATAAACTGTAACTGTATAAATGATTAGCCAATTTAGTTTACAAGAATTCTATAATCCCATTTCATAAAATGAGAAAATAATAATAAACTATGCCTCTGAAACTCAGGTACCCTTACATTAGTGCTATCATTGTGGATGTCATAATGTGATAACGTAAAGAATTTACAATCTTTAGTTTTTAGTTACTTACAAAGGATATTCCTTGTACTGTTAAACTTCTAAAAGTTTATAAAAACATGTTTAGACTGTTGTAACTGGAAGAAAAGCCCTTTATGCATCAACAGAAGAAAATCTTATTAAAGTTACTGATCATGTAGAGACACTCACATTCATGTGAGTAATGGCAATTATTTTCCGTGAACATCAAACTAATATGTAAATATAATAAATTATTTTAAAATTATATTAAAAAACAAAGAATGTTTCAAATGAGAAAACAGACAGAATAATTTTCACTAAAATATTGTTGATTGTATAGTTTAGTTTACCATAATTCTTTTAATGGTTAGTTTCTTTGTGCACTTTCTGTGCTCAATCTGTACAAATTATTATAGCAATAATGTAATGCAGATATTAATTTATAGTCTCAAAATGTAGCAACAATTTTGAGAGAACATCTGTTAGAGGCATCTGTTTCAATGTAGGGTTTCTTAAAGAGCAAGAAATTAAAGATAACATTGTAGTCACAATCAAACAAATACCAAGCCCTCCAACAACTAAAAAATACAATAAATATAGAAGACCAATGGTAACAGGTAAAAGATATATGAAAGAAGACATGTGAAGAAACCCAGGGCAAAAGAGAATGACAGAATAAGGATGGATGACAGCAGAGACCCTTAAGAAAATAAAAGAAAGATAAAACAATGAAGCAGAGATAAATAAAAGCCAAACAAGACGTACTAAGATTAAGATACAAGAAACTTACACAGAGGTGAACAAAGAAGTGAGAAGATGCATTAACAGATTATGCAATTATCAAGTAGTTATTTTATGTATAACAGTTGAACAAAGTTTGGAACTGCAGTCCCCAAGTTATATTGGATTCATAGATTATGAAAAGGTATTTGATAGTTTAGATTGAGTAATATTTTGGAAGTTGCTGAATCATTATGAAATAACTATTAAGTCTATTAACCTGATAAGAACAATGTATGAAGGAATGAAATGTAGTGTGTTGCATGATGCCCTGCTTACAGAATTTAGAAGCATTTGAAATAAGGGAGGCCTTCTATCTCATTTATCTTTCTGCAGGCCATATATTGAATTAATTTTGAGAATTGTGCAGAACAATAGAAATGGAATCAAGTTGTCACTGAGGAAGCAACTTAATGACTTAAATGTTGCTGATGACATGGCTCTCCTTTCACATAATCATCAACAAATGGAAGATAAAATGAGCATACTTGATGAGAGATCACAATAGCTGGGACTGAAAATAAATAGAGATGAGACACAAATTTGAGAATTAATATATTTAGCAATAATAAAAAAACAATATGAGAAATAACTCTACTAGATGTTCAAACTTACATATACATGGGAAGTAATATAGACAAAGAGGAAGGAACAGAGAATGATAACAAAATAAGGATACAAAAAGTAATAGGTTCCTTCAGTGCACTAGGAAACATGGAAATCCAATGAAATTAAATTAAATAAAAAAAATTAAAATGTTCAAATCCAATGTTAAATCAGTCCTATTATTATATAGCTGTGAAACATGGACAACAACAAAAATGACAATTGGTCAAGACAAGGAAACTGGTAGCTAAAATGTTTTAAATCAAACATGAATATCTTGAACAATATTCGAAACTTTTAAAACATAATCACAAAAATTGATTCATTTCTGAAAAATGTTTTCAGCTTTTAATTATTTTCTTTCCTGATTTTTTTTCCAACCATTTCATGCTGTTCCAGTTATTTTCTGTAAAATGTGAAAACATAGATTTTTTAAAAATACTTTGGAAAGAAGAAAATTATTGCTTTGAAGGTTTGTGTTTTGTACTAACAGTGTTTTGCTTCTTGGAGACAATATTCTTTTTTTTTATAGTAATAAGAAACATTTTGTAAAACATAACAGCAGAACATGATCTTATTATGACAGCTATTTTTCTTTCAAAAATTTAAATGATTTTCAATTTTGATTTTTCAGAAATGTAGTTTACATAGGATCTGATTCCTCAGTATTATCTTCTTGTTGTTCGTCACATAGAGAACACAATGTATGTCTTTGGGTCATGTTAGTTCTAAGGAAGCATGAAATATTCAAGAATGTTTCAGCACATTTTAGTGTTATTATTTAATAAAATCATTTGGCAGATAGCTTTTTTATTATAATGTTTCAGAAGATCAACATCAGCCTGCTTTCTACTATCTGTAAAGATACAAAATGTCATATTTTGAATGTTCAACTCTTGTTAAGTGAATGAGGAAAATAATCAGTCATCTATTGTTATTCAATATGTACAATTTTGAATAATTTGTATCCTGCTTAATATTACCATTTTTATCTCTTGCAATTCTTTTGTTATGATCTATTGACCTTGAGCTAACAGCGAATCCACTTGAGACATCAAGGTTTCTTATTTCACTTCATAGTTTTTTAAATTCAATATTTAAAGAATTCCAGTCCAACAGTTGTAAATATTTCTCATTTAACCAAAATTTAATCCTTTCTGGTATAGATAATTACAACGCCAACAATATGTGGTACTCTCGGCGGCCAGGCGTAATGGACCGTGAGAATGCTAGATATATGGTTCCTAATGGCGGATTTGGTTTTTATGCTGCTAGCTCTACTGTCTCTTCAGCATTTGAAAATCCAAAAAGACTCCAGCAAGTCGAGCATGTTCGAAGTGTCTTTCCAGAGACCTGGCTTTGGGAGACAAGTGTCACTCGGTATAGTCCAATTACCAAATCACAAAATCCTCACTTTATATACATTCTGTAGCAACTATGTAGGTACTAATGTTATTTGTTTTTATATGTCCATGACCTTGGGCTCTAGGCTAATGAACTTATGCTTCCAGGTTTAAAAGCAGACTCAAGGAAGTTGAAAATGGTTGTCAGGGAAAGAGGAAAAAATGAAAAACAAAATGTCACATTTCATAGCTTATAAAGAATATGGTTTTAATGTCCTTATTTCTTCTTTATGATCAATAAATTTTTGCTTATATTTTTTATTAAAATGTTGTGTTTAGCACACGATGGACTTTTCTGAGTCTTAATATTTAACAAAACATGTAGAGGAACAGTGTTTGTCCTTCTTGTTGGCACATGTAACTACCAACTGGCAGGCCAGTTTTTTAATGAATTAAGTTATTTGTGGAATTGTTTGCATGAGGAAGCATTTTAAATTTTTTGTGCATTTGGTATGGGGACATTTTGCATGCATGTCTGGGAGATAAAGGACATCATAAAGTTTAAAAATAACATTATTTATACTTCTAGCAATATTACTTATTGACTTTACTAGAAAATTAACTTAATTTTTTAACGATTCTAAATTACAATATTGCTCAAATTATTTCAAATAAGATTTATGTGTTTTAAGCATGAGCTTCCATGATTATTCACAGCATAACTTATAATCATGTTTATAAAAACAAATCACTATAACGTATTTGATAGTATTCATAGAGACTCTTTGTGGAAAATTCTGAAGCAATATGGCTTACCATCAAAAATCATAAATATTATCAAAGACATGTATGATGGTTACACATGTGCAGTTCGAACAGAGGAAGGACTGAGCGAATGTTTCCCAATAGAAACTGGGGTTAAACAAGGATGTATTTTATCGCCCTTGTTATTTGGAATTGTTATGGACTTCATAATGAAGAAATGCTGCACTGGTAATAAAGGCATCGAATGGATACAAGGAGACCATTTGGAGGACCTGGACTTTGCTGATGACATAGTTCTCATCAGCAATCAGATAAAAACGATGCAGGAAAACACAAATGAACTATCATCAATAGCCAGCAAAATTGGGCTTGAGGTCAATCATGAAAAGACTAAAGTCATGAAAGTTTAATTCCAACAAGTGACAAAATATACATGGAAACAAACCAGTAGAAGAGATCGATCACTTCATCTATCTTGGAAGTCACATTGATCGAGAAGGGGATACGAGCAAAGAATTAGAATCAGACTGGCTAAAGCAGCAATGTCTTTCAGAAGCCTTGAAAAGTTGTGGAAATCAAAACTCATTAGCACAAACACAAAACTTAGGCTATTCAAATCAAATGTACTATCAACCCTTACGTATGCGTGTGAAAGCTGGAAAACAACAAGAGATATAGAAACAAAGTTGAACGCATTCGAAAATAAATGTCTAAGGAAAATACTTGGTATAGAATGGAACGAATTCAAAACAAACGAGGAAATTAGAGAAATCGCCAATCAACCACTAATATCTTCAGTAATAAGAAAAGACGATGGTCATACGTTGGACATGTGATGAGAAGAGATAATAATCGAATAGCAAAGCAAGCCCTCATATGGGAAACAACAGGTAAAAGAAAAGAGGAAGACCCAGGGAGACACTGAGAAGAACATGATGAGAGAGGCAAGAGCAGCAGGAATCGGCTCCCTCAATGAGATAGAACTGCTTGCACAGAACAGAGACAGATGGCGAGATTTGATAAAATATCTTTAAAAGAAAACTGCTAGAACAAAAATTCATATAGGAGAAGGTGTATCTTGGTCTACGCCCTATGGGCCGGTTACGGCTCGAAAGGTCAATAGATAGATAGATAGATAACGTATGTTGTAATAATGGAGCAAATCATCAGAAATAAATTATAACAAACAAAGAACATTTCAAATCAGAAAACAGGAAAAAACATTTGTAACTAAGATATTGATGTATTTCTTGCAGTCTATTGATTCTTGATCTTTCCTACACCGTTTGACATTGCATAGGGCTTGTAGTGTCTATCACCACCCATCTCTATTCCTGATGAGTTGTTCAATCTTATCTAATGAGTCTATGCTTACCAACTTTGCTTCTCTTATAAGTGTTGTTTTTAGTGTCTCTCTAGGTCTTCCTCTTTTTCTGTATCCAGATGTTTCCCATAGAAGAGCCTCTTTTGGAATTCTCTTGTTGCCTCTTCACAGCACATATCTGACATATGTCCATCTTCTTTCCTTAATTGTAGATGAAATCTTTGGTTGTGTGACCATTTCTCTTATTTTAATATTAGTCTTGAATTCATTCCATTGTACACACAATATTTTTCTAAGGCGTTTGTCTTCAAAAGCATTTAGTTTTTTTCCTCAATCTCTTTTGATGTTCTTCAGCTTTCACATGCATAAGTAAGTGTTGATAATCCGTTTGAGTTGAAATTTCTAAGTTTGATTTTCTTGCATAGTAATTTTGATTTCCATATTTTGTCCAAGTTTTTAAAATGTGTTGCTACTTTTGCTATCCTGCTTCTGATCTCTTTCTGTTTCACCATCTTGATCTATATTACAACCAAGATATATATATATAGTGGTCTACTCTTTCTATTGCCTGGTGATTGAGATATGTATTACCCTCTGGGGTATTGTTATTTGTCATTGTTTTTGTTCTTTCCTTGTTCAAGTCCTATTTTTTCTACCATGGATGATAAGGTGTCTGTGATATTTTGCATCTTGTTGATATTGTTACGTAGGAGCACTATCTCATCTGCAAAATTTAGATTTTCTAAATATCCTTGTCATATCATTTGATGCTATTATTACCTTTACAACATTTACTCATTATGTAATCAATGTTAATTCCAAATAGCAATGGTGATAGTATACATCCCCGTTTGACTCCTGTTTCAATTCAAAAACAATCACTCATTCTCTCCTCTGTGTGAACTGCACAAGTATGGTCGTTATATATGTCTTTTATAATGTTGATAATTTTTTGTGCTATTCTGTAATGTTTCAAGATAGTCAAATACTTTTTTTAAAAATCAGTGAAATTGGAAATTAATTGTTGTTGTATTTCTGTATGTTCTTCTAGTATTATCTTTAGAGCGAACATTTAATCAAGACATCTTCTCCCCTTTCTGAATCCTGCTTGTTCTTCACACATAACATTATCAACAGCATCTTTTATCCCGTTCAGCATAATTCTACAGAAAACCTTGGAGGCAACTGATAAAAGCATAATTCTATCTGTCTATCTATCTATTGACCTTTCAAGCTGTAGCCGGCCCATAGGGCTTAGACCCGGATACTCCTTCTCTTAACTAAATTTTTATTCTAGCAATCCTTGTAAAGATCTTTTATCAAATCTCGCCATTTATCTCTGTTCTGTGCAAGCAGCTCTATCTCACTGAGGGAGCCTATTCCTGCTGCTATTGCGTCTCTCATCTATGTTCTTCTTAGTGTCTCCCTCTGGGTCTTCCTCTTTTCCTCTTACCTGTAGTTTCCGAGCAAACTTCTAGAATTTATCCATCCATCCATCCATCCATCCATCCATCCATCCATCCATCCATCCATCCATCCATCCATCCATCCATCCATCCATCCATCCATCCATCCATACATCCATACATACATACAACACTCCATCTATCCATCCACCCATCCATTTATCCATCCACCCATTCCCCCATCCACCATTCCATCCATCTGCCCATCCTTCCACCCATCATCCACCCATTGATCCATCCACCCATCCATCCATCCGCCCATCTATTCATCCATCCATCCATCTATCCATTATCCACCCATCCATCCATCTGCCCATCCATCCACCCACCCATCTATCCATCCATTCATCCACCCATCCATCCATCCATTCGCCCATCCATTCATTCATCCATGCACCCACCCAAACACCCAACCATCCATCCATCCACCCATCCATCCATCCGTCCATCCATTCATCCATCCATCCACCCACACATCCATCCACTCACCCACCCATCCGTCCATCCACCCACCCATCCATCCATCCATACACCCACCCATCCATCCACCCACCCACCCACCCATCCATCCATCCATCCATCCATCCATCCATTTATCCACCCATCCACCCACCCATCCATCCATCCATCCATCCATCCATCCACCCATCCATCCACCCAATCACCCTCCCATCCATCCATCCACCCATCCATTAATCCATCCATCCACCCACACATCCATCCATCCACCCACACATCAATCCACCCACCCACCCATCCATCCATCCTTCCATCCACCCACCCACCCATCCACCCACCCATCCATCCATCCATCCATCCACCCACCCATCCATCCATCCATCCATCCACCCACCTACCCACCCATCCATCCACCCATCCACCCACCCATCCATCCATCCATCCATCCTTCCATCCACCCACCCACCCACCCATCCACCCACCCACCCATCCATCCATCCATCCATCCACCCATCGACCCACCCACCATCCATTCATCCATCCACCCATCCACCCACCCACCCATCCATCCATCCATCCATCCACCCACCCACCCATCCATCCACCCATCCATCCACCCACCCACCCATCCATCCATCCATCCATCCATCCTTCCATCCACCCACCCATTCACCCACCCATCCATCCATCCATCTACCCACCCATCCATCCATCCATCCATCCACCCACCCACCCATCCATCATCTTTTCAAGCTGACGACAGCACTTAGAGCAGAAATTCTAGACTCCTTGTATATAGCGATCATTGTTATCAAGCATCAGACCATGCACAAGTATCTCACCACATGTCCCTGTTCTGGGCAAGTTGTTCTATCTCGGCAGTCACTAAAGTTAAGACTTCACTGCCTCTTTAAAACTTCTATTAAATAAACTGAATATAAAAATAATAATATAGTTTCATTTGATAACAAACATATTCATTCGATAAAAGTAATTATACCAGAGCTTCAGAAACTTAATATCTCATGAATATAGAGATCCAATAAACATTTTTACAGAAAACAACCATTGCCTTTTACTATTAGCATTACTAATATTTTGCAATATGTTTAATGAGCTTTCCATATAGTTTTGCATTAACTTAATAGTTACTGTTTACATAGTTTGCAAAATATGTTGTAGCATTACTTTCTCACATTGTGTAAATAACATTTATAACATTATTACATCACATAATTTAAATCTTTTAAAATGAGACTTAGAGCATAATTAGTTTACATGATTTAAATAACATATGTGATCGATAATAGTATTAATGTATTTTCTATAGTTTTTGACATTTCGATTACACATAGTTTTTCTAATATGATAATATTCAACACAATACACATAATATTATCTGGACATTTTACCTTATAACATAGTTTTGAATTTACAGATAATCTTTAAAATTTATATTTTACATGATACATATACTTTTAGGCAAATACTGTTTCACACAATTCATACAAAATGTATAGTCACTATTCCCTTTAAATTAATTAATAAATAACATTTCACATATTGATAAACCACGCTGTTATGATTCAAATGGAAGTAATGTATTTATAGATAAAATTACATAATTTAGTGTTTCCGTATCAATATCAGTGATAAGTTACAGTAATTTTGAATTCTATAAACTAGTTGTAGACCAGAGTAAAATGAAGGGCACATCAGAATTTCATGATTTATTTATGACTTTTAAATCTTTTGACAGTGAGAATGGCACAGCTTCCATTCCTGCTGTTGTCCCAGATTCAATTTCATCCTGGGTAGCAAGTGCTTTTGCAGCCCACAGTTATGCTGGTCTTGGTGTGGCTCCAACTACAGCTGTTGTAAGTTCATGAGAGTTACTAGAAATATGCTGTGTTGATAAAATGAATTGCTGTCTGCTGATAGGTAAAAAGCTGAGAAAATTGCATTGCTTTCAGAGTCAATACCTTTTCATTTAGGAGTACCACAAAAGTAGCTAAATAATTTCAGTTAATCTGGAATATGTATGACACTACCAGGCAAATACTAGTAGAATATAAGATGCAACAAAGATTATGGCACTGGATAGACACACACTGTGAAAGGTAAATGAGAATATTATATGTTAAGACATTTTTTTTTAATTCCCAGGGGAGGAGACAAAGGAGAAGATCAAGTTATACTTGGAGAATATACAAGGAAACAAAGATGAGGGAGACATGGAGTAATATGAAGAAAATAGCACAAACAATATGGCCTGGAAAATGTTTCTTGAAAACCTATACTCCACAGGGATTAGAAAAGAAGAATAAAAAGAAACTTGACCTGTCAAAGTCTCTTCACCCTGAAGTGCCACATGTGGTCACTTAGTCTAACTAAACTTGAACTCTTCTCGGTGGTGGAGCGGACATTGGAATTTTCAGACTGCAGTGACGCTGAAGTCATGGACAGAACAGAATAGATCTCAGTCAGCATCACACTACACAAGAATATCCAGTGCTTTTTCGTTAGAAAGAAAATGTACCAATAATCAAGTTGGAATTGTTATTAAAATAACCTTTGCACTTTTAACATAATCTCTGATTTGCCATTGTCAACTCTAGATCACTTCCTGCTTTTTGCATCGGCTGCACAGTGACATAATCATAATTCTATGCATTTTCTGGGGCTAAACTGAATAAGAGGAAACCCTACCATGTTGATGAACACCCATAGATGTTTTTAAAATAAGCAGAGATGATTTTGATGAAGTTAGCTTACGGTTCATTTTTCACATTTACAGGCATTGTGCTTTAGAGAAAGTGTGGAATTCTTAATTTAGCCACACTGCAGAAACCATGTGAAAGCTATTAGTAACCAAGTAAAAAAAAAAAAAGTAAAGTACCCCATCATGCCAAGTGGCGTATAGGGAATATGGTGTAAGTGACCATAAATTTTACAGACCTTCAGCACATGATTTTTGGGCTAATGTGGTCGGTATTATGCCCGTGCCGCTTTACTTTCCCAGAAAAAATCCGGTACCGATTTAAGGTTGGGTGAACCCGGAAGCCGTTGGTTGGGATCGAACCCTACCTCTTGTCCTTTGTAGTCCAGTTCACTAACCACTGAGCTACCACGGCTCCCTCATTAGTAACCAAGTGCATGCTTAAAAGTTGGCCAATTTTCAGATGCTAAATATAAAATCCCAAACACAGTAGCACCATCTTGTGGTATATTTACAATATGTTTTCTTCCAATAAATTGTAAATTTTGAGAAAACAAACTCTAGTAATGCATTCTGCTATGTACTGCCAGTAAAAAGCTCTAGCACCATATTCTTCATGTACCTATCAAGGCATGCAAAACCTTTACTCTACTCTTTTTTATGATGAATAATGATGAAGATGATAATATAATTTTTAAGAATACTGAATACATATAATTTTGTACATTTGACTTTTGCAGCTGAAAGTGTTCCGCTCATTCTTTGTGAGCCTGACATATCCTAATTCACTTGTGCGAGGAGAGCTATGTATCATCCGGGCTGTGGTGTTCAATTATCTGCCAACCACTCAGACTGTAAGTGTGGCTACAGATGATAGAGTTACCTCCTCATTTGCTAGATTATCATTCACATTAATATTTGCTACAGCAGACAGTATTGCCTGACTTGCTAGACTGCCACTCGTATGAATTGTGACTACTGCTAAAATAATTACATGTCTTGCTGGGTTATTACTCAAATTAATTGTAACTACAGCAGACATTATTATCCACCTTCTAGATTGCCACTCACACTCAATGTGGTGACAGCAGACATTATTACCTACCTTCTAGATTGTCACTTATATTAAATGTGGCTAAAACAGACATTATTACCTACCTTCTAGATTGTCACTCACATTAAGTGTGGCTACAGCAGACATTATTACCTACCTTCTAGATTGTCACTCATATTAAGTGTGGCTACAGCAGACATTATTACCTACCTTCTAGATTGCCACTAACATTAAGTGTGGCTACAGCAGACATAATTACCTGACTCACTACATTGTCATTTACATGAAATGTTAGGAATCTTCTTCAAATAATGTGCCTTGTAGCATAAGTGATCGTTTATATCCACAACCTTTTATCTCTGCAATTGTTTATCATTTCTGTTATTGATTACCTGCCAATCCCTTCACTTAAATTGTCTTGTATCTTTTCTTGTTGTTTTAGTCTAACTCTTCATTCCTCAGTTTTCATTTTGTGACAATATACTCATACCAACTGGCTTCTTCTCATGACAAAATCATAAACGATGGTGACGTCGGAAATAAGTTTTATTTTTTGCTTTAGTCCTTGTTACTCTTATAGGATGTCCATGGTGACCTCAATGTTTTTGTGTGTAAAACCTCATTTCTGTGGCCTCTAACGTTTATTTTTGTCTGCTGTCTAATTGTCCAGGATTCTCTTTCATATATCAAGACCGGCTCTACTTAACAATGAAGAACTATTTTTCTTATCACCATTGCCAAGGATGGGTATTATCTTTTTCATTCTTATGAATTCAGTATTCTTAAAGTATTCTGCATCTCACCTCTGATGTAAATCTATCATATAACATTAACATTGTTCCCAGGTAATCAAATTATTCATTTATCTATTCTTACATATAATGTTTCAGGTCAAGTAATTTACTTGTTACTTTATGCAGTTGACAGTACTACATGTAAGCATGCTCAAGTGAGCAAAATGCTAATGAAGAGCACTCTAAATTATAACAACCCAATTCCATTGTCCATAGGACACACACTGTGGAAGCCAACTGAGAGTATTACACAACAGGCCCTTTTTTGGAACCCCCAAGGAAAAAAAACAAAGAGGAAGACCAAGATATTCTTGAAGAAGACAGATCGAAGCAGAGATGAAGGTGATGGGGAAGACATAGAATGATCTTAAGAGAATGACAAGAAACAGACTGGCCTGGAAAGTGTTTGTTGAAGACCTATGCTCCACAGGGAGCTAAAAAGGTAGAAGAAGAAGAAGAATTTCAATGCCTTATGGGTGAGACTTTTTGTTAGCCAAAGGCTAGTGGAGATAGTCATAAATAAACTTATGGAAGGCAACAGAAAACCAGCTTTGTAAATACCTGATATAAACAAATTTTGTACTGCTGAAATTATTACCCAGCTAACCAGATTATCTTTTCAATATTAACTCTGTGTAGATGCCAGTGGAACCTGGAAAAGTATGTTCTGATGGGCTTATTTTCCAACACAAATTTGTACATGATGACAATCTCATAAGATTTATTTTAGAGCTGCCATATTTCATTGTTTGTTCTTGGATCACAAAATCAAAATGTTCAAAAGTAATTCATTTTGTGTTTACAACAGCATAAGATCTGTATAAAGAAAGTGACATGCAAAATAAGTTGGAATGAGGAGAAAAAAATAAAACAAAGAGATAGAAAAAAGAAAGAAATTTACTACCTGGACTTTTGATGAGATCAACTAAACACATCCAAGTAATTATACACAACACTTGAATATAACATTCCTTTAATATATCCATATGGACACAATTTAGGTGAATTTCATTACAATTGAAATGCAAATAACACTTTTATGCCCATTTATGGAAGAGGTGGTCATTTTTTGGTAATTCTAAAGAAGCAATAAAAAAACAAAACATCTATTATTTTTTCTCAATTCATGTCATTCAAATATATTGCAATATAGTGATACCCTAGCCTTGGGATGACGAAGAGTTCCCGGTAAGTAAGTAAAAGTAAAAAGTCCCATCATGCCAAGCCTAGTATGGAATATGGTGTTAGTGACCATAATTTTTATAGACAATCAGGACATGATTTTTCGGGTAATGTGGTCAGTATTATGCCAATGCGTTCCCTGTAAGTACTTGTACTAAAATGTATTTAGTTTAAAATATAAGAATTTAATTATAAACATGTAAAATGAAGAAATGCTGTCATCCATGCTAGTTGGACACCCATCTTAGTTTGGAACCCCCAATCCAACTGAGTTGGATCCATGTCTGCTAAGAGAACAGTGTGTTAGTCAGCTGATAGGTTGCATGCTGGTTGTCAGCCTGTTGTATCGAATGCCTTTTGAAATTCTGCTACTCTCCACATGTGAACCCACACCTACCTGAATAGTAGGCAAGCAAACTGACCACTTAATATTTTTTTGTCACAAACTCTAACATACCTCTAATACCATCAGACATCACACAGGGCTCACAGTGTCTCTTGCCATAAGTCTTTGTAGTGAACAAGGTTTATAATCTCTGTAAAGGAGTCTATGCCTACTATTTTTGCCTCTCCTTACATTTTTCTCCTTTCAGTGTTTTTCTCAACGTTCCTCCAAGTCATTATTCTTTTTCTTTTGCAAGTTCTTTCTTGTTTCTGTGCTTACCTTTTCCACTGATTGCCGTTCACAAAAATAATAAATCATTTTGATGTGACATCCAAAACATTTCATCAAATTTGTTAAAGGTGACAGTGACACTGAAAGCATCAAGCTATTTTGAGAGCGTTGAGCATCGCAGTGATGGCTTGGAAATTCATGAATCTAGAGACAAGGTCGTGAATATTCAGGTCAGTTAACATTACATCTCATATATTATCTCCATTGTCATTTATTTTTTTAAGTGTTTGCCAGCTTTCACCTCTGACGAAGTCCCTAGAGACTAGTAATTTTACATTTCAATCCTTTTTATCCTGGGAGCTGTGTACACAGGGGACCCTTACTGCACAGGGTCATCAGAACTCCGTCTTTGGAGGTACTAACATTTTTTTTCCCTCAATGAGAAATTGGACTATATATGCAAGTTAGCCAACCCATAAGAGACAGAGACATTTGCAGATGATCAAGCACTATTACATGGAAAAATATAAGACCTACAAGAACACTTAAATAGACTCAACAGCACAGGCGCACAATTCAACCTGAAAATCAATATAACAAAACAGAAGTCATGAATATCGCAAATGAGAAGCAGAACATCAATATAACTATAGACAGCAGACAACTAAAACAAGTAGATGAATTTAAATACCTAGGAAGTCTAGTGACAAATGACATTTCACAAAGAGCAGAAATAGACTAAAAAAATGCAACAAAGCTTGTCTAATCATTGGACAGCTATCACCACTATTGTCCAACAAGGAAATAACTCTAGAGACAAAACAGGCACTCTACAATGCAATCTTCATCCCAACGTTGTGCTATCAATGCCAGTCCTGGACCCTAGATGCAAGAAAAATAAGAAAAATAACCTCTTCTTCTACTTTCAGCTCCCTGTGGAACATAGGTCATCAACAAACACTTTCCAAGCTGTTCTGTTTCTTGCCACTTTTTTAAGATCATTCCATGTCTTCCCCATCATCTTCATCTCTGCTTCCTTCTGTCTTCTTGAAGAATTCTTTGGTCTTCCTCTTTGTCTTTTTCCCTGGGATTCCCAAAAAGACCTGTTGTGTAATACTCTCAATTGGCTTCTGTGTGTGTCCTATCCAGCACCATCGTCTTTGCTGTATCTCTTTATCCACTAGTATTTGACTGATACATTTCCATAATTCTATGTTAGTGATTTTGTCCTGACGATTTAGTTAAAGATGAATTCTAAAAGTAACCTCTAACTAAGATTAAATATATTAGACGAATGATCAGAAACAGTCTGAGAAATAAGATCAGAAATGAAGAACAAAAAAAACAAATAGAAGAATTCAAGTATTTGGGCACAATGTTCACAGAAGATGGAAAACTAGACAGAGAAATTGACATGAGAATACAACATGCAAATGCTGTCACATACCAGCTTTCACCATTGCTAAGACATCCAAACATTTCTATGCCAGCTAAACAACAAATGATAAATAGCATTTTTATACCAACTTTGTGCTATGAAAGTCAAACATGGACCCTTTCTAAATCACAATTAAGAAAGATAAATACATGTGAGATGCGATGCTTGAGAAAAGTAACAAACAACACAAGAAGAGATAGAATACCAAATGAAATCATAAGAAAAATGGTAGGAACAAAACCCTGCTAAGAATATATAGAACAACAACAACTTAAATGGTTTGGCCACCTGGTCAGAATGAATCCTCACCAATCACCATCAAGGGCGTACTTCTCGAGAATGCATGGAAAAAGACCAAGAGGAAGACCCAGAAGAAGATGGATAGATGCAGTGACAGAGACATGTAACAACAAAGGAAAATCGCTAATTCAGACAATTCGAGCAGCTCAAGAACGACAAATGATATAAACCACGACACCTTTTAGGTATCAGTGAGAAGAGAAAAGAAGAAGAATGAAGAACTGACAAAAGAACTAGGAGTAACTCCCGTCATATAATGTGCAAGGAAATAACAGATAAAATGGTTTGGCCACGCGACAAGACAGAAAGACAAAAAAACAACACAATAAGCCTTCAATAAACTTTACGAGAACATCAGACCCAAAGGCCAACCGCGGAAAAGATGAATAGATGGAATATTAGAAGCATTAGAAAACATAACAGCAACAGAGGCAAACAGAAGAGCAAAAGACCACAAATTATAACGCCTCTCAACATTGAAAGGCAAATGAGGAAGGAAAGAAGAAGAATGAGTAATTGCCATTTCAAGCTGGGCCTCACTGCTAAGACCAGGGGTGGTTGCTGCAGAGAGAAATCACAAATAAAAATTCCAATTGGTGCAGCTGGGATTTGAACTCATGACCTCTTTGTTCTCATCATAGAGGTCACACTTTCTCATCATAGAAGTCACACTTTCTCATCATAGAAGTCACACTTTCTCATCATAGAAGTCACACTTTCTCATCATTGAAGTCACACTTTCTCATCATAGAAGTCACACTTTCTCATCATAGAAGTCACACTTTCTCATAATAGATGTCACACTTTCCTATCACAGATGTCACACTTTCTCATCACAGATGTCACACTTTCTCATCATAGATCTCACACTTTCTCATCATAGAAGTCACACTTTCTCATCATAGAAGTCACACTTTCTCATCACAGATGTCACACTTTCTCATCATAGATGTCACACTTTCTCATCATAGATGTCACACTTTCTCATCACAGAAGTCACACTTTCTCATCATAGAAGTCACACTTTCTCATCATAGATGTCACACTTTCTCATCATAGATGTCACACTTTCTCATCATAGATGTCACACTTTTCTCATCATAGATGTCATGCTTTTCTCATCCTAGATGTCACACTTTCTCATCATAGATCTCACACTTTCTCATCACAGATGTCACACTTTCTCATCATAGATGTCACACTTTGCTCATCATAAAAATCACACTTTTCATCATAGATGTCACACTTTCTCATCCTAGATGTCACACTTTCTCATAATAAATGTCACACTTTCTCATCACAGAAGTCACACTTTCTCATCATAGAAGTCACACTTTCTCATCATAGATGTCACACTTTCTCATCATAGATGTCACACTTTCTCATCATAGATGTCACACTTTTCTCATCATAGATGTCATGCTTTTCTCATCCTAGATGTCACACTTTCTCATCATAGATCTCACACTTTCTCATCACAGATGTCACACTTTCTCATCATAGATGTCACACTTTGCTCATCATAAAAATCACACTTTTCATCATAGATGTCACACTTTCTCATCCTAGATGTCACACTTTCTCATAATAAATGTCATGCTTTCTCATCATAGAAGTCACACTTTCTCATCATAGATGTTACACTTTCTCATAATAGAAGTCACACTTTCTCATCATTGAAGTCACACTTTCTCATCATAGATGTCACACTTTCTCATCATAGAAGTCACACTTTCTCATTATAGATGTTACACTTTCTCATCACAGATGTTACACTTTCTCATCACAGATGTCACACTTATCTCATCATAGAAGTCACACTTTCTCATAATAGATGTCACACTTTCCTATCACAGATGTCACACTTTCTCATCACAGATGTCACACTTTCTCATCATAGATCTCACACTTTCTCATCATAGAAGTCACACTTTCTCATCATAGAAGTCACACTTTCTCATCACAGATGTCACACTTTCTCATCATAGATGTCACACTTTCTCATCATAGATGTCACACTTTCTCATCACAGAAGTCACACTTTCTCATCATAGAAGTCACACTTTCTCATCATAGATGTCACACTTTCTCATCATAGATGTCACACTTTCTCATCATAGATGTCACACTTTTCTCATCATAGATGTCATGCTTTTCTCATCCTAGATGTCACACTTTCTCATCATAGATCTCACACTTTCTCATCACAGATGTCACACTTTCTCATCATAGATGTCACACTTTGCTCATCATAAAAATCACACTTTTCATCATAGATGTCACACTTTCTCATCATAGATGTCACACTTTTCTCATCATAGATGTCATGCTTTTCTCATCCTAGATGTCACACTTTCTCATCATAGATCTCACACTTTCTCATCACAGATGTCACACTTTCTCATCATAGATGTCACACTTTGCTCATCATAAAAATCACACTTTTCATCATAGATGTCACACTTTCTCATCCTAGATGTCACACTTTCTCATAATAAATGTCACACTTTCTCATCACAGAAGTCACACTTTCTCATCATAGAAGTCACACTTTCTCATCATAGATGTCACACTTTCTCATCATAGATGTCACACTTTCTCATCATAGATGTCACACTTTTCTCATCATAGATGTCATGCTTTTCTCATCCTAGATGTCACACTTTCTCATCATAGATCTCACACTTTCTCATCACAGATGTCACACTTTCTCATCATAGATGTCACACTTTGCTCATCATAAAAATCACACTTTTCATCATAGATGTCACACTTTCTCATCCTAGATGTCACACTTTCTCATAATAAATGTCATGCTTTCTCATCATAGAAGTCACACTTTCTCATCATAGATGTTACACTTTCTCATAATAGAAGTCACACTTTCTCATCATTGAAGTCACACTTTCTCATCATAGATGTCACACTTTCTCATCATAGAAGTCACACTTTCTCATTATAGATGTTACACTTTCTCATCACAGATGTTACACTTTCTCATCACAGATGTCACACTTATCTCATCATAGAAGTCACACTTTCTCATCATAGAAGTCACACTTTCTCATCACAGATGTTACACTTTCTCATCACAGATCACTTATCTCATCATAGATGTCACACTTATCTCATCATAGAAGTCACACTTTCTCATCATAGTTACACTTTATCTCATCATAGATGTCATACTTTCTCATCATTGAAGTCACACTTTCTCATCATAGATGTCACACGTTATCATCATAGATGTCATACTTTCTCATCATAGATGTCATACTTTCTCATCATAGATGTCACACTTTCTCATCATAGATGTCATACTTTCTCATAATAAATGTCACACTTTGTCATCATAGAAGTCACACTTTCTCATCATTGAAGTCACACTTTCTCATCACAGATGTCACACTTTCTCATCATAGATCTCACACTTTCTCATCATTGAAGTCACACTTTCTCATCTCAGATGTCACACTTTCTCATCACAGATGTCACACTTTCTCATTATAGATATCACACTTTTCTCATCATAGAAGTCACACTTTTCTCATCATAGATGTCACATTTTTCTCATCATAGATGTCATACTTTTCTCATCATAGAAGTCACACTTTTCTCATCATAGATCTCACACTTTTCTCATCATAGATGTCACATTTTTCTCATCATAAATGTCACACTTTTCTCATCCTAGATGTCACACTTTCTCATAATAAATGTCATGCTTTCTCATCATAGAAGTCACACTTTCTCATCATAGAAGTCACACTTTCTCATCATAGATGTCACACTTTCTCATCATAGAAGTCACACTTTCTCATCATAGATGTCATACTTTCTCATCATAGAAGTCACACTTTCTCATCATTTAAGCCCCACTTTTCTCATCATAAATGTCACATTTTTCTCATCATAGAAGTCACACTTTCTTATCATAGATGTCACACTTTCTCATCATAGAAGTCACACTTTCTCATCATTTAAGTCCCACTTTTCTCATCATAAATGTCACATTTTTCTCATCATAGAAGTCACACTTTCTCATCATAGATGTCACACTTTCTCATCATAGAATTCACACTTTTCTCATCATAAATGTCACATTTTTCTCATCATAGATGTCACACTTTTCTCAGCAAAGATCTCACACTTTTCTTATCATAGATGTCACACTTTTCTCATCATAGATCTCACACTTTCTCATCCTAGATGTCACACTTTCTCATTATAGATGTACGACTTTCTCATCATAGATTTCACACTTTTTTCACAAATTTCACTCTTTTTCAATACAAATTTCCCATTTTCTCAACACAAACTTTATACTTTCTCAACACAAACTTAATACTTTCTAATCACAAACTTAATGCATTCTCATCTCAGAATTCACTTTTTTTTTTCTAACATCATTACAAACTTTAAACTTTCTCAATCACACATTATTGTAAACCATAAACCATAAACTCAAAACTGCAGGTTGAATCCCAGAAGCAAGGAGTTGTTAACTTTCCAATCCTAGCCACTAAAATTGGCCTGGCAGACATTGAGGTAACTGCTCAGTCTCCAGTAGCAGCAGACGGTGTCCGCAGACACTTAAACATTAGGGTAAGATATTTTACTTTTATGTATTACATTAGGCCCATCCTAAGTTATTAAGTGCATCGTTGATGTGTAATTGTGCTTATACTCACATTTTTCTCATAATGATATATATTTATAATTATATATATATATATATATAAGATATGAATCTGAAATAAGAGTTAATAATGTTGGAATTACTTCCCCTGTAAGAAATCTGTGCTAGTTTCTTCTTCGAGTCTACCCTTAAAAGCATATTAAATAGGCCTTTATTTATTTTATTGTGGATGATACCCTTTTGGTCCAACATATCTGAGGCACCATAGGAAGGTGGAATAGAATCTCAATCAGCTATTGTTACTGATTCTGATAAAGTTGTCAGTTATGAGTTGCTGACCACTTTCAGCCCAGGCACTGTCTGTATCAGCCTGTATGTGTTGTTTCTATTGTTATTTCTTGGTATTTGTTGAAATCATGAGTTCAGTAGTCAACAAATAAAGACAACTAATTTATGGGTCTACTGTAGACTTATTCATCACATGTACTTTTGTTTACAAACTAAATAAACAGACTTATACTTGTATGGAAAGAGTTACAAGCATTTATCACATTCTCCTGTACAATCAACTATACCTCCCTCCCTCGTTTCGACGCACTATGCATCATGCCAATTTTGAACACATACTTTTAGCCTCAGAGTGCATCACTCTCTATTTAATTAGTGTAAACCATCATTAAATCATATTATTTTTACATGTCTTGTATCATCTTGGTATTGGTGAAATCTAATAGCTTGTTCAATTATCTAAAAATTCATATATAATATGTTATATGTTAGATAAATATAAATATGTAATTTAATTTTTAAAACTATGAACAATTTTGTTTCTGAAATCTCTTCTGCTGCATTGATAAAAAGCACCCCCCTCATTGAAATGTTTAATAGACAAAATAAACAAAATGATTTTGTTGTCAACTCAAACCTCTGTGAGTGTGAAACTTGTCTAGCATGGAAGACACGGATATTTGAGTGACTTAATCAATGAGAGAAAAGTAATTGTAATTTTATGATAGAGATGTTATAAAATTACATACAATTCTCTCATTAAATGGATGATCTATCTAATATCTCTTTCATAAAATTACATTTACTTTTCTATTTCATTTAGAAATACTTCCCTCAAAAATTACATACAATTCTCTCACTAAATTGGTGGTCTATCTGAGGGAAGTATTAGACAGATCATCAACTTAATTAGTACAAATAATACAATGGAACTATATTTGTAAGATTTGAAACATTTATTTGAATGTGCGTGTTAAGTCCCTAGAGACAAGGAACAGAAATTTGCATATTAGTCCTTTCTTTTTCCCCTCTCAGCCGTGACACAGTGGTCCCTTGTTGTACAGAAGATAACTCCATCTTTGGAGGTACTCATATTTTTTCCATCAATGAGTAATTTCCTAATAATGTAATGTACTTCCTGCAGTGATACCAATCCATTTAAATATTATATTGTAGCTGAATCAAACTTCACTATGAGCAACTTTTGGCACTCTCAATAGTAGCAGTTGTGGTAGAGGTATCATCATGTGCCATATGGGTGGTGTAGGCGATCATGTCCTTCTTCAATCTTCTATCTACAGTGCATCGTATCAGTTCTGTTGTTGACCGTTTTCCATGTCATGACACTAAGCTATCCAGTATTTTCTCTCTTTGTCATCTACAATCTCTCTTTCCTTTTATTTTGCCAGTTGTAACCAAGTATTCCAATTTTTCTCTTCTCATGATGTGCCCGAAAAATGTTGATTGTTTCTTTCTGATGTTTTTTTAGGAGTTCCCTTTATGTGTTGGCCTCTTTGAGAACTTCCTCATTGGTCTTTTTATCTGTCCAGGGAACTTTCAACATTCTTCTGAGAAATCCCATCTCTGTGGCCTCTAATCGTCTTTTCATTTGTTTGTCTACTTACTATCCATGATTCGCTTCCATAGGTCAGAATTGATTCTATATAGCACCAATGAGCTTTCTTTCTCATTTGACATAGATTTTTTGCATAAGATATTTTTCATTTTCTGAAATGCTATTTTGGCCTGAGCTATTCTGCTTTTTATTTCTGTGGTGTATCTTCCATCTGATGTTATTATTGTGCCCAAGTAAGGTATAGTAAAAAAAAAAGTGAAGTTTCCCTACATGTCTTGATAGGTGTATGGGGAATATGGCATTCTTCTTCTTCTTCTTTCCTTCCTCATTTACCTTTCGGCATCAAGGGGAGATACAATTTGCGATCTTTTGCTCTTCTATTTGCTTCTCCTGCTGCTATGTTTCCTTGTGCTTCTATAATTTCATCAATCCATCGTTTTTGTGGTCGACCCTTAGGTCTGGTATTCTCACAATGTTTATAGAGGGCTCATTGTGTTGTGTTTTGATCACTCTGCCTTGTCATGTGGCCAAACAATTTTATCTGTTGTTTCTTTATATATTCTATGACGAGGGTCTTTCCTAGCTTTTTTCTCAGTTCTTCATTTCTGATCTTGCCTTGCAGGCTGTTTTCTGTCATTCATCTAACACATTTAATCTCAGTAGTGGTTAATAATCATAGGAAAATATGGTGTTAGTGACCATATTTTCCTATAATCATGGTAGATTTTTTGGTGATGTGGCCGGTATCATGTCAGGCCACCTTTACTTCCCAGAAAAATCTCTGCTACCTGTTTTTAGAGTCTAGGTCAACGCCAGAGCCTTGTCGGCCTGAAAAAAAACTGCTGCTTCAGGGGATTGAACCAAGACTCTTCTGATCAGAAAGCAGACACACTAACCACTCAGCCACCAAGGCTCCAGAGGTATAGCGGCAGTTAGTAATTGTGGTAGAGGTATAGTCTATCTATCTATTTACCTTTCGAGCCATAGCCGGCTCATAGGGTATAGACCCAGATACTCATTCTCTTATCTAAATTTTTATTCTAGCAGTTTTCAATCCTTGTAAAGATATTTTATCAAATCTCGCCATTAGTCTCTGTTCTGTGCAAGCAACTCTATCTCACTGAGGGAGCGATTCCTGCTGCTCTTGCCTCTCTCATCAATGTTCTTCTCAGTGTCTCTCTGGGTCGGCCTCTTTTTTCTCTTACCTGTTGTTTCCCACATGAGGGCTTGCTTTATTATTCGGTTATTTCCTCTTCTCATCACATGTCCAACATATGACCATCGTCTTTTCTTATTTACTGAAGATATTAGTTAATGAAACATAGAGGTATAGTTGTAGTTAGTAATTGTAGTAAATGTTTTGTGAATAGACTATGGTCATGGTGTGCCATAATTAATAAATCATTAAAATTTGTTTTGTATATTTTGAAATATTTGTAAATTTAATCAATTTTTTTTAATGTGTTACAGCCGGAAGGCGCCCCATTTTCTTTCAACTATCCAGAATTTGTTACATTGGACAACTCCAGTAGCTTTGAGAAATCAATCAATTTTTCTTTGCCAGCTTCGATTGTGAATGGATCAGACAGTGCCCAGGTCAAGGTCACAGGTGATTGTTAGCTTGTCACGAGGAAGTGTGCACAGATTATCTGCTCATATAGAAGTGTCTGTAGCACTAGTACTATCAGCAGTGTCAGTAACATTAGTACTGTCAGCAGTATCAGTAACACTATTACTATCAGCAGTGTCAGTAACATTAGTACTGTCAGCAGTATCAGTATCACTAGTACTATCAGCAGTGTCAGTAACATTAGTACTGTCAACAGTATCAGTATCACTAGTACTATCAGCAGTGTCAGTAACATTAGTACTGTCAGCAGTATCAGTAACACTAGTACTATCAGCAGTATCAGTATCACTTGTACTATCAGCAGTGTCAGTAACACTAGTATTATCAGCAGTATCAGTAACACTAGTACTATCAGCAGTATCAGTAAAACTAGTATTATCAGCAGTGTCAGTAACACTAGTACTATCAGCAGTATCAGTAAAACTAGTATTATCAGCAGTGTCAGTAACACTAGTACTGTCAGCAGTGTCATTAACACTAGTACTGTCAGCAGTATCAGTAACACTAGTACTATCAGCAGTGTCATTAACACTAGTACTATCAGCAGTATCAGTAACACTAGTACTGTCAGCACTGTCAGCAGTATCAGTAAAACTAGTACTGTCAGCAGTATCATTAACATTAGCATTTTCAACAGTATCAGTAACACTAGTGCTATCAGCAGTGCCATTAACACTAGTACTATCAGCAGTATCAGTAACACTAGTACTGTCAGCACTGTCAGTAACACTAGTACTGTCAGCAGTATCAGTAACACTTGTACTGTCAGCAGTATCATTAACATTAGCATTGTCAGCAGTATCTGTAACACTAGTACTATCAGCAATATCAGTAACACTAGTATTATCAGAAGTGTCAGTAACACTTGTATTTTCAGGAGTGCCAGTAACATGAGAACAATCAGTAGTATTAATAACACTACTACTATCATCATCAGTATCAATAACACTAGTACTATCAGCATGACCGGTAACACTAGTACTATCATTAGTATTAGTAACACTAGCACTATCAGCAGTGTCAGTAACACTGGTACTATCAGCAGTATCAGCAACACTAGTACTGTCAGCAGTATTTCACATTCAGCAATATTGAACAATTGTAAGTAAATTCACAAGATCAAAATACACAAAGATCATCAGTGCCTACATTGATGTACAGCTACCAACGTTCTGACAACCTGTATTCGATTCCTGCTGGAAGCAATTTGTGAATTGTACTCGTGGTTTGAAAAAATATCCACTGTCTACCCAGCCACTGGCAGAAATGGGTACCCAGATAACTCTCTGGGAAGGTTTAGGAATAGCACCTCACTCATGATTTACGATGCATGTGGCGACACAAAACAGGAGTCTCATAACACTTCTGAATAGGTGGCCGAGCACATATAGGTAAAAACTTGTGTGCTAAGACGCCGGTTCAAGCCTCGTACCTTTATCTTTACCTTTTTTTTGATGTACATGCTCAAGTTCTCTACAGAAATATTAACACACAAATTCAGTATTATAAAATCCACACATCATCATCATCATCATCATGTGCCTTACCGGTTGGCGTAGGTGATCATGTCCCTCCACAATCTTCTATCTACAGTGCATCGTATCAGTTCTGTTGTTGACTGTTTTCCATGCCATGACACCAAGCTATCCAGTATTTTCTCTCTTTGTCGTCCGCGATCTCTCTTTCCTTTTATTTTGCCAGTTGTAACCAAGTATTCCAACTTTCCTCTTCTCATGATGTGCCCGAAAAATGTTGATTGCTTCTTTCTGATGTTTTTTAAGAGCTCCCTTTTTGTGTTGGCCTCTTTGAGAACTTCCTCATTGGTCTTTTTAGCTGTCCAGGGAACTTTCAACATTCTAAATCCACACAAACGCAGTAAAATCCACACAAATTCCACTATAAAAAGCATATTATTTCTTCACCACAACAAATACTACATAATTTAAATTTACTACAGAAATATTTACACATAAATCCACTACTGTACATTCCACACAAATTCATCACTATAAATAATTAAGAGAATCATGAAAACATTGTCAAATCATTGGACAGCTGTCACCACTGTTGTGATCACCCACCGTGACATGAATTTTGTGAAGTCTGTTCATAGATGCGTATTCAGGGTAATTCTTTGAGGTTTTTCTTCATTCAACATCACTGAAAGCATTCAGAGTGCCAGAGTGGTCCATTGCCCTTCCTCACTCAACATCAACCAAACTGACAAGTCAGCATATTCATTACCTTTTAAACCCGCATGCCCTGGCACGAAAATGAAGCAGACTATTGCTGATTCCAACTGACAAAGTGCATAAAGAAGAAGTGCTGCGGTCAGAAATTGAACCCCTAAACACATGAAAATAAATTTTAAAAATAATTCAGAAAATAAACCAGAAAATGAATCAGAAAATAAACCAGAAAATGAATCAGAAAATAAATCAGAAAATTAATCAGAAAATGAATAAGAAAATAAATCAGAAAATAAACCAGAAAATAAATCAGAAAATAAACCAGAAAATGAATCAGAAAATGAATAAGAAAATAAACCAGAAAATAAACCAGAAAATAAATCAGAAATAAACCAGAAAATAAATCAGAAATAAACCAGAAAATAAATCAGAAAGTAAATCAGAAAATAAATAAGAAAATAAACCAGAAAATAAATCAGAAATAAACCAGAAAATAAATCAGAAAATAAACCAGAAAATAAATCAGAAAGTAAATAAGAAAATAAATCAGAAAATAAACCAGAAAATAAACCAGAAAATAAACCAGAAAATAAATCAGAAAATGGATAAAAAAATAAACCAGAAAATAAATCCACTAAGCATTGTCATCTCAGCATCTCTTCAGTAAAAAGGATAAAGGTTCCCTCCCCTGTCTTGCTAGGTTTATTGATGACAGGGTGTTAGAAATTATATTTTCATTACCATAACACATCTTTGGGTCATGTAGTCAGTATCTTGCCAAGCACTTCTCTTCAGTAAAAAAAAAGTAAGTAAAGGTTCCCTCCTTTCCTTTATAGGTGTATGAGGAACATGGTGCTAGTTAATTATATTTTTCTTGACAAAAGCACATTTTTGGGTTACATAATCAGTATCTTGCCAGGCACTCCTCTTCAGTGCAGCATACTGATTTTTCAATGCAAATTGTGTATCTTCCATTGTATCTTGTGCACAAATGCATTGATATTATTTGCACACAAATTTCCTAATCAATTGAAATAGTAACTACTTATTACCATCAAATTGATTTCAATTCCTGCACATATCTGGTCATCAACTACTGAAAACATTAAAAAAAGAGATATAATAAAATATGGCAACCTTATCCAACTCCAGGTGATCTGATTGGCTCCAGTCTGAGCAGTATGGAGTCATTATTGAGCCTACCAACTGGCTGTGCTGAGCAGTCCATGTCAAAGTTAGCTCCAGATGTGTATATTGCTCAGTATCTCAAGGCTACAAATCAGCTGTCTGATGATCTCAGAAAGACAATTGTCAAATATTTGGATGCAGGTAAGATATTAATTGTCTTCTTTTTTTTTTTTCAAAATTAAAAATGTTACCAACATCAACTAAAAGCTACCAATTAATTTCATTAATTTGTTCTCCTCTCTTTTGCAGCATGCATGTTATGATTATGAATAAAAAGAAATTTAACTGAAACATTATGTTTCGTTAATAAATTCCTGGGCTGGATTAGGCCCATCCTGTAATTCACTAAGGTTATGTGTGGTTTAACTAATGACCAACTATAACACGGTTTGGGGGGGAAGTAACAGATTTGTTGTGTTAGTTAAGTATTTGATGAGTGATAATGCATGGCATTGATCAATACTGGGAGTTGCGATAGCTCAGTGGTTAGTGAACTGGACTACAAAGGACATGGGGTAGGGTTCGATCCCAACTGACGGCTTCCGGGTTCACCCAGCCTTAAATGGGTACCGGATTTTTTTCTGGGAAAGTAAAGCAGCACGGGCGTAATACCGACCACATTACCCCAAAAATCATGTGCTGAAGGTCTGTAAAATATAGGGTCACTAACACCATATTTCCCTATACGCCACTTGGCGGGACGGGGGTACTTTACTTACTTATTGATCAATACTAGTTCAATAATGATCAGTGACTCACAGCTAAATGTCTACACTAAGATCAGCAGCAACAGCTGATCACGACTCTACTTCACCTTCCTGCTGTACCTCTAGAAGCAGAATGAGCAGTCTGACCAAGCAAGTTGGAATCAAAGGGAGAAGGCAACCCAGTAATTAAAAATGCCATGCTGAAGTCAGACATGTTGGGCCAAAAAGCACAAAATATTGCAGCTCGCTAGAAGAAGCAGCACAGCAAATCTTCATCCATTTAGTGTCCTTTAACACATTCGCTACCAATGGAGTTTAACATACTGTGGCTGCGTAATTTTTCTGAATTAAAAAATTTTTTTAATAATGACAAGAAATTAAATGAAAATTAATCTAAAACACTCATAATGTTTGGACAATTTGCTATGAAGTCAAGAAAAATGGTTAATAAGAGAATTACAAGGTTTTAGCGGAAATAATTGTGAAAACTTTGATAAATTAAAAGCAAAATGTGGCTCTTGCACTCGGTGCACCTGCCACTGTAGCCGCATTTTGCAGCTCATGGTACGGAATGTGTTAAAAAATAGACCAGAAAGAATAGCCACCAGAAAGAATGGCCACCAGGAAAAACCAGAAAGAATAGTCACCAGGAAAAACCAGAAAGAATAGTCACCAGGAAAAAACTAGAAAGAATCTATCTATTGTCCTTTCGAGCCGAAGATGGCACATAGGGCAGAACCACAATCTCAAAAACAGAAACCTTGCATGTCAAAATGGCACATATTGCAGAGATCACTGCTTCTAAAATCTATGGCTGTTTCCATAACAATACTTTTTACAATGACAGCTTGTCAAGCCATAGATCAACCTCCTTAGTCGTCTCTTACAACAGGCCTGGAAGGTCACAGTGTCACTATTCTTGACTTTCCTCATAATGAGGCCCTGGTAACTCACACGAAAGAATAGTCACCAAGAAAAACCAGAAAGAATAGTCACCAGGAAAAACCAGAAAGAATAGTCACCAGGAAAAACCAGAAAGAATGGCCACCAGGAAAAACCAGAAAGAATAGTCACCAGGAAAAACCAGAAAGAAAAGTCACCAAGAAAAACCAGAAAGAATAGTCACCAGGAAAAACCAGAAAGAATGGCCACAAGTAAAAACCAGAAAGAATAGCCAAGAGGAATAACCAGAAAGAATAGCCACCAGGAAAAACTAGAAAGAATATTTATCTATTGACCTTTTGAACCGTGGCTGGCCCATAGGGCAGTCATACAGATACTCTTCCTTTTTTTCTAAATTTTCTTACTAGCATTTTCAATCCTTACAAAGATCTTTTATCAAATATCGTCATTTGTCTCTGTTCTGTGCAAGCATCTCAATCTCATTGAGGGAGCCGATTCCTGCTGCCTTTGCTTCTTTGATCAATGTTCTTCTCAGTGTCTCTCTGGGTCGGCCTTTTTTCCTCCTACTTGAGTGATTGCTTAGCTATTCGGTTATTATCTCTTCTTATCACATGTCCAACATATGTCCATAGTCTTTTTTTGATTACTGATGATATTAGTGGTTGATTGGTGATTTCTCTAATTTCTTCCTTTGTTTTAAATTTGTTTCATGCTATACCAAATATTTTCCTTAGAGATTAATTTTCAAATGCTTTCAACTTTGTTTCTATGTCTTTTGTTGTTTTCCAGCTCTTACATGCATACGTAAAGGCTGATAGTAGGTTAGACTTGAATAGTCTAAGTTTTGTTATTGTGCTGATGAGTTTTGATTTCCACATCAACTCAAGGTTTCTAAAAGACATTGCTGCTTTTAGCTATTCCAATTCTAATTTATTTACGTGTAACCCCTTCTCGATCAACGTGACTTCCAAGACAGACAAAGTAATCAAACTCTTCTACTGTTTTGTTTTCCATGTATATTCTTTCATCTTTTAGAATTAAGCTTTTCATGACTTTAGTCGAATAATCACCATAAAAAACCAGAAAGAATAGCCACCAGGGAAAACCAGAAAGAATAGCCACCAGAAAGAATAGTCACCAGGAAAAACCATAATGAATAGCCACCAGAAAAATGCAGATAAAGGAAAATGATATTAGTCTATCCAGATATATGTTACCAAACGTTTTCGACCCCTTCTGTTGTTTAGTGTGTATTTTTCTGAGTGTTAACTCCTTGTACTCTTTTTTATTTTGTATATGTATACAACCTAAGGGTTTCTGCTATATATTTACAATGTGGAAATTATCTATATGTATTATTACCATATTGTGTGTAGCCAGTATGAGCACAGCAGTCACCATATCGAGTTTAGATTATGATATCTTCGTAAAAATTACAGCATCAAAATACAAATTCTTCAAAATTTGACAGGTTTGCCGTGGTCAATCAATTCTCCCCTCCGTGTACCTTCCTGATTACTATTTCCTGTGGCGCCTGAATGTTGGATTTGTTTCTTTTGATGTAGGATTTTTTTTCCCCATTTCATGAGATACAATCTTGTATAATGCGAAAAGAAATCACAAATTTTCAAGTAATTAGTTCTTTTTCCCTTTTCTTCATTTTTTTTTTATTTGCTGTGACCAGGGAAATTTCCTCAGTCATCGGCTGACATCAAACAACTTTTTTAACATGGGAAACGCAGCAAATAACACTATGAGATAGCTGAAGATACTTATGGCGGCCGCAGACATTGTACTACGTCTGGTCAAAGGAGTCAAACTCATGTCATAAATCAACCTGAGCCAGGAAATCCAAGTCTCCTTATCTCGCCTAGTATAAACACTCAGATGTGTGTCAAAAGTTCAGAGAAAATACTACTTTTAGAGCACCTAAGTGGTAGTAATTTTTACTACAGTGTCATAAATATGTCAGTCACAGATAAGTATTGTAATCTTGGGTGTTAACTTGTTTATTTATTGTTGACCTTCACTACATCTCTACCTAATTCACTTTGAAGAGGTCTTTAGAAAAGCATAAATTTATGCCAAATTCATTAAATTCTCTCCAGTTGCACTAATTTGCTTTTCTCTTCCTTCTCTTTTATGACGTCTAGATTTTTTATTATAAAAAATGACAGTTTTTATTTTTTATGTTGCTCCTTAACATGTTAAATGTTATTTACTTTAAATTTTTCAATTTGAAATTAAACTGTTAAAACTTTCTGTTAACAATCCAGCTGTTCTTTCATGTTGCTCTGTTTTTCGTTTTATTTCAATTTAATTTTCAGGTTTTAGTTACAAGTAAAATATTAAAACTTTCTGTTTGCAATGAGACTACTAACTTTCTGTTTGCAATGAGACAACTAACATCATCCACAACTAACACCATTCACCACTAAAATTATTCACCATTAACATCATTCACAACCAACATCATTCACAACTAACATCATTCACCACTAACATCATTCACAACTAACATCATTCACAACTAACATCATTCACCAATAACAAACAGCATTCACTGCTAACATCATTCACAGCTAACATCATCCACAACTAACATCATTCACAACTAACATCATTCACCAATAACAAACAGCAATTTACTGCTAACATCAAACTTTTTTTTCACTGCTAGGCTACCAGAGGCAGTTGACCTACAAAAGATCTGATAAGTCATTCAGTCCTTTTGGTAACAGTGATGGAAGTGGCAACACTTGGTAGGTCTTTGAATCCCTCTTCTGTCATGTTTGGTAATGTTAGTGGTGAATGATGTTAGCAGTGATTGATATTCGCAGTAAATGATGTTTGTGGTGAATGATGTTAATGGTGAATTATGTTATTGGTGAATTATGTTAGTGCTGAATTATGTTAGTGCTGAATTATGTTAATGGTGAATTATGTTAGTGGTGAATTATGTTAGTGGTGAATTATGTTAGTGGTGAGTTATGTTAGTGGTGAGTTATGTTATTGGTGAATTATGTTAGTGGTGAATTATGTTATTTGTGAATTATGTTATTGGTGAATTATGATATTGGTGAATTATGTTAGTGTTGAATTATGCTAGTGGTGAATTATGCTAGTGGTGAATGGTATTAGTGGTGTATTATGTTATTGGTGAATTATGTTAGTGGTGAATTATGTTAGCAGTGAATTATGTTAGTGGTGAATGGTGTTAGTGGTGAATGGTGTTAGTGATGAATTATGTTATTGGTGAATTATTTTAGTGGTGAATTATGTTATTGGTGAATAATGTTAGTGTTGAATTATGTTAGTGGTGAATTATGTTAGTGGTGAATGGTGTTATTGGTGAATGGTGTTAGTGATGAATTATGTTATTGGTGAATTATGTTAGTGGTGAGTTATGTTATTGGTGAATTATGCTAGTGGTGAATGATGTTAGCTGTGAATGATGTTAGTTGTGAATGATGTTAGGAGTGAATGATGTATGTTATTGGTGAATGATGTTAGCTGTGAATGATGTTAGTTGTGAATGATGTTATCAGTGAATGTTGTATGTTATTGGTGAATGATGTTAGTTGTGAATGATGTTAGTTGTGAATGATGTTAGTTGTGAATGATGTTAGTGGTGAATGATGTTAGTGGTGAATTATGTTAGCTGTGAATGATGTTATCAGTGAATGCTGTTTGTTATTGGTGAGTGATGTTAGTTGTGAATGATGTTAGTTGTGAATGATGTTAGTTGTGAATGATGTTAGTTGTGAATGATGTTAGTTGTGAATGATGTTAGTGGTGAATGATGTTAGTTGTGAATGATATTAGTTGTGAATAATGTTAGCTGTGAATGATGTTAGCAGTGAATGCTGTTTGTTATTGGTGAATGATATTAGTTGTGAATGATGTTAGTTATGAATGATGTTAGTTATGAATGATGTTAGTGGTGAATGATGTTAGTGGTGAACGATGTTAGTGGTGAATGACGTTAGTTGTGAATGATGTTAGTGGTGAATGTTGTTAGTTGTGAATGATGTTAGTGGTGGATAATGTTAGTTGTGAATGATGTTAGTGGTGAATGATGTTAGTTATGAATGATGTTAGTGGTGAATGATGTTAGTTGTGGATGATGTTAGTTGTGGATGATGTTAGTTGTGAATGATGTTAGCAGTAAATTGCTGTTTGTTATTGGTGAATGATGTTAGTTGTGAATGATGTTAGTTGTGGATGATGTTAGCTGTGAATGATGTTAGCAGTGAATGCTGTTTGTTATTGGTGAATGATGTTAGTTGTGAATGATGTTAGTTGTGAATGATGTTAGTGGTGAATGATGTTAGTTGTGAATGATGTTGGTTGTGAATGATGTTAATGGTGAATAATTTTAGTGGTGAATGGTGTTAGTTGTGGATGATGTTAGTTGTGAATGATGTTAGTGGTGAATGATGTTAGCAGTGAATGCTGTTTGTTTTTGGTGAATGATGTTAGTTGTGAATGGTGTTAGTTATGAATGATGTTAGTTGTGAATGATGTTAGTTGTGAATGATGTTAGTTGTGAATGATGTTAGTGGTGAATGATGTTAGTGGTGAATGATGCTAGCTGTCAATGATGTTAGCATTGATTGATGTTAGCAGTAAATGATGCTAGTGGTGAATTTTGACTTTTTGTGTGTTACTTGGTGAGTTGTGTCTTTTAAGATCTTGTAAAAAAAAATCCATTTTCAGTGTATCATAAATTTTAATCTCTAATTTCCTCATTTGTTTTGGATTCGTTCCATGCTATACCAAGTATTTTCCTTAGACATTTATTTTTGAATGCGTTCAACTTTGTTTCTATGTCTCTTGTTATTCTCCAACCTTCACAATGCATACGTAAGGGTTGATAGTACATTTGATTTGAATAGAAGACAATATGCCTAAGAAGAATACTTTGTGTACAATGGAATGAATTCAAGGCTAATATAGAGATAAGAGAAATGACCATGCAAACAATGATCTCATCTACAATTAGAAAGAGAAGATGGACATGTGTCAACAGGTGCTGAGGAAGCGGCAACAAAAGAATTTTAAAAAAGGCTCTTCTATGGGAAACATCAGGATACAGGAAAAGAGGCAGATGTATAGAGACACCAAAAAGAACACTTTTAAGAGAAGCAAGCTTGACAGGAATAGACTCATTAGATAAGATAAAACATCTCACCAAGAATAGAGATGGGCGGTGAAAAACATTACGAGCCCTATGCAATGTCTAGCAGCGCTGATAGGATCAAGACATTAATTGCTAGGGAGTTTGAAAAAATAAATAGTCTACTGTTAAGTCTAAAAGCTTCAAAAAATCAAGTTGTTGTAGAGTTTTAAACTATAAACATGAGATTACTGGAGAGTTTTAAACTATAAACATGAGATTACTGGAGAGTTTTAAACTATAAACATGAGATTACTGGAGAGTTTTAAACTATAAACATGAGATTACTGGAGAGTTTTAAACTATAAACATGAGATTACTGGAGAGTTTTAAACTATAAACATGAGATTACTGGAGAGCTTTAAACTATAAACATGAGATTACTGGAGAGTTTCAAAATATAAACATGAGATTACTGGAGAGTTTTAAACTATAAAAACATGAGATTACTGGAGAGTTTTAAACTATAAACATGAGATTACTGGAGAGTTTCAAAATTTAAATATGAGATTACTGGAGAGTTTTAAACTATAAACATGAGATTACTAGGAAAGTTTTAAACTATAAACATGAGATTACTGGAGAGTTTCACAATATAAACATGAGATTACTGGAGAGTTTTAAACTATAAACATGAGATTACTGGAGAGTTTCAGAATATAAATATGAGATTACTGGAGAGTTTCACAATATAAACATGAGATTACTGGAGAGTTTTAAACTATAAACATGAGATTACTGGAGAGTTTCACAATATAAACATAAGATTACTGGAGAGTTTCAAACTATAAACATGAGATTACTGGAGAGTTTCAAAATATAAACATAAGATTACTGGAGAGTTTTAAACTGTAAACATGAGATTACTGGAGAGTTTTTTTTAGGTTTGAACCTGATCAATTTTTAGTTTCTGAAAAATATTATCATATGCCTTTTTCATTTTATCATATCACATTATAATATAGATAAATATTATATATGTGAAATATCTATTTGTTGTGATCCAAATTTATCATCCTTTTTAGAAGTCTACTTCATGCATTGCCAGTCATGTTGAACTTGATATCCACAGGCTGACAGCATATATTTGCCGAGTTCTTTATGAAGCTCGAGAGTACATCTTTGTAGATCCTGAAGTGCTTCATGGTGCCATTAATTGGTTGGTAGAAAGACAGAACCAGGATGGTTCTTTCAACGAATTGGGCAAGGTTCTGGACAGTGCTACACAGGTATCATTCAATCAGAACACAAATTTGCCATTAAATAATGTGTCAACAGTTGCACTCAAAAGTTTATTTTTTAAAAATCCAAAATCAATAGTATGAGAGCTATTCAAAGCAAGACTAGACATCTTAAAATAGAATGTCAAACAAAATAGAGAGTGCACCCCAGCTACAAAATGCAAAAACAAATGGTGCTAAACAGAAAAGTTTGCTATAAAAATGTACTGTTTATTTGCAACATTTTAATATCTGACCCCTTTAAAGTAGTCCCTTCTACCGGTGATGCACTGCTCCCTTGTTGAAATGCTTCCCAGAATGCACTTTTTTTTTCTCACAGTGTGTTTATGTTTTAGAAGAAGTGAAAAAGGAATTATGTTTGGAGAACAGGGGAATGTAGCACAACTATTGTGTGAAGTCTTGCCAGTACTGCAGTTGAGGAGTGACCTATGAATCAGGGCATTGTCATTGTGCATTATCTCATCATTGAGTGCCATCTCCGCATCGAAGGTTGGCTACCATGGAGCGCCATTCAACTCTGTCTCTTGCTTTGATGGTGCAGGCTGTCATAGACTGACTTGTCCATCTTTTTATGTTACCGTCCATGTTAGTCTTGGTTTACCTCTGCCTCTCTTTAACCTTGTATTTTCCCTTCCAAGATTACTTTTAGTAGGTTGGTGTTTCTTTTAACATGCCCAAAAAATCTAATTTGTCTTGTTTGAATTGTATTTAGTAGTTCTCTTTTCATTTTTAGTTATTTTAAGACTTCATCATTTGTTTTCTTTTCTTTCAATCCAATTCTTCCTATTCTATAAATCCACATTTCAAAGGCTTCAATTTTGTGTTCTATTTTCTTGTCTAATGTCCATGTTTCTGCACCATACAAGAATGTTGAGAAGATATATTTTGCTATTCTTAGTTTTAGCCCTGGTGTTTTTTGTTTTTATGTTAGTATATTTTTCAGTGTATTAAAATGAATTTTTGCCATTCCTATTCTTTTGTTTATTTCACTTGTACATTTTCCATCACTGGTTATAGTATGTCCAAGGTAGTTGTAGCTCTGAGCTGTCTTCAGGTATATTCCTTCAACTTTGATATCCACTTGTAGGTTTTGCGTATTATCTTTGTTTATGATCATAGTTTTAGTCTTTTTTATATTCATATCTAATCCATACTTTTTGCTTGTCATGTTTATTTCATTAAGTAATTGTTGCAGATCTTTATGATTTTCTGCTAGTAATGCAGTCTGATCAGCATATCTTAGATCACTGATTATCTTTCAATTAATATTTAGGCCTGGCATCTCTGTGATGTTTTTAAAGATTTTCTTAGTGCATAGATTGAACAAGCTTAGTGATAGGATGCATCCCTGTCTTGCTCCTCTTTTTATATCAATAGGTGTAAAATTCTCTTTGTTATATTTTATTATTGTTGTTTGCTCCCAGTTTAAATTACATATTAGTCGTATGTCTATGTCATCTAGATGTATTTTTTAGTGCATTATTTAAGTGAAACAAATTTTGGCAAGAATTTTGCACTGACCATTTCATCAGCAACGTCTCAGACTTCTAAATGATGACCAGAGAGTCACAACACAAACTCTGTCAGTATCATCATTTTTAATTTGGAAAATGATGATCTTAATAGAGTGAGCCAAACTGCAGTTTACTTTCAAAACCTGTCAGAAATTACACTCAATTCTGACAGTATACTCTGCTGTAAACTCTATGCTGGTTGGGGTACTATTAAAAAATTTCAATCATTACTTTTTAATAGATCTTGTTTTCTTTTTCACAGATCTTGTTTTCTTTTTAACAGATCTTGTTTTCTTTTTAACAGATCTTGTTTTCTTTTTCACAGATCTTGTTTTCTTTTTAACAGATCTTTTTTTCTTTTTAACAGATCTTGTTTTCTTTTTAACAGATCTTGTTTTCTTTTTAACAGATCTTGTTTTCTTTTTAACATATTTAGTTTTCTTTTTAACATATTTAGTTTTCTTTTTAACAGATCTTGTTAGAAAATATTTCCAACAATCAATTACTTCTGAATTTATTCTGAATATTTGTAAAAAAGAGAAAAACAAAGACTTTAGAGACAGTTCTAAATAAGGTGGGCAGAAGTGTAAAAGAGGAAAACAAAGACTTCAGAGACAGTCCTAAATAAGGTGGGCAGAAGTGTAAAAGAGAAAAACAAAGACTTCAGAGACAGTTCTAAATAAGGTGGGCAGAAGTGTAAAAGAGGAAAACAAAGACTTCAGAGACAGTCCTAAATAAGGTGGGCAGAAGTGTAAAAGAGAAAAACAAAGACTTCAGAGACAGTCCTAAATAAGGTGGGCAGAAGTGTAAAAGAGAAAAACAAAGACTTCAGAGACAGTTCTAAATAAGGTGGGCAGAAGTGTAAAAGAGAAAAACAAAGACTTTAGAGACAGCTCTAAATAAGGTGGGCAGAAGTGTAAAAGAGGAAAACAAAGACTTCAGAGACAGTCCTAAATAAGGTGGGCAGAAGTGTAAAAGAAAAAAACAAAGACTTCAGAGACAGTCCTAAATAAGGTGGGCAGAAGCATGATGCTTTAACTGTAATGCATAAATCATGCATAAATGATGCATGTTGCCCTGTTTTTGCAGAAACTAACAATGTTGCTTAAACCACTTTGGCTGTTTTGTTTAAATATGTGTTTTCGAGGAAACTGGAGTGAGGATGTGATAGCGCATTCTCTATACAATGGAAGTCATTTGGAATAATCACCTGTACCATTGAACTGGGCTGCACAATAGTCAACCTTGTCAATAGAATTTGCCACATGCTTCAGTGGGAGCTGTGACATAAATGGAGTGGATATGGGGAATTCCCAACTGAAAAAATGCGGTGAAACTAATTCCATGAACAGAAGAGCATAAATCACAGTACTGTTCAAATTATTGAGACAAAGAAATAAAATAAATCAAATGAAAACATTTTCATGACCAACAATAATGTTAACTTTCAGGGCTCTGGAACAGGTCCAGCACTTACAGCTTTTGTCCTGCTAAGCTTCATCAAGAACAGACCCCTGTCCACACTTCATGTAAGTAGAGACTTATCTGTTCACAGTTTTATTATAACATCTTGATTCCTCGCAGAAGTACAGAAAGATGCTTTTCTATATAGCATTTATGGAATGAGATGTTAGCATTTACAAGTCTCATTAACTTTGATTTTAACTGTTGAACAATATTTCATTCAAACATTAGAATGGCTTCATTACAATGAAAGAATAGTTACAAACAGCAAATTAGCTTCTTATTATATTGTGTTTGCAGTTAGCACCAAACTGTTCTTGCTCTACTAGACCTTTGAATTGCTCAGCTGCATGGAGAGAAGAAACATGTTGCAGTTGCAAAAACTTGTCTGTTTTTTTTTACCCAAGCTCATGCCCTGGAGAGGACACTCCAGCTTTGCCATTTTGATGTCGACAAAAACAAACATTTCTAGGAATGCTGCAAAATCCATAGTCAGGGCTATGACTGATGGCGGCTACTATATTGTGCTTAACTATTCAACAATCTTGATGATTTTCTGTTGAACTTTTTCTTAAATCAGAGAATGTCTGAGGTGTTAGAAAGTAGAGGTGTTGAGTCAGTGACAAACAAAAAAATGGAGATAATGAATTTTGAGTCAAACATTAGAAAATAGAGATATTAGAGTTGTTATTGTTTTTCATTCTGGCTTAGTTTACCATATTTTTTATTCTTTGGTTGTTTAGAGTAGTACATTCTTATATAATGTGTTTGGATGCTTTATAGTTGATTATGACAGTCTCTGAGACTCATTTTGTGAAGATATATTCTGAGACCAGAGTGCCCTGTTCTAAGACTGAAGATCTGGTCTATTTATGTCTGTTGAGCATGTTTATACTGACTTGTTTTAATATCAGTTTGCCTACCAATTTTCTATTCCTGACAGTGCGATGAACGTTACGAGTGTATTACATCATATCGGTGGGGAAATGCAACAGAAAAAGCCATTAAATATCTTGAGAACACAGTGGAACAGGATCTTGTTGGAGGTAACTTCTCTCTGGCTCTGGTGTCCTATGCACTCACAGTAGCTGGTAGCAACAAAGGAGACAAAGCACTGGCACGGTTGGAAGAATTTGCCCACAGAGAAGGTATATATTTTAATTTTTTTTTAATGACTGCAAACAATAAATAATATTATACATAAACTGCAAATAACATATTATAATGATAATATCACAAATTTTAAAGTATAATTCTTTCAAAACTCTCTCACTTTATCATCTCTACGCTGCTGCCATATGAACAATTATAATACACTTCTATTGCTGGTGGATTATAATGAAACATATTTCAAAACAATAATTGTATGGAGAATTTAATGACAGAAAGAGACCATACCAAAGAGCAGACCAGTGCTGAGATACAGGGATTTTGGCAGGACTTTCTAGAGAGAATTCTCTATCAGTGAAAGAAAGTGGGGAAAATCTAGTATTAGCCAGCTTGTAATACACCAAGAACAAAAATAAAAATGGCACAGCAGCATTCAAGGAAGAGATGATGTTAAAAGCTGCGGATAAAAGATGATAGAGAAAAGAGATGAGACCATGTACCTCCATCATATCTTGTTCATTCTGTGGTCAGATGTGTTGCTCCAATATTGACAGATTCAGTCATGAGAGAAGCTGCTTGGTAAAACAATCATCATCGAGTACCATCTCTGCAATGAAGGTTGGCTTCTATGGAGCGCCATTCCGCTCTATCTCTTGCTTTGATGGTACAGGCTGTCATAGGCTGACTTGTCCATCTTTTGATGTTTCTTGTCCATGTTAGTCTTGGTCTGTCTCTGCCTCTTTTACCCTGTATTTTCCCCTCCAAGATTACTTTTAGTAGGGTGTTGTGTCTTTTAATATGCCCCAAAAATTTCATTTCTTTTGTTTGAATTGTATTTAGTAGTTCTCTTTTCATTTTCATTTGTTTTAAGACATCATTGTTTGTTTTTGGTAAAACAACACCCAGCACAATTCATTAATATATCTCAAAATTACCAACAAATCATGATTGCTTGCTACGAACCATCTCTCAAGACGCTAAATGCTATATATGTTATCAAAAGGATATGTTTCATGTCATGTGTCTCATGTTTCGTGAGAAAATATAAACCTTCGTTATACTAGGTCACTGCTATTGTAGATGAGGGAGCCACATGCTCTTTCTTACTGTAATTGTTTTCCTAAATTCACTGGTCCAGACACCCATTACTTTCTCCAACTAATTGAATCAGACACTCATTACAATTCACTGAGATAGACACCCATTACTTTCCTCAACTCACTGAGCCAGATACCCATTACTTTCCTGAACTAACTGATCCAGACATCCATTACTTCCCCATCTCATTGAGCTAGATAACCATTACTTTCCACAAATAACTGAACAAGACACCCATTACTTTCCCCAACTAATTGAGTCAGACATCAGTTACTTTCCTCAACTCACTGAGCCAGACATCCATTACTTTCCCCAACTGAGTCAGATATCCATTACTTTTTCCAACTGAGTCAGACACCGATTACTTTCCCCAACTAATTGAGTCAGACACCCATTACTTTCCCCAACTGAGCAAGACACCCATTACTTTCCACAACAGAGCCAAACACCCATTACTTTATTCAACTTACTGAGCCAGACACCCATTACTTTCCTCAACCCACTGAACCAGACATCCATTAATTTCCCTAACTCACCGAGTCAGACACCCATTTTTTTCCATAACTCACTGAGTCAGACTCCCATTATTTTCCCCAACTCACTGAGCTAGACTCCCATTACTTTCCCTAACTCACTGAGCTAGACTCCCATTACTTTCCCTAACTCACTGAGCTAGACATCCATTACTTTCCCTAACTCACTGAGCTAGATGCTCATTACTTTCCCTAACTCATTGAGCTAGACTCCCATTACTTTCCCTAACTCACTGAGCTAGACATCCATTACTTTCCCTAACTCACTGAGCTAGACACCTATTACTTTCCCTAACTCACTGAGCTAGACTCCCATTACTTTCATCAACTCACTGAGCTAGACATCCATTACTTTCCCAACTCATTGAGCTTGGTGGTTTCCCTGAGAAGGGAACATATAAAGCATATTCTGACAACTGAAAAAAATTGAGGCGAGAAGAAAAAGTGGAAGCAGGAAAATATACCAGGCAGTTTATGAGAATGGTTTGATAGTAAGTCATCAGCAGAACTGATAAACAAGTGATAACAACACACAACTGAGTACAGTCAGCAACACACAACTGAGTGCAGTCAGCAACACACAACTGAGTGCAGTCAGCAACACACAACTGAGTGCAGTCAGCAACACACAACTGAGTGCAGTCAGCAACACACAACTGAGTGCAGTCAGCAACACACAACTGAGTGCAGTCAGCAACACACAACTGAGTGCAGTCAGCAACACACAACTGACTGCAGTCAGCAACACACAACTGAGTACAGTCAGCAACACACAACTGACTGCATGCTTAGGATTGATCAGGAGCTGATCCACACCCTGCTCCACCTCCCAATGGTGTCTTTGAAAACAGACTATCCAGTCTGGCCAAGCGAGTAGAGACCAAAGAGGGAAAGTGACACAGTACTCAAAAATGCTGGCCTCAAGTTGGATGTGTTGGGCTGAAAGGTGCAAACACACCACAATACAAGCCATCTACACCCTAGAGAAATGGAAAAAAAATATTGTTAAAATGGCATTGTTAAAGCTTCATGTAATTAATAGATGACACAAATTTGAACAATGTTTCAGCTCAATATGCCTTTAGCAGGAACAATAACAACACAGATATGTAAGTAAATAAAATTAGCTGTCTTAGCTAGCTACACCCACTTAATGTCCTTTTAAGGGCGGTTGGCAAAAGGACAATTCATTCTTTTAGTAGTCACCAGGTGAACAACAGAAAGAATTTTATGTTGATAAGAATTTATATGTGCATGTGTGTGAGTATACATACATATGCATGGATGTTTGTGTGTGTATGTATTAATAAATGTACCATAACTGTAAACATTTTTCAGTCATGCCATCACCATTTAACTTGTAATATTTCTCCCCACAGGGGGCCTTTTGTTCTGGACTGATGTCACATCGAGCTCTAGCCAGGATTCAGAGTTCTTACACTGGCGCCCACCCCATGTTCAGGCTAGACCAATAGACATTCTGATAACATCCTATGCTGTCATGACTTACACATTTAAAGGCGAATTGGAGAAAGCTTCCCCTGCTGTTCAGTGGTTGAGCAAGGAGAAAAACCCAACTGGTGGCTTTGTATCTTCTCAGGTAATTAATTTATGTTCTTTGTTGGTATATTGAACCAGGCTTATACAGCAGTCTAAGTCAGGTTGTAATTTGAAACAAATTTTGCCGTAGTTTTCTGGTACATTTTTCAGTTTACCGTAACAATGTAAACTGGATCATAAGTTTAACCAAATTTTGCCCAAAAAATAAGAATTAAAAATTTGTTTAAAATTTACATCCAAACTGCTGTGAAATAAACCAAATTTTGAGCTGTAGTAACATTTTCTCTGCTATTTATTTGTAAATTTGACAATTGATCTCAGTGACATTAAATAATAAATAGATTATAGCAAACTTAGCTAGAGAGTTAATTTGATTATTTTACTTCTAGCTATGATTAAGTGAGCCAGATTGGAGTTTGGAGTAAATAATTCTAAGCAGCTAATATCACTATTTCTTTAAAATTATTTTTTAATTTGAAGCAAACTTGACACTTGACATGGTAGTTTGTTTGACTATTTTGATTTAGGTAATTTATTAAATTAACACACACCATTATATCAGGGATAGATAGCTACAAAAGTGTTCTACTGTGACAATATTTCATGATGTGTGGTTCATTACATTATATTATTACTTTATTGAGACATTGTTTAAGAATAAACAATAGGCCCAAATGTTTTCTTGCTTCTGTGCCATGATTGAAGGATGCAACATTATCAAATGAAATGTTTGATATTGATATGAGATTGTTGATAATGCTGGAAGTGAAACACAAGTAACCAGATAATCTCTTGACGATGAAAGGATGGATAAACACAGAGGTTAGCCCAGCCAGTATTTGGTGCTAAGTTATTTAAAGAAGGTTAGTTAGCTTTCATGGGAGTGGAGAGTCATTTGAGAAACATGAGAGCTGACTTAGGATTCAAGACTTAGAGCACATTCATAGAGGGTTGATTCAGAGTGATGATTTAAAGGTTTATTCAGAAAGATTTCTTTCAAAGAAAGATGTTGAGCTCTATGTAGATATTTTGGATGTCTTAAGGATCAATGCTTATTAGGGAAATCAAGGCTAGGAATATACAGATAGATACACAAGTCATATTGTGACTTTATGTTAAGTTAAAGAAGTTATGTGGATTTAATTATAGAAGCTGGGGAGTGTTATATAACATCAGCAATTTATTAGACACATATACAGAATTTCTACTAATGATATAGTATGATAGATGTTTAGACGACCATAGCCAACAGCTTGGGTAATGAGTAATTATTATATGCAATCAAGATATGTATCCTGATGAGCTATGAAGTGTAACTTAAAAACCGGGCATAAACTTTTGTACAAGATTTAGATGACATCTTGAGTCATCATATGAAGTGTTGAACACAAGTGTTGTTCAGAATATTTGGAGTTGCAGTTTCTGCTTTGTGAAATAATTACATTGTGTTGCGTGCTGGCACATTTTTATGAACCTACCTTATTGTATTAGGGACATCTAAAAGGTGTTCCACTCTACCTCTTAAGCTCCGTTTCTCATCTCAATATAAGATGAGTAATTATATTGATGATCTCTTGATTTCTTGGCTCACTAATTTTTTAACCTGCATTGTAATGAGCCAGATTGTAAGATCCATCAGTGTTGTTGAAGTACCTTGTTTCCAAATTTACAATTTACTGAGGGAAAACATTTTGTTTTCTTGCATGTGTTAAGTGAAATGTGACCTGAATACAAAATTATGTTTCCAGGACACAGCAGTTGGGCTCCAGGCTCTTGCTGCCTTTGCTACCAAATCCATAAGAGCTGACACAGACCTCAATGTGCAAGTATCAAATGTTGTCACCCTAGCCGAATTTGAAGTTGATACACAAAATGCTTTAGTTCTTCAAATCAAAGAGGTAAATATGTCTAAAATATCATACATCAACTCATCTCCTCATGTCTTGACTAGCAAGGATGGATCTTTTGACTAGCATAAACTTTATTATTCTCATTATATCTTGACTAGCAAGGATGGATCTTTTGACTAGCATAAACTTTATTATTCTCATTATATCTTGACTAGCAAGGATGGATCTTTTGACTAGCATAAACTTTATTATTCTCATTATATCTTGACTAAATTGAAGCCTTTGAAATGTGGATATATAAAAGAATAGGTAGAATTGGATGAAAAGAAAAGAAAACAAATGATGAAGTCTTAAAACAACTAAAAATTAAAAGAGAACTACTAAATACAATTCAAACAAGACAAATGAGATTTTTGGAGCATGTTAAAAAACACAACAGACTATTAAAAGTAATCTTGGAAAGGAAAATACAAGGTAAAAGAGGCAGAGGCAGACTAAAACCTGCCTTAGGTTTTAGGCAAGTAACATCAAAAGAAGGACAAGTCAGCCTAGAACAACCTGTACCATCAAAGCAAGAGACAGAGCGAAATTGCGCTCCATAGCCAACCTTCGATGCGGATATAGCACTCGATGATGATGATATCTTGACTATCATATTATATATTTATCCTAATTTTATCATGGCTATCAAAAACCACTGATATCTTCATCATATCACCATTATCTTTAAATATGACACAACCAAGAGAAATCCATGAGGAGTCTGGGTTGGCAACTCACCTTTTGTCTACCAGTATTCTTGGAGAAGACAGGTGGATGCAGAGACAAAGAGGATGGGGGAAAACATGGAATGACCTTAAGAGAATGGCAAGAAATAGGATGGCTGGGAAAGTGTTTGCTGAAAACTTATGCTCTACAGGGAGTTGAAAGGAAGGAGAAAAAGAATCAAGACTACCATAGACCTTCAATATTCTCATATTATCTTGACTTTCTTAGACTTTCTTATTGAGAGTAAATCTTGGCTACTGTAGATGTTATACTTCATCTCTCTTGCCCCCCTTTTCCCCTTAAGTTCACCATTCTTTTATTTTGTTTCTGAACTACTACATCTGAACCACTACATCTGAACCACTACATCTGAACCACTACATCTGAACCACTACATCTGAACCACTGCATCTGAACCACTACATCTCAACCACTACATCTCAACCACTACATCTCAACCACTACATCTCAACATAATAAATTATAATACAATATTAATAATACAAATGTCTTTTATTAAAATATAAAATCTTTATTAACAAAATTTTAAGTTCCTGTTGAGGATGTGCGTGGCCGTGTGGCTAAAACCATTGTTTTTCTGGCTGAAAGCCGGCATGCGGTGTTTGAAACCCCCAGTAGACAGAAATGATTTTTTCTACCGGGGATGAAATAAAAATCCCGAGTCTCACACGTCGTGGTGACTGCTTGACCAAGCAGTCTTTATCACTCTGGATCTATCATGAGCCCCCTGACATACACCAGGAATGGTAATATGTGTCATAAAGAGAGTTTTTTTTTTTTAAGTTACTGTTTCATTCTTATTAAAGATATTATTGTTAAAGATCTTGTCTGCTAAATCATCACTACTGTAATATCAGAAATGTTCACTGCTACAGATTTCAACCCCTTCAAAGAAAGCTACTCTCTTGAATGCTGAAAACAAATCTGGAAGGAAAGAGAAAGAATAGAAAGCTACTGGGGCTCTCTCTTTATTATATATAAACGACCATTCCTTATCATTAGTCAATATCCTTTCTGTCAATTCCATGCTCTTTTATTTGTCCATCTCTCTCTGAAAAAACCCACTTCATTTGTTATCTCCCTTTGGCTACACTACAAGTTATTACGTCTGTAAGAAGTGTTTATAACATATATTTTGTTCACAGTAGTTTACATTTTTGGCTACACTACAAGTTATGACGTCTGTAAGAAGTGTTTATAACATATTTTGTTCACAGTAGTTTACATTTTTGCCGCCTCTATCTTCAGGCGCATGTTTAGGAAGCATTTTAGGTATTTTAAAAGATGATTGTCTTAGGAGCATGACAAGAAGAAAAAGAAATCAAGAATCCTATGACTTGCTGTGACGTACAGGAAATATTATGTTAGTGCACTTATATTTTACCATCAGAACATTTTTGGGTAATGTTTGGTCGTTATCTTCTTCTTCAGCTATCAGCTACTGCTATGCATTTAGACATTTAGACCAGCTTGGATCACGAACAAGCCGGTGCATTTGAGGTCATCACTGGCTCTCCATAGCTTGTCATGTAGGGTTGTTTCTGTGGACAATATTTGTGTTCTTAGAGTGCTGAGAGTACTACAGTCCTGTAGTGTATGCTGTGGAGTTTGTTTGGATGCCTTGCTGTCACATGTTGCAAAGTCACTGAGTTCAGTTTTGTGTATATGTACTTTGATGCCACAATGACCTGTTCTGAGTCTGAATATTTTGATCTGTTCATTTCTGCTAATTTTGTTGAAGCTATTATGTTCTGACTCCATGTAGATTATGTTCTATTTTCCATGCAACTCCCTCTATTCTGTTGTTTTCCTGGCTTGCTTCAGAATTGTCTTTATTTCTTTGAGGCTCTGGGTTGGTTGGACTGTTTAAGACTTCCCCCTGTTTTTGCTTATGACAATTTTTTCATCACATATATGGACAATATATGCAAATTAGCAACCCCAAGCAAAGGAAGTATACCAACAAGGATGATAGCAAGTCATAACACAAAATAGAACAAAATGTACGTACCAAAAAACAGTAGAAGAGAGGACAAAATAAATGAAATACTATTTCCAGACAACCAAGTTCTGATACATGAAGCAATGGAGGACCTGCAAGAACATATCAACAGGCTAAACAACACTTGTAAACAATACAATATGAAGATCAACATAAACAAAAGCGAAGTAATGACAATAGCAAGAAAGAAAGAAAAATTAAACATCATAATAGATAATACAATTTTGAAGCAAGTAGACAATTTTAAATATCTGGGTAGCATGTTAACACAAGACAAAAACCAAGAGACAGAGATAGATATAAGGTGTAATAAAGCACGCCAAGTTATAGGCCAAGCATCAACACTATTGAAAAACAAAGCAATAACTACGGAAGCAAAAAGGGCAATATACAAATCAATTTTTCTACCAATGCTGTGCTACCCATGTCAGAATTGGACACTGGATTCTAGAACAAACAAAAAAATAAACAACCACTGAAATGAAATGTGTCAGAAGAATGACAGGAAACAGCTAAAGGGACAGAGTAAGAAACACTGACCTGAGGAAGAAACTCAAAATTGAACCAGCCATTGAATACATAAAGAAACAACAGATAAAATGGTTCAGTCACATAACAAGACAAAAAGAACTAACAATGACTCAAAGAGCCATAAACAAACGCTACGAAAATGCCAGATTAAGAGGAAGACCGAGAAAGAGATGGATGAAGGGAATACTAGAGTCACTATGAGGGATAACACCAGAAGAGGCCAATAGAAGAGCAAATAATTACAGATTGCATCTCTCCTCAATGCCAACGGCAATGAAGAAAGGATAGAAGAAGAAGAAAGGAGATCTTATTTCTCATATCCAGGGATGCCACAATGTGCTGTTATCCACTGAAGGACTAATTCTTTCTTTTCTGAAAGAGAACATAAGTTTGTCTTTATTTCTTGGATGAGTCTGTCCTGTTTCAGGCTTGATATTACTTGTATGACTGACTTTGCATTGAAGAGAATGACAATTTTTTAACTTTGGACCTCTTGTATGTTGAGATTTGGTCATTATTACACCAGCCTCATTAATCAGAAGATGAAATTTTCTTTATTCCCACAAATATTGTAGGCTACAAACAATGTACACTCATTTATTTTCCACACAAGACAGATTTTTAAGTTCATTTTGGTTTTTCTATTTTGTGTAGTTGGAGCGAGCCCCACCCAGGATCAGTATAAATGTTAATGGAACAGGATTTGTCCTTGTCGAGGTACTATTAATAAACAGTTCTGCATTATATGTCAAATATATATACTATATATTGTCACACAAAATTATTTTTACATTTACTTTTTAATTAAAACAACAATATATCTCATTTAGATTAATTTGGGAACTGGTTTGTCTCAAGGCAAAATGCTGGTCTTGAGACAGAGAAGTTGTGAGTTCAAATCCCTGTTGCATGAGCTGGGATTTTTATGTGTGATTTTTCTCTGAGGCGACCACCCTTCATCTCAGCAGTGAGGCCCGGCTTGAAATGTCAATTACCTATTGATGAAAAAAATATGAGTATCCCCAAAGGTGGCTTATATGCCTGTGCGACAAAGGACCCCAGTGCACAAGGCTACCAGGGAAAGCAAAATTCAGTTCCTAGTCTCTAGGGATTTCACCAGAGGTGAAAGCTAGTGAAGGAAAAAATATATAGATCATTTAAAAGCTACAGAAAAATTCTTCAGATAACTTGACGAAAAAGAGCAATGGAAACATATTAAAAGGTTTAAACATTGGAAAGAACTGGTCTATAAACAACATCTTACAGAAGAAGTTAAAACACTATGGCCACATCAAAAGACACAGTGGGCTAGAAAGAACAAAAAGGAAAGGCAAGGATCCAGGAAAATGAGATAGGAACAGACCTATAAGAAGATGGTTTCAAGATATCAAAGAAATCTTAAACTAGACAACAGCAGAAGTGGGAGATCTGGGTAGAGACAGAGATTCGTTCCAATCTGGCTGTGACGAGTGCAACATTCTGTAAGTAAAAAGTAAAGTACCCCCATCATGCCAAGTGACGTATAGGGAATATGGTGTTAGTGACCATAAATTTTACAGACCTTCGGCACATGATTTTTGGGGTTATGTGGTCGGTATTACGCCCGTGCTGCTTTACTTTTCCAGAAAAAAATCCGGTACCCAAACATTCTGTAAAAGACATGATGATGATGATAGATTAATTTACTTAATCCCTTTTCTTTTAGTTCCATATCTGCTAGGATAGGTGATCATGTAGCTGCACAACTTTTGAGACTACCATGAAGAAATGCAAATTCAAATGATATAACCGTACATACTTCTAGTCAGTAAGAGAGATGTAAAGGGTCCCTCCACTTCCTTACTGGATGTATTGGGAGTATAGTGTTAGTGACCATATTTTTCCATGATCACTGCACATTTTTGGGTTATGTGGTTGGTATCATGCCATGCCAGGGGGCCTCAGTAGCCTAGTTGAGAAAACCACTCGACTGGACTACCGACATTCGGACAACCCATGTTCAATTCCTGCTGGAAGCAGTGTGAATTGTACATGTGCTTGGAAAGAAAAATACCCCCATGGTCGACCCAGCCATTGACAGAAATGGGTACCAGGGTATTACCCTGGGAAGGTGAAGAATGTCGCCTCACATCTGAGTTTCGATGCTTGAGGAAACACTATATATCTCCGAACATTTCTGGATAGGTGGCCGAGCACATATGAGTGAAATCTTGCGTGCTAAGATGCAGGTTCAATTCTCGTCCTTTACCTTTACCTTTACGCCATACCACCTTTACCTTTACGCCATACCACCTTGACCTTTATATCATACCACCTTGACCTTTATATCATACAAACTTTACTTTCCAGAAAAATCTCTAGTACCCATTTTTAGTGGCTGAGTGAACCTCAGATCATTGTCAGTCCAATTTCAATTTGACACTTTTTCTAGCCAGGCCTGGCAGAAATTTGCAGATTTGAAAAGCAATTGTGGAAAACAGAAGATGGAAAGGCAATATCAAAGAATGGATAAGTCTTAACTTTGCCAGGTCACAATGGGTAGTTTGGATGTTTCATTACTAGTTAGCTATGTAGGATTAGTTTTATTTACTTACATATCTGTGTGTGCATGTTTTTGGTTGTTCCTGCTGGAACAGGTTGTTCCTGCTAGGTCATTCAAATCTGTGTCATCTACTAATCACGTAAAACTTTTACCTTACCATTTTTTCTACTTTTTAAAAAATTCTCCCTCACAAAGGGTAGTCATGAACAGAGAGGACTAGAGGATGCTGGTTGCAGATATCAATTTGCCCGAATGATCCTGGGAATTATAGAACATGAGGATGAGCAGGAATCATGATGCAAAAAAGAGTGTTGTTGAAAATAGTATCAAGAGATATGTAGCACCTGTGTGGATATAAATAGACAATTGTTATCTGATAAATTGAAAGAACTGATAAATTTATTTTCTAAATTTTTATTGGTTCTAAAATATACAATAGTTCATCTGTTATCATTTTAGACTATCATCAAATTACATGTGAACACAGAGCTGATATCATCATCTTTTGAAGTCAATACAGTTCTCTTGGATGATAACATTGACTCTTTCACCCTGATGATTTGCACCAAGTGAGTTGCCATTTTGTCGTGCCAGTGCCACAAAAGTGGCCAGTTTTCAGTTGATCATTAGAAAGTGAGAAATAAAGTAAAAATTATGAGATCAATTTGTGCAGAGAAAACTTTAAAAAGAAAATTATGTTGTATTTAAATAAAAGATTTTTGTGTACCAATTAAGGAAACATAATATACTATTGCTGGTGTTTACTCTGGTGATTTATGTTTTGCCTTGTCCATAGAGAAAAGGATGTAAAATGGACATAAATATGTTGTGTTGTATGTCATAGTGAGCTGCAATATTTTTGGTGTTTGACTCAGATCATCTATCTTCAGCGCTGAGTTTTTTAAAGACTAATTCAAGGTTTATTTTTTCTTTGATCCTTATTCACTTTTGTAACATTGATCAACTATGGTTCACTGTCTCTGATGCCAGCAGTTAACTGTGGGTCACTGATGGCTATCAGCTTATTACTGACTTGACTTGAGTCATACAGCTCCTTGTGGAGCAAAGGACTGCAGCCACACTCTGACAGCAGGCCTGGTTTTGTGCTATCTTCTCCAACTGAGCCCACATCCATCTTGCAGTCTTTGCTTTTGTCTCAACAGTTCTTCTCCAGTTCTGCTTGGGCCTTCCATTTTTTTCTGATAATTCCATTTCATTGACTGTCTGCAATATTGTTTGATAATCTTCACAATGTTTGGCCATTCCATCCACATTTCCTTTTCTTGATCTCCGCTCCTGGTATCTGGGCAGTTCTTTCCCAAAGATTTTCCTTTGTTGATTTATTTGGCTATCTAATATTAAGAAGATAATGGAAGCATCTGTTCATGAAGGATTGGAGTCTTTTGCTATTAATTTTTTTCCCTCCACCCCCGTAGAGTAGGATTGTTTTAACATCTGTGTTGAAAATCCTGATTTTGTTCTACAGATAAGAATGCACCAAACTTGTACACAGGACAAAAGTACTGTAAGAAGTTCTGGCTTTGTTAATTCTGCTTTTAGGGTCTTTGTAAGTTTTACCATCTATGCTGATTAGGTTAACCTTCCTTTCTTGTTAATGTTTATTCCCTAGTGTATGATTGTTATGTGTTTTTTTGCTGCTGATCTTATGATCTTTTTAACTTATTAATCCATGACATCCAATATGATATGTATATGAAGAGAGAGATTTTTTAAAAAAATCATTAGTTAAGTGTGGACTTAAGATAACTCATACAAGTATGGAACAAACCTTAATATTAAATATTATAGAATATAATATCAGAATATAATATCAGAATATAATATCAGAATATAATATATATATATAGAACATCAACATAACTATAGAAGGCAGGCAAGTAAAACAAGTACAGGAATTCAAATACTGAGGAAGTTTAGAGACAAACGAAATTTCACAAACAGCCTCAATATGTAACAAAGCTTGTCAAATCAATGGACAGCTATCACCACTATTGTCCAACAAGGAAATAACTCTATCTAGAGTCAAAACTGGCATTGTACAATACAATATTCATACCAATGTTGTGCTACCAATGCCAGTCCTGGACCCTAGATGCTAGAACAATAAGAAAAATAACTTGTTGAATTGTATTTCTAAAAGTGAATCATTGATAAGCTGGAGAAGAGAGATGGAAATGGAGGTGAAAAAAGATAGGGATGACCAGGGATAATCTTAGAAAAATGGAATCAAAAAGATTGGAAAATGTCTGTTGAATTTATACACTCCACAGTAAGGAAGTAAAAGAATATAACTAAATGTTATGATAATAAACTTAGATTGTTAAAGGTAGATTATGATCCAAGACTCGTCAATCTACAGGTGGCTAGGGGACACAAAAACTGGCATGGTTGTACAGGAGGTCAGCATTCCCACTGGGTTCAGTCTAGATGACAACCTGGGCAATATTGCAGGTCTCAAAAGGTCAGAAAGGAAAGGCAACTCTGTCAATAATTACTTTGACGAGGTAAATCATGACATCTTGTTTGGTACACAAAATCTTATAGCATTTAATGTTTGTTCTATTCTATCCATGGAACCAGCTTCATTGCAGTCAGGAGTTCCCCATATCTGCTCCACCACTTGTCACAGAATTTTCCAAAATGCATCGGTAAATTCTGTTGACAAAGTAGATCTACACATCCCACTTAACTGCACAGGCAAAAATTCCAAATCTCCATAGTCACCTCTTACGACATGTGTGGCAGGTAAGAGTGGCTCTATTCTTTTCTCCCCTCACCATGGGGGCCTCAGTAGTCACACAGGAGATCTAATGTATGGTCTTCTTCCATTAAAGACAGACATAGTAGTAAAAGAAAGCAACAAGAAAGGTCTCAGTCTGAATAGTAAGAAAATAGAAGTAATGGTCATATCGAAGAAACAATCATCACCAAGCATGCAGTGGAAAAATAAACAGGACAAATTTGAAACAAGTGCAAAATGTCAACTACTTGGGCGCATCAGATGGTAGATGCACCACAGAAATAAAAAATAAATAGCTCAGACCAAAATAGCATTTCAGAAAATGAAAAACAAACGTCTTATGCAACAAATCTATGTCAATAGAAGTGAGAAAGAGAGTTCATTGGTACTATATAGAGCCAAGTCTGACCTATGGAAGCAAATCATGGTCAGTAAACAAACAAATAAAAAGATGATTAGAGGTCATAGAGATGGGGTTTCTCAGAAGAATATTGAAAGTTTCCTGGACAGCTAAAAAGACCAATGAGGAAGTTCTCAAAGAGGCCAACACAAAAAGGGAGCTCCTAGAAAACATCAGAAAGAAGCAATCAACATTTTTTGGGCACATCATGAGAAGAAGAAAGTTAGAATACTTGGTTACAACTGGCAAAATAAAAGGAAAGAGAGATCGCGGATGACAAAGAGAGAAAATACTGGATAGCTTGGTGTCATGGCATGGAAAACAGTCAACAACAGAATTGATTTTATACGAATACAATTTATTTGTTGTTTCTGTATGTAGCTTAGGATTGATTCAATGTCTACTCTTTTTCTTATCATAGAATTTTTTATTCTGTCTTTTCTGGTTACTAATGGCACCATTCTCAAACAACACATCTCTGTGGTTACAATTTATGTTTAGATGTAAGTGACCATGTCTGGCATTTATAACAGATTGTTGGAATTAATATACTTCTAATATTGCTTGCGTAATATTAATATCACACACCTAAATTAATTTTAAAATGTTCACTTTGTGTACAAGTTTTATAGTTACCTATTAAAATGATCATATCATCATCATTAAGTGCCGTCTCCGCATCGAAGGTTGGCTACCATGGAACGCCATTCTCCTCTGTCTCTTGCTTTGATGGTGCAGGTTGTCAAAGGCTGACTTGTCCATCTTTTAATGTTACTCATTCACATTAGTCTTGGTCTGCCTCTACCTCTTTTACCTTGTATTTTCCCTTCCAAGATTACTTTTTGTAGGCTGTTGTGTCTTTTTACATTCCCCAAAAATCTCACTTTTCTTGTTTGAATTATATTTAGTAGTTCTCTTTTTATTTTTAGTTGTTTTAAGACTTCATCATTTATTTTATTTTCTTTCCATCCAATTCTACCTATTCTTCTATTTATCCACATTTCAAAGGCTTCAACTTTCTATCTTAATTAAAATGGTTCATGTGTGTATTATAAAGTTATTGTCATACTCTTTGACTTCTTTTTTAAACAGGTTATCAAGACATCCATCTGCTACAGCATGAGAATGATGCGTACTGATAAAGTTGCCAGGACCCAGCAGAATTACATCAGGACTTGGGTCTACTATGATCCCAGTAAGTGTCACCAATTGTTTATCTTTATTTGCATATTAACTCTAATTATAACATATTGATCATATGACCTATATGACTTATTAGATTGAGTTATTTGCGGGTCATCATCAATGCACTTTGAACATGTCCATAGGTGCTCAGATCCCTCCTCAGCAGGTCCTGCAGTGTCAAGCGACTGATGACTCCAGTTCTGTGTTGGTTGATAAGTCTTCTTACATGCCCACTAAGTTTCTCGTTTCTGGCTGTACCCATCTTAACTCCCATCTCTTTCATCCAAAGGAGTGACATGGACTCATGGTTATCAAAGTCCTGTGCCCTTCTCACATCTCGGAGGGCATTGATGACATCCACACGATCCGTTGGTTGACCGTCTTCAACAAGACCTTAGCTAGCCAACCTATCCGCTCTTTCATTTCACCATACTTCCACATTTCCAGGGAAGTACAAAAAGGTGACCTTACGTATATATTTGACTTCTGCAATGATTCTACCAATTGCATGTGTACAGAGCCAGCCTCCACTTTTTTTTATCATGCTCATCAAATCACTCAGTATGCAGGCATGGGTGTAGTCTTATGACTCTAACCGGGTGAATTCATCATCTGTATCACAACTATATCAATTGAATGTTCGCCATTATTAGATGATCCTCTATGGTAACAGATTTCTTTGGTAGTTCTGTGAAAATAAACTTTATTTATCTGAAATATGCTCATGGAAAAAAGTTAGTGTGCAACACAATATAAGTCACTGTGTATGATTTCTTGGTGTACATGAAATAAAAGTTGATGCACTTTTCATTGCGGGTGTTGCATACTTACCTGTGTTGTCGTGCCTTATTCATGAGGACATAATCATGCAAAAGGTAAATTGTGTGAAAATAACTTTAGGGGGAGAATTTATTGCAGTTAATGGGAGGTAAGTGTGTAGATCAAATTATATGCATGGCCACAATGCCAAGATTGAATCAACAGCAGCGGGCTTATAGCTACAGGAATGTTAGCTCCTGAATTGACTAAATCAGCTGTATCACAACAAGTCAATGTTCACTAGAACACTATATCAGCTGTATCACAACAAGTCAATGTTCACCAGAACACTATATCAGCTGTATCACAACAAGTCAATGTTCACTAGAACACTAAATCAGCTGTATCACAACAAGTCAATGTTCACCAGAACACTATACCAGCTGTATCACAACAAGTCAATGTTCACTAGAACACCATATCAGCTGTATGACAACAAGTCAATGTTCACCAGAACACTATATCAGCTGTATCACAACAAGTCAATGTTCACTAGAACACTATATCAGCTGTATCACAACAAGTCAATGTTCACCAGAACACTATATCAGCTGTATCACAACAAGTCAATGTTCACCAGAACACTATATCAGCTGTACCACAACAAGTCAATGTTCACCAGACCACTAAATCAGCTGTATCACAACAAGTCAATGTTCACCAGAACACTAAATCAGCTGTATCACAACAAGTCAATGTTCACCAGAACACTATATCAGCTGTATCACAACAAGTCAATGTTCACTAGAACACTATATCAGCTGTATCACAACAAGTCAATGTTCACCAGAACACTATATCAGCTGTATCACAACAAGTCAATGTTCACCAGAACACTATATCAGCTGTACCACAACAAGTCAATGTTCACCAGAACACTAAATCAGCTGTATCACAACAAGTCAATGTTCACCAGAACACTATATCAGCTGTATCACAACAAGTCAATGTTCACTAGAACACTATATCAGCTGTATCACAACAAGTCAATGTTCACTAGAACACTATATCAGCTGTATCACAACAAGTCAATGTTCACTAGAACACTATATCAGCTGTATCACAACAAGTCAATGTTCACTAGAACACTATATCTGCTGTATCACAACAAGTCAATGTTCACTAGAACACTATATCAGCTGTATCACAACAAGTCAATGTTCACCAGAACACTATATCAGCTGTATCACAACAAGTCAATGTTCACTAGAACACTATATCAGCTGTACCACAACAAGTCAATGTTCACCAGAACACTATATCAGCTGTATCACAATAAGTCAATGTTCACTAGAACACTAAATCAGCTGTATCACAACAAGTCAATGTTCACCAGAACACTAAATCAGCTGTATCACAACAAGTCAATGTTCACTAGAACACTATATCAGCTGTACCACAACAAGTCAATGTTCACTAGAACACTATATCAGCTGTATCACAACAAGTCAATGTTCACCAGAACACTATATCAGCTGTATCACAACAAGTCAATGTTCACTAGGACACTATATCATGCATTCAACTTTATTGTCACCAAACTGGATCCACTGCTGATCACCAAAGAAGTGCCCATCCACAAGTTAACATCCCTGGCCAAGACAGTTTCATATGTTTTATGCTTCTTTGTAACAAGCCTATCCAGGCATTATGGACCGTTCGAAACATTCCAGATTTGAGACTTATGTCGTGCATAAAAGTGTGAAGCAGGTTCAGAGAGGCAAATCTGTTATCTCACATCCTATAGTTGGACCAGTACTGTCAGATTGCCATAGACAAGTGCATTTGGCCTAGACCAGATAGCATTTGGCATGGCTTTTTCATCGTTGGAGATGCAGTGTTGTAAAATGCATTTTTCTTTCTCATTTGTAAACTTTCATTTGCGAAAGCTCTGATTAACTAATTACTACATCAAGCTTGGGCAGATGGTGCTCGTAAGCCTGGGAGGGCCGACCATCTAAGGGCAGAATCCCCCTACAGAAAAGACAATCTGCTGCCTTGCAGGAAGATTGGGGACAATCAAAGGCTAAGGAAAGCAAACCTGAATAAAATGCTGGCTGAAATCGGATGCACTGGGCCACTGGCGCAGAACACAGTGCAACGTTTTAACAAGTATAAAAGACTATACGTAGGAAGTGTCAGACCAGTTCTAGAGTATGGAGTCACAGCCTGGGCTATGGCTTCCAAATCACACCTTAGCAAAATTAACATAACACAGAACCAAGCTGCTCGTATCATCACTGGTGCTATGAAATCTACAACTATCAAGACTCTAGAAACAGTAACAGGTTTACAACCCTTAGATGACAGATGGGTCACTAAAGTATTGCAACAAGCGGAGAAATATAAAAGGCTCCTTAGCCACCCCATGCACCAAAGAATAACTGGATCCGGAAATGTACGACTAAAGAGGAGTAACTTTGCTGCAATTGCCAATGAACTAACTACTGGAGACCCAGTACTTTCGCAAACAATATCGAAACCCTTGGGCCCATCTGATATGTCTCCTCATGGAAAGTATAAAATACCAGAACTTAAAGAAAATATAACAGGAATCATGAAAAAAGGCACCCAATCAGACACAGAAAGAAAACATGTAGCAGAAAAACACATACACGATACCTACCCACAGGACTCTTGGTCCTACATATACACAGATGGCTCTGCTACAAATGCCACCAGAAATGGAGGGGGAGGTGTGTTCTTGGCGCTGAATAATCAGGACGAGATCACCAAGTCAATAGCTACTGGAAAATTCTCAAACAACTTTAAAGTAGAAACTGAAGCCATCAGAGATGCTGCAACACTGGCTATTCAACACAAAAATAACATGCACAATAAATTGGTAATTATAATATAAAAATAAATTGAGGTTATAGAGAAACATTTGAGAGATGAACAAGCAGGTTTTAGGAAGAACAGGTCATGTGCTGATCAAATAACTACTCTACGTATAATAGTTGAACAAAGTTTAGAACTAAAATCCCCACTTTATATTGGATTCATAGATTACGAAAAGGCATTTGATAGTTTAGAAAGAAGAATGCTTTGGAAGTTGCTGAGTCATTACGGAATCACCATATAGTTTATTAACCTGATAAAAACAATGTATGAAGGAACAAAATGTAGTGTGGTGCATGAAGGACAGCTTACAGAAACATTTGAAATAAGAACAGGTGTAAGGCAGGGATGCCTTCTGTCTCCATTTCTCTTTCTACTGGCCGTAGATTGAATTATGAAAATAACTCAAGATAAAAATCAACAACAGAAATGGGATCCAGTGGTCACAGACCAAGCAAATTAATGACTTAAACTTTGCTGATGACATAGCTCTCCTACCACACAGCCATCAACAGATGCAAGATAAAATAAACATATTTGATGAGAGATCCAACCAGCTTGGACTGAAAATAAATAGATATTAGACCAAAATTATGAGAATTAATGCAGTTCACAATAACCAAATAACAGTAGGAGAAATATTTCTACTAGATGTACATATATATGGGCAGTAATATAGCCAAAGAGGGAGGAACAGAGATTGATATCAAAATAAGGATATCAAAAGCAAGAGGAGCATTTTTTGCACTAGGAAACATATAGTAGTCCAAAGATATTAGGTTCAATACAAAAATAAAAATGTTCAATTCCAATATTAAGTCAGTTCCATTATATTGCTGTGAAACATGGAGAACAACAAAAATGACAATCATGAAGATACAGACTTTCATTAATGGATGCTTGTGCAGAATAGAAGGATTGAAATGGCAGGACAAAATCACTAGCATAGAATTAAGGAAATATACCAGTCTAATACTAGTGGATAAAGAGATGCAACGAAGACGATGGTGCTGGATAGGACACACACTGTGGAAGCCAACTGAGAGTATTACACAACAGGCCTTTTTTGGAATCCCCAAGGGAAAAGACAAAGAGAAAGATCAAAATATTTTTGGAGAAGACAGAAGGAAGCAGAGATGAAGATGATGGGAAAGACAGGAAATGATCATAAAGAATGACAGGAAACAGAACGGCTTGGAAAGTGTTTGTTTAAAGCCTATGCTCCACAGGGAGTTGGAAGGTAGAAGAAGATGTTAGATTTTTTGTTGTTTATTTTGAAAAGGTAAATATAATCTCTTTTCTTGCAGAAAACCAAAGTACTGTATTCTGGCAGCCCAAAAAACTTCGTGATTCCTCCATCTGTGGTGTGTGCGATGAATGCTGTTCTTAAAAAAAAAAGAGGATCCTCATCACAGAGTAGCAATATTTGACAAATGTGATGAATCTGTACAGAGAAATTCACAATTTTATTATTGAAGCTGTTTTTAAATTTGTAAACATTAAACTGATTACTTGAAAAGATTAAAATAAGGTAAACCCTTTTATTTTGTTTCATTTGTAACAATTCTGTCTAGATGTTTTTAATCATAAAATTATATTTTTAATTGATGAAAAAATAGGTACTGTTTCGTGCAGGTTTATTAAGTAACACCCTTTATCTTTGAAGATTTGCCAGTTTTATTAAGGCATCCCAAAATGTGATTTATGTCCCATGATATGTTGTCATATTTTATTATATTAATTTATTAAATTACCTTTATTTGAGAATAAATGATATTTTTTTTTCAATTATTTCTTTAGTTCTGGAAAAAAATAAGTGCTAACTTGTAAAATAATGTCCCACTTTTGGAAAATGTTGCTAACTTGTAAAATAATGTCCCACTTTTGGAAAATGTTGCTAACTTGTAAAATAATGTCCCACTTTTGGAAAATGTTGCTAACTTGTAAAATAATGTCCCACTTTTGGAAAATGTGTCAAAATTTAAGAAAATTAAGTCCCTCTAGAAAAATATGACACAGTTCATGAAAATTTATTTTCATAACTTTGCAAATAAAATGAGATTGAATTAAAATGATGGATGTTATCAATTTTGTATCTCCAAGACAGTCAATCCAACTGATTCCAGCTACTGATGTTCAATGATGTTATAAGTGTACCTTACTCTTTACTTTCATTTAGAAATAAATTATTTGCTATATTGACATTTATTCATTGTTGTGTCTTTATTTTTATCAAATCAAAATGTTATATTTGACTGCATGCTTGTGGATTATGAATTTATGTTATTTCTTCCCATGAATTTTGTGATTGTATGTGACTATCTGGTAATAGTTTCAACAACAATTAATAAAAATGAAACAACTATGGCAAAATGCTGTTTAATAAAACTGAGTCTGTTCATGGCCTGTGTCTTTCCAGTTGCAAATTAAGGATGTAAGATCTGAGAGATGTGAGATCTGAGAGATGTGAGATCTGAGAGATAATTTTAAAGATGTGAGATCTGAAAGATGTATGATCTGAGAGGTATGAGATCTGAGATATGTGAGATCTGAGATATATGAGCTCTGCGAGTTGTGAGATCTAAGAGATGTGAGATCTGGGAGATGTGTGATCTGAGAGATGTAAGATCTGAGAAATGTGAGATCTGAAAGATATGACATCTTAGAGGTGAGATCTGAGAAGTCTGAGAGATGTGAGATCTGAGAGATGAGATTTGAGAGATCTGAGAGATGTGAGATCTGAGAGATGTGAGATCTGAGAGATGGGAGATTTGAGAGATGTGAGATCTGAGAGATGAGATCTGACGGATGTGAGATCTAAGAGATGTAAGATATGAGAGATAAGATCTGATAGATGAGATCTAAGAGATGTGAGATCTGAGAGATGTGTGATCTGAGAAATGTGAGATCTGAGAGGTGTTTGATATGAGAGGTGTTTGATATGAGACATGTGAGATCTGAGAGATGTGAGATCTGAGATATGTGAGATCTGAGACATGGAGGATCTGAGAGATGTGAGATCTGAGACATGTGAGATCTGAGACATGTGAGATCTGAGAGATGTGAGATCAGAAAGATGAAATCTGAAAGATGTGAGATCTTTGAAATGTGAGATCTGAGAGATGTAAGATCTGGACAACAATTCAAGAAGCTTATATCATTTGAGATGAAAAGTTGCAGAAATTTTATTGTTAATATTCTAGATATGCCTAAGAGCAAACAAAATTATCTTAAAAGAGCTGAAAACAAACAAAAATTTGTTGGTGAATTTAATGAAGAAAAAAAAATCTAACTAAACAAACCAATGTACTAAAATGTCTTAAACGGGAGGTTAATCATCATCATCACCACTGTCATCATCATCATTATATCATCACCATTATTATTATCATCGCCAATACTATCACAAACACCTCATGATCATTACTATCATCACATTCAGCATTACCATCATCATCCTCATTACTATCATCATAGCCATCATTACTATCATCATCACATCATCATCATTGTTTCTATCATCACCATTACTATCACCACCATCATCATAATGTCATAATCATCATCATTAATATAATCTTCATTATTCTCACCATCATCATCAGCATTATTATTAATTATTATCATCATCATCACTATCAATCATGATCTAGCTGATTGTCTCTATTGGAACGTGGCTCCCATGACAGTTAGTGTGAAGCTCTCTCTATCCTCCACAACATCTTCAATCAACAGTCAATGTCAGATCACCTGTGATATCTTTCACCCACCTTCAAAGAAGGTTAAAATATAAACACATTTTATGACAAGTCTTTAAAAAAAATTATAATGGAAGACACGACTTTTTTATTTCAAACTAAAATGTAAATAAATACACCATTCTGTACATGTGATACTTTACTCTGGATACATGATACATTTTTATAAACGTATGATACATTGTTCTAGATAGTGTTCATACAGTAGTAGTAGTAGCCTCCGTCAGTCATAGTTGACTAGTAGCCTCCGTCAGTCATAGTTGACTAGTAGCCTCCGTCAGTCATAGTTGACTAGTAGCCTCCGTCAGTCATAGTTGACTAGTAGCCTCCGTCAGTCATAGTTGACTAGTAGCCTCCATCAGTCATAGTTCACTATAGTAGCCTCCATCAGTCATAGTTGACTAGTAGCCTCCGTCAGTCATAGTTGACTATAGTAGCCTCCATCAGTCATAGTTGACTATAGTAGCCTCCGTCAGTCATAGTTGACTAGTAGCCTCCGTCAGTCATAGTTGACTATAGTAGCCTCCGTCAGTCATAGTTGACTATAGTAGCCTCTGTCAGTCATAGTTGACTATAGTATCCTCCGTCAGTTATAGTTGACTAGTAGCCTCCGTCAGTCATAGTTGACTATAGTAGCCTCCGTCAGTCATAGTTGACTAGTAGCCTCCATCAGTTATAGTTGACTATAGTAGCCTCCATCAGTCATAGTTGACTAGTAGCCTACATCAGTCATGGTTGACTAGTAGCCTCCATCAGTCATAGTTGGCTATAGCAGCCTCCATAAGTCATGGTTGACTATTACAGCATCCGTCAGTCATAGTTGACTATAGTAGCCTCCGTCAGTCATGGTTGACTAGTAGCCTACATCAGTCATGGTTGACTAGTAGCCTCCATCAGTCATGGTTGACTAGTAGCCTCCGTCAGTCATAGTTGACTATAGTAGCCTCCGTCAGTCATGGTTGACTATAGCAGCCTCCGTCAGTCATAGTTGACTAGTAGCCTCCATCTCCAAGTGTACATAATTGTTCAAGATAATAACATATTGTTCTAGATACATTATGAATTGTCCTTGATACAGGACACATTGTTATAGATACGTGACATACTGCTATAGACATGTGACATATTGTTATAGATGCATGACATATTGTTATAGATACATGACATACTGCTATAGACACATGATATATTGTTATAGATACATGACATACTGTTTTAGACACATGACATACTGCTATAGACACATGACATACTGCTATGGACACATGACATATTGTTATAGATACGTGACATACTGCTATAGACATGTGACATATTGTTATAGATGCATGACATATTGTTATAGATACATGACATACTGCTATAGACACATGACATATTGTTATAGATACATGACATATTGCTCTAGATACATTATGAATTTTACTTCATACAGGACACATTGTTATAGATACGTGACATACTGCTATAGACACATGACATATTGTTATAGACACACGACGCGTTGTTTCTCTCTCTCTCTCTCTCTCTCTCTCTCTCTCTCTCTCTGCGATCAGGACTCAATCAGAGTAGGATTCCAGACTCTCACATGAAGTCAGCTATCAGGTTAAGTGTGTTGATCGCCTCCACAGACAGAACATCACAATTAGAGTCTGCCAGATCCACTCTGATTGAACACCCGTTAAAATATTGCACTGTGTTCTACGCCAGTGGCCCAATGCATCCGATTTCAGCCAGCATTTTATTCAGGTTTGCTTTCCTTAGCCTTTGATTGTCCACAATCTTCCTGCAAGGCAGCAGATTGTTTTTTTCTGTAGGGGGATTCTGCCCTTAGATGGTCGGCCCTCCCAGGTTTACGAGCACCATCTGACCAAGTCACTAGAGGTGACTAACACAGACATGCACACACAAAGATATGAGATGTGACTAACACATACATGCACACAGCAATACGAGACATGACTAACACCGACACAAATCAAGATATATGACACATGACTAACATAGACATGCACATAAAGATGTGAGATATGACTGACATAGACATGCACACACAAAGATATGACACATATCTAACATAGACATACACACAAAGATATGAGATATGACTAATATAGGCATGCACACACAAAGATATGAGATGTGACTAACATAGCCATGCGCACACAAGGATATGAGATGTGACTAACACAGACATGCACACACAAAGATATGAGATATGACTAACGTAAACATGCACACAAAGATATGAGATATCACTAACCCAGACATGCACACACAAAGATATGACACATGACTAACACAGATACACACTAAGATATGAGATATTACTAAACTCAGACGCACATAAAGATATGAGATATGACTAACATGACACACACCAAGATATGAGCCATGACTAGCACACACACACACACACATACACAAGCTAAGATTTGAGCCATGGCTAACACAGAAACACACCAAGATATGAGCCATGGCTAGGACAGAAACACTAAAAGATATGAGCCATGGCTTCACGGAAAAACACTAAGAAATGAACAAGTCCAGCACAGAAACACATTGAGGTGTCCATATGCTTGGGTTTGTTGTAGTCGGCAGACTCTTCTTAACGTGGTTTTCATCGACATACGAGACGCAGGCCCCGATTAACTGTTCACAGGTTTCGTTCAAACAGTTGTCAGGAGATTTGAGAGTGCAGTCTGACCCGTAGAACGTTCCCTTGCATGCACAGATCCCGGTTGACTGTTCACAGGTGTCGTTGAAACAGTTGTCCGGACATTTGAGAGTGCGGTCTGACCCGTAGTACGTTTCCTTGCACGTGCAGTCTGCACTTTCCGGGTCACATATGATGTCACAGCCGAACACGTCTGTTCGCACTGTAGCCCAAAATTACCATCGGGACAAGTGTCATTACAGGTATAGCCAGGATGTTTACATTGTAGGCATTTTCCGGATTTTTCCCACAAAAAGGACAGACACTGAGATAAGACCTGGAGCAGTCGTGTCCATAGATCCCATGTGAACAGTTGCCGTGACACGTACCGATGATGACGTCGCAGCTTTTGCTACACCCACTACACACTGTACAAAACGACCAAGAATACCCGTCCAGACAATAGATGTCTGTAAATGTTTGCACTTCACACACCGTCAGTGCACTGCCGGCATGCGAAATGGTCGGTGAGAACTCAGTCTTAATGTGTGCCATTGGCGTTTGTGTGGTGACTACAATAGTGTTCACAGAAACATTCTATCTAACTATCTATTGACCTTTCGAGCCGTAACCGGCCCATATGGCGTAGACCAAGATACACCTTCTCCTATCTGAATTTTTTGTTCTAGCAGTTTTCTTTTAAAGATATTTTATCAAATCTCGCCATCTGTCTCTGTTCTGTGCAAGCAGCTCTATCTCATTGAATGAGCCGATTCCTGCTGCTCTTGTCTCTCTCATCAATGTTCTTCTCAGTGTCTCCCTGGGTCTTCCTCTTTTTCTCTTACCTGTTGTTTCCCATATGAGGGCTTGCTTTGCTGTTCGGTTATTGTCTCTTCTCATCACATGTCCAACATATGACCATCGTCTTTTCTTTATTACTGAAGATATTAGTGGTTGATTGGCGATTTCTCTAATTTCCTCGTTTGTTTTGAATTCGTTCCACGCTATACCAAGTATTTTCCTTAGACATTTATTTTCGAATGCGTTCAACTTTGTTTCTATATCTCTTGTTGTACAGAAACATTAGGGTTTGACATATCATTATACTGGAACACTACGCCGCCACTGTCAGAGAAAGCCTTTAGAGTGGCATTCTTTACCCGAATCATAGTGCTTGCTCGATGATAGATTCGAATGGTGTGAATCATCTGGGGCGTGGCAAAGTTCAGATACCAGTAAACAGGACTGGTTCCACTTCTCAATTTTGTGTGTGTGTGTGCAATCATTGTCATAGAGATTGGTCTTTAGTTTTGCCATTTACTGCGGCCTCTGGTCCACATCTGTCTCCTGTATAACAAGCATTAAATGTGTCGGCCTGGTTTGTGTTCTGTTTGAGAGCCACATTCCGGCCCCCGCCAATGTAGATGGCGCAGATATTTGCAACTATCGCCCCTTCAATCCATAACTTGTTGATCAGACCAGCCCCAGAGCAAAAAAACATCAATCTCGTGCTGACTAACTACAAACCTTGAATCATTGCTACATGAGGCATAACCATTTAGTTTTACCGTGAAACTGTCCGGAGATTTTTATTTCTTCTTCTCGTTTGAAATTATTATATATATTTTTTAATTATTATTTTTATTTTATTTTAAATACATATGTGTGTGCATGTTTGTTCCCGCTGAAAGCCTATTGAACCGAAACGTCGTTCTGATTTATGTTGTCCACTTGTTACGTGAAGCTTTAACCATACCGGTTTTTTTTCCTTTTTTTTTCTATATCTATTTTTTTTCTATATCTATTTTTTCCTATATCTATTTTTTTCTATATCTATTTTTTTCTATATCTATTTGTTTATATATCTCTTTTTTTCTATATCTATTTTTTTCTATATCTATTTTTTCTATATCTATTTTTTTCTATATATACATTTTTTTCTATATCTATTTTTTCTATATATACATTTTTTTTCTATATCTATTTTTTTCTATATATTCATTTTTTTCTAAATCTATTTTTTTCTATATATACATTTTTTTCTATATCTATTTTTTCTATATATACATTTTTTTCTATATCTTTTTTTTTCTATATATACATTTTTTTCTATATCTATTTTTTTCTATATATACATTTTTTTTCTATATCTCCGAACATTTCTGGATAGGCGGCCGAGCACATATGGGTGGAAACTCGCGTGCTAAGACGCCGGTTCAAGTCTCGTACTTGACCTTCACCTTCCATGTCTGGCTTGCTGCCGATGCTACCGAGTTAAGCGCATGCTAATTTATAGACATGATGCATTGTTCTAGATGCGTGACACATTATTCTACACATATGGCACATTGCTCTACGTGAGTGACACATTATTCTACACAAATGGCACATTGCTCTACGTGAGTGACATATTATTACACAACTTATTGATTTATATACAGGACATATTATTCTAGATATATAATACATTGTTCTGAAAATATGATACATTGTTCTGAAAATATAATACATTGTTCTGAAAATATGATACATTGTTCTGAAAATATAATACATTGTTCTGAAAATATGATACATTGTTCGGAAAATATAATACATTGTTCTGAAAATATGATACATTGTTCTGAAAATATAATACATTGTTCTGAAAATATAATACATTGTTCTGAAAATATAATACATTGTTCTGAAAATATAATACATTGTTCTGAAAATATGATACATTGTTCTGAAAATATAATACATTGTTCTGAAAATATAATACATTGTTCTGAAAATATAATACATTGTTCTGAAAATATGGTACATTGTTCTGAAAATATAATACATTGTTCTGAAAATATAATACATTGTTCTGAAAATATAATACATTGTTCTGAAAATATGATACATTGTTCTGAAAATATGATACATTGTTCTGAAAATATGATACATTGTTCTGAAAATATAATACATTGTTCTGAAAATATGATACAGTGTTCTGAAAATATGATACATTGTTCTGAAAATATAATACATTGTTCTGAAAATATGAAACATTGTTCTGAAAATATGATACATTGTTCTGAAAATATGAAACATTGTTCTGAAAATATGATACATTGTTCTGAAAATATGATACATTGTTCTGAAAATATAATACATTGTTCTGAAAATATGATACATTGTTTTGAAAATATAATACATTGTTCTGAAAATATAATACATTGTTCTGAAAATATGATACATTGTTCTGAAAATATAATACATTGTTCTGAAAATATGATACATTGTTCTGAAAATATGATACATTGTTCTGAAAATATGATACATTTGTTCTGAAAATATAATACATTGTTCTGAAAATATGATACATTGTTCTGAAAATATGATACATTGTTCTGAAAATATAATACATTGTTCTGAAAATATGATACATTGTTCTGAAAACATGATACATTGTTCATACTACAATACACATTGTCGTAGATACATACAGTATTGATTTACATATATGCCTAAATGCTGTAAATACATGGCAAGTTGTTCTAGATACAGGGCACATCATCTAGACACGAATAACTAATAGCTAAAGATAAATGACATATTGTTCTAGATATGTAACACTTCGTTGAAGAGACATGACGCATAGTTGCAGATATATGACACTTTGTAATATATACATGACATGTTGTTATAGACACATGGCACATTGTTTTAGATTTATGACACAATGATCTAGATATATGGTTCGTTGTTATGGGTGCATGACACATTGTTCTAGACATATGACGTGTTGTTCTACAAACATGACATATTGTTCTAGATATATAACACGTTGTTCTAGAAACATGACACATTGTTCTAGATATATAACACGTTGTTCTTGAAACATGACATATTGTTCTAGATATATGGTTCGTTGTTATGGGTGCATGACACATTGTTCTAGATATATGACGTGTTGTTCTTGAAACATGACATATGATTCTAGATTATATATACTTTGTTATAGTTACCTGACAAATTGTTCTAGATATATATGACACGTTGTTCTAGAAACACGAAGCATTGTTCTATATATATAACACGATGTTCTAGAAATATGACACGTTGTTCTAGATAAATAACACGTTGTTCTAGAGACATGACACATTGTTCTAGATATATAACACGTTATTCTAGAAACATGACACATTGTTCTAGATATAAAACACGTTGTTCTAGAAACATGACATATTGTTTTAGATATATAACACGTTGTTCTAGAAGCATGACATATTGTTTTAGATATATAACACGCTGTTAAAGAAACATGACATATTGTTTTAGATATATAACACGTTGTTCTAGAAGCATGACATATTGTTTTAGATATATAACACGTTGTTCTAGAAGCATGACATATTGTTTTAGATATATAACACGTTATTCTAGAAACATGACACATTGTTCTAGATATAAAACACGTTGTTAAAGAAACATGACATATTGTTCTAGATATAACACGTTGTTCTAGAAGCATGACACATTGTTCTAGATATATAACACGTTGTTCAAGAAACATGACACATTGTTCTAGATATATGACACGTTGTTCTAGAAACATGACATATTGTTCTAGATTCTGTATACTTTGTTATAGGTACCTGACAAATTGTTCCTGAAGCAAAAACCATTGTCCTAAATACATATATTAAAATATATTTAAAAGAATTGAAAACTGCTAGAACAAAAATTCAAATAAGAGGGGGAGTATCTTGGTCTACGCCCTATGGGCCGGCTACGGCTCGAAAGGTCAATAGATAGATAGAAATACATGAGATTGTTTTATATACATGATACCTTGTTCTATGTACAGATCACATTGCTACAGATAAATTGCACATTTTTCGTGATATACAACAAATGTTATAGTAACGTGACATATTTTGTAACTACATGCACATTATTGTCTCTGAAAGCAACGAACTCCAACATATTTCGGTCGAACATCGTTTTGTCTAGACACTCCGATATTTAACAAGATTAGTAATATGAACATAGTTTTGGTCTAGACACTCCGATATTTAACAAGATTAGTAATATGAACATAGTTTTGGTCTAGACACTCCGATATTTAACAAGATTAGTAATATGAACACAGTTTTGGTCTAGACACTCCGATATTTAACAAGATTAGTAATATGAACATAGTTTTGGTCTAGACACTCCGATATTTAACAAGATTAGTAATATGAACACAGTTTTGGTCTAGACACTCCGATATTTAACAAGATTAGTAATATGAACATAGTTTTGGTCTAGACACACCGATATTTAACAAGATTAGTAATATGAACATAGTTTTGGTCTAGACACACCGATATTTAACAAGATTAGTAATATGAACATAGTTTTGGTCTAGACACGCCGATATTTAACAAGATTAGTAATATGAACATAGTTTTGGTCTAGACACTCCGATATTTAACAAGCTTAGTAATATGAACATAGTTTTGGTCTAGACACTCCGATATTTAACAAGCTTAGTAATATGAACATAGTTTTGGTCTAGACACTCCGATATTTAACAAGCTTAGTAATATGAACATAGTTTTGGTCTAGACACACCGATATTTAACAAGATTAGTAATATGAACATAGTTTTGGTCTAGACACTTGGGATATTTAACAAGATTAGTAATATGAACATAGTTTTGGTCTAGACACTCCGATATTTAACAAGCTTAGTAATATGAACATAGTTTTGGTCTAGACACACCGATATTTAACAAGCTTAGTAATATGAACATAGTTTTGGTCTAGACACTCCGATATTTAACAAGCTTAGTAATATGAACATAGTTTTGGTCTAGACACCGATATTTAACAAGCTTAGTAATATGAACATAGTTTTGGTCTAGACACACCGATATTTAACAAGCTTAGTAATATGAACATAGTTTTGGTCTAGACACACCGATATTTAACAAGCTTAGTAATATGAACATAGTTTTGGTCTAGACACACCGATATTTAACAAGCTTAGTAATATGAACATAGTTTTGGTCTAGACACTCCGATATTTAACAAACTTAGTAATATGAACATAGTTTTGGTCTAGACACACCGATATTTAACAAGCTTAGTAATATGAACATAGTTTCGGTCTAGACACTCCGATATTTAACAAGCTTAGTAATATGAACATAGTTTTGGTCTAGACACACCGATATTTAACAAGCTTAGTAATATGAACATAGTTTTGGTCTAGACACTCCAATATTTAACAAGCTTAGTAATATGAACATAGTTTTGGTCTAGACACTCCGATATTTAACAAGCTTAGTAATATGAACATAGTTTTGGTCTAGACACACCGATATTTAACAAGCTTAGTAATATGAACATAGTTTTGGTCTAGACACACCGATATTTAACAAGCTTAGTAATATGAACATAGTTTTGGTCTAGACACTCCGATATTTAACAAGCTTAGTAATATGAACATAGTATGTCACGCCAGACAGATTAAGGTTAAAAAAAAATAATAGTAAAAATAAAAATAAAAAAACTAGAGCGGAGCGTTCATGATCTTTCACCACCGCCTACTGTGGTTGTAAACATACAGGATTGGAGGTTTGTGACGAAGTCAAGGATGTCAACAGTTGGAGGAGGACTCTGAAACATGGGAAAAGAAAACCAGTAGGACGCATCTAAAAAAGAGTGTGCACATTTCCCAAGCTAGTTCAGTGTTTGCTGAGAGGCAAGGATATCTCTCTAATAGTAATTATAAATTAGGCAAATTCGTCTCAGAATGTAAAAATGTATTCAGAGGATGAGAAACTCGATATTTTTTTTTACATATATCTTGTAAGTGCTTTCTTTCAGAATGTTTTTAATCCATCTCATATGTTAGTATGTTTGTTTTATGTAGAATGTTATTAATTTATTACAATTATTATGTTCTAATTATTGAACTCATCATGCGAGGAGTGCGAAACAAAATCAGTCCAGAAGTTAGTGGTGAAACGTGTGGTTTTGTTGGAGGTAAAGGTACGAACAATGCCATATACATCATATGCTCTTTAATAGGAAGAGCCATAGAGGTGAAAACAGATCTATACCTATGTTTCATAGATTATACCAAAGAATTTGACAAAGTAAAGCACCAAGAAATAATCAAAATTACAGATGACATAAACGTAGACAGCAAAGATCTAATAGTAATAAAGAACATATACTGGCAACAAATAGTAGCCATAAGAACTGGAAATCAATTGGTAATCTTTCAACAAATGAAACAAGGTGTTATGCAAAATTGGGTGCATATTTATCTAGACCGGGGGGGGGGGGTCAGAACTCTTCATTCACCAAAAAAAAAAGGCAACCTTTTATTTTCTGAGGGCCAGATCTCACTATGAAGACGCAGATGGGTGATACCATCACCTAATGAAGCCATTATATAAATTACCTAATTTGCAATCACAAAAATTGTAATGTAAAAAGTGCATTAGTGATGGATAGTGGAAGACGGAAAATAGAGTGGAATAAAAGGGAGAGGGGTGAGAGAAATGGAGGTGGCGGATAGAAAATCAAAAATTAATTATATATAGGAAGCTTACCGGTTAAGGTTTGCATATATGTGTTACTTTTATTTCAGCTCAGAGAATTAGAGTCTATAATAGTTCTCAGATAAAGCACAAGGGCCGGTCAAAATAGCTTAACGATCCGGTTCTGCTGCGCGGGCCGTAGGTTGCCCACCTCTTATCTAGACATAATTCACATTGATACACATAACAGCATATTTGTTATAGTTACAGAGAACATTGTTGCCCATTACAGCATATTTGTTATAGTTACAGAGCACATTGTTATATAAACATGATACACTCGTTGTTACAGATGAATGACACATTTATCTTGATTCAACTTTTTCAGGAACAGAACAGTCATGACAGAGAAGGTCGCTATTTGGCAATACAATGTTTTTTATTTAATAATAAATTTACAATAACTAATTAAATGTTAATGATGAAAGTCAAATTACGTCCATAACTTTCTAATCGTCATGGAATTGATTCGATTTTTAAGTAGTAAAACATGGTACACAATTTAATACCGGCGATACCGAATGCATTTCTATTTGAACTAAGTTTTTAAATGTATACCAAAAACCACACAGCGGGCTGGAAAGAACAATAATTGAAGGCATTGATCCTGTGCGACACACCTGGAGCAGATCAAGAAGATGGTGGTTTCAATACATCAAGGAGAACTTGAATATCTCTCTCTCTCTCTCTCTCTCTCTCTCTCTCTCTCTCTCTCTGCGATCAGGACCCAATCAGAGTAGGATTCCAGCTCCTCACATGAACTCAGCTGTCAGGTTAGGTGTGTTACAAGCAGAACATCACAATTAGAGTCTGCCAGATCCACTCTGATTGAACACCCGTTAAAAACGTTGCACTGTGTTCTGCGCCAGTGGCCCAGTGCATCCGATTTCAGCCAGCATTTTATTCAGGTTTGCTTTCCCTAGCCTTTGATTGTCCCCAATCTTCCTGCAAGGCAGCAGGTGATCTTTTCTGTAGGGGGATTCTGCCCTTAGATGGTCGGCCCTCCCAGGTTTACGAGCACCATCTGCCCGAGTCACTAGAGGTGACTAACACAGACATGCACACACAAAGATATGAGATGTGACAAACACATACATGTACATAGCAATACGAGGCATGACTAACACTGACATACATCAATATATATGACACATGACTAACATAAACATACACATAAAGATATGAAATATGACTGACATAGACATGCACCCACAAAGAAATTACACATGTCTAACATGGACATGCACACAAAGATATGAGATATGACCAACATAGATAGGCACACACAATGATATGAGATGTGACTAGCATAGCCATGCAAACACAAGGATATGAGATGTGACATACACAGACATGCACACACACATATATGAGATATGACTAACATAAACATACACACAGAGATATGAGATATCACTAGCCCAAACACAAAGATATGACATATGACTAACACAGATACACACTAAGATATGAGATATGACTAAACACATACACACTTAAAGATATGAGACATGATTAACACGGACACTCCAAGATATGAGATAGGACTAACATGACACACACCAAGATATGAGCCATGGCCAGCACACACACACACACACACAAGCCAAGATATGAGCCTTGGCTAGCAATGAAACACACCAAGAAATGAACCATGTCCAGCACAGAAAGAAAATATCCAATACACATTAAGGTGTCCATATGCTTGGGTTTGTTGTAGTCGGCAGACTCTTCTTAACGTGGGAATCATCGACATATGTCGAATATCGAACTTGAATACGACAACAGAAGAAGTGGGATATCTGGCTAGAGACAGATTCTTTCAGACGGGCTCTGGTGAATGCAACGTTCTGTGGGAGATCTGGCTAGAGACAGAATTTCTTTCAGACGGACTGTGGTGAATGTAACTTTCTGTGGGAGATCTGGTTAGAGACAGATTCTTTCAGACGGGCTGTGGTGAATGTAACGTTCTGTGGGAGATCTGGCTAGAGACAGACTTTCTTTCAGACGGACTGTGGTGAATGTAACGTTCTGTGGGAGATCTGGTTAGAGACAGATTCTTTCAGACGGACTGTGGTGAGTGCAAAGTTTTGCAAGGGATATGCGACCTGATGATGATCCCAACCCAAAAAAAAAAAAAAAAAAAAAAAAACCTCCTGGGCATAGTGTAGAGAGCAACTGGTAGGGTGTAACGTACTCTCCTACAAGGTATGGTCTCGTCACATTAAGAATATTAGGAATAATCAATCACAATTTTGTGATCATGTAATGGGAAGGGAACATCTGAAATATATGATGACGTCAGTTTAAGATTATTAAGTAGAAAGAATCATCATTTTGTGGTCATGTAATGGGAAGGGAACATCTGAAATAATGGGAAGGGAATATCTGGAATGCCAAGTGACGTCGCCATACCTGGTAGGAGTGTACGTTACACCCCACCACTTGCTACCTGCTTTACTGCAGCACTTCTAATATTTGTCTGTTCCCGACATGGTGTAAAGTTTGTACCGGAATGCTGGAGAAAGACAAATCACATTGTTACACATTAATAGCGTGTTATTCTCTTCGTATAATACATTTTACAGAAACGGAACACATGTGTTGTGTGCATAAACTCTTTCTCCTCTAAATACAACGAACTCCAACATATTTCCTTAGTTCATTGCCTTGATACTAAAGAACAAGTTTAGCAATTTAAACTTATTTGTCACGCCAGACGAATTCAGGTTACAAGATTTTAGAAAAAGAAACTAGAGCGGAACATTCGTGATCTTGTGCTATAGCATACTGTGGATAAACTTTCAGAATAGAAGGTAAATAAGGAGGTCAAGGACGTCAGTCGTTGGAAGTGGACTTTGGGATAGCGTAGAAATCGTATTCCAGCAGGACACTTCTCAAATAGTGCGTGGAGACTTTCTAAAGCAGTTAAGTGTTTACTTTAATGGGGAGAGGTGGGAATGTCAACCTAATATTAATATCAGCAAATTAGGGGACAGCGTTGAAAATATATGAGTGGGTGTAACTTATTAGTAGCTTACCATTTGTGTTACTTACCTTGTTAGAGCGGGAGCCGCGGTAGCTCAGTGGTTAGTGAACTGGACTACAAAGGTCGAGAGGTAGGGTTCGATCCCAACCGACGGCTTCCGGGTTCACCCAGCCTTTAATGGGTACCTGATTTTTTTTTTCTGGGAAAGTAAAGCGGCACGGGCGTAATACCGACCACATTATCCCAAAAAACATGTGCCAAAGGTCTGTAAAATTTATGGTCACTAACACCATATCCCCAATACGCCACTTGGCGTGACGGGGTACTTTACTTTTTTTTTTTTTTGCCTTGTTAGAGTCTTCTTGTACAATGTTATAATTTCATCTCGTGTTGGTGCGTTCTCGTAGCAAGCTATTATTCATCTTTCGTCTTGTTAGTGTGCTCTGATTGGTAATGTCCATCTATTGTCTTGTTAGTATTCTCTGATTGGTAATGTCCATCTATTGTCTTGTTAGTATTCTCTGATTGGTAATGTCCATCTATTGTCTTGTTAGTATTCTCTGATTGGTAATGTCCATCTATTGTCTTGTTAGTATTCTCTGATTGGTAATGTCCATCTATTGTCTTGTTAGTATTCTCTGATTGGTAATGTCCATCTATTGTATAAGAGTAGACCGCTGGTGGAGTCGGAGCGGAGAATGGGGAGGTAGCGGGGAATGATTCTGATCACCGCGTAGTGGTGAGGATGATGGATGAGAACAAGTACTACCCTATCGGGGGAGGGGGGGGGGTGGGGGGACGGGTAGACGGGACGAGAGCAGCCTGGTGAGGAGAACTCGTCGGAGAGCTGATTCGGGATAGAGGTGTTGCGACACTCCCTACCGAGCTGAATGATTACTTTTGTTAGCCTCCTTTTTCTCCTCTGTTCCTTCTATCCTTTCCTTGCCAGCCCTAAAATCACTCAGATCACATACTCTCTTTATGGACTCCTCCACCTCGGCCATCCAGGATTTTTCTGAGCGCGTGCCCTTGGTCGCAACCAATTCTGAATGCAAGGAGTGATGATTTATGTTCCTTACCACGGTTAAATAAGACAAAAGATCAAGAGCAGATCTATGTCGCACTTGATAAGTTCAGTAAATACCTCATTGAACGGATAGGTGTATCTCCGGTGCATCCGAGAACTGGCCATAGGCCCTCTTTCTGAACCCTTTTCAATCTTGCGATCTGAGCTGACGAGAGAGCACACCCAAATCATAATTCAGTAACGAGAGCACCACAGCCTACATTAACGAGAATAGACCAGATTGCTGGCAGTTCGCACTGGCCATGATCTTGATTGGGCTGACCCATTCCTCTCGTTTTGAATGGCATCGCTCACGTGTTAATTGAAAGAAAGGGGCCTATCAAATGATATTCCCAAATGCTTAATAGTCAGACTCTTTATGATGGGTAGGGACGGAAGACAAATAATAATAAATAAAAAGTATTGTGTTATTGAGTTATTTGCGGGGCATCATCATTGCACTCCGAACATGTCCATAGGTGCTCAGATCCTCTCCTCAGGAAGTCTCGCAGTGTCCAGCGACTGACGGACGACTCCAGTTCTGTGTTGGTTGATAAGCCTTCTTATACGCCCACTAAGTTTCTCGCTGTGTCCATCTTAACTTTCATCTATTTCATCCGAAGCAGTGAAATGGACCCATGGTTGTCGAAGTCATGTAACCTTCCAACATCTCGAAGGGAATTGATGATGTCCACCCGATCCATTGGTTGACAATTTGTTGTTCTCAACAACAGCGAAACTAGCCAACCACCCGACTGACTTTAATTTCCCCGTACTCTCGCATGTCCGGGGACGTAGACAAAGGTGACATTACGTATTTTTGACTTCTGCAATGACTCTATCCATTGCCTGCGGACAAAGCTCCCCTCTACTTTTCTTATCATGCTCATCGAATCACTCAGTATTCAGGCGTGGGTGTAGTCGTGTGACTCTAATCAGACGAATGCCCTGGTCACTGCCATCACCTCCATCGTCATGCTACTCGTGGTCATAACGTATGCACCACTGTCTTCCTTATTTATTCTGCCTGCCGAGCGTGCTGTAAATGCCCGTGCACTCCTTTTGTGTCGTATTACAGATCCGTCTGTATAGATGACTGCATCTTTCTCATCGGTGTTATCCCAGTTGAGACCGCAGACCACCGCATTGACCACGACTGAGTTCTGTTCCCTACATTTCCTGTCGAGTGTGACAATACACGAGAATGTTCCCCTAAATGACGTAGGCACCGGTATCCACTCCTCGCCAACGTTGATATTGGTAAGGCCAGAGACTTGTTTGATGACATCTTCTGCTCGGCCAATCCATGATTTGCCTCATTTTTAGCCTGACACCTCCCCCTGTGTTGAGCTCATGCTACAATGGATGCTCTTTATCACCACTTATGTTCATGTATGCTCGTGCTCTCCAGATCTTGATCCAGTCATCCATGGTTAGAAAGTCAAGAAGATGTCTCATAGCTATACATGGAGTGCCCTCGTACACTCCAAGACAATTCGCCTAGCTTCCTTCTATTTTTTCTCCAGCCTGTCAATTTTCGTGTTACTGACAGTAAGAGTTGCCAGGGCGTACTCGATTGGTGCGAGGTCTAGTCCCTGGCACAGAAGGGTAAGTAGCCTCTGCTCGATGTTGGCGGCTGCCATAACCTTCAAGGCGGCTAATCTTTTGCGGGATTTTGTTATCACATGGTCGACGTGGTCCCGAAAACACAGGCTGCGATCAAACTTAACTCCGAGGTATGTCAATACTCTGTCCCTGTTCACCTCATCAGCTCCAATTTGTACAACCGGTGTGTCCGTGTTAACGATATGATTGTTAAAGGAGAATCATGCAACTGATACTTTATTAGGAGTAACCAATGTACATGATACTCCACACCAGGAAAAGATGCGATCGAATTCGTTTTGCATTGTGGAGGCGATTTCCTTCTGTCTCTTCCCCGTCGATATACAAGAATATCATCAGCAAAAGTCATAGTTCTTCCCCTCCCATCCAGCTGTTGTTCCGTGATCTCTGTTGTGTAACGTTAAATAGAACCTGTTGACAATGGTGAGCCTTGTGGCAGCCTTGGACAAAGGGATGTTGGCTCGGATGGGCAACTTCCACATCTGAGTATCACCTTCCTCTGAAACAGTGTAGCAGCGATCCATTGATGAGGATGTGGTGCACCGCCAGTTTGATGATCATATGCATGAGATATTCAAACGGTACTCTGTTGCATGCATCCTTCAGATCTATAGCAGCAGCACATGTCTCCTCTCGTCTGTGGAAGCCTTCGAAGACGTCATAAGCGAAGACTGCCGCATTGAGCCATGTCTCTTTGTTGTATCTATAACCTCCAAGTGTGGGAGGGAAATACGCGTGTCCGTTCAAGGTGATAGGTGAGTACACGGTCAACTATTTTCTCCAGTAGCTTGCCCGTCGTCTACTGCATCGTGAATTAATGAATATTATTGTGTAGGAAAACTTGCGAGGTGACAGATCAGAGAATCATTTTAGAGGAAGAGCTATGGTTACAACACTCGGAAATAAAATCACAAATAATCAACAAGAGAAGAAAATAAAACACCATTGCAGTTTATGACTAGGGGGAGGGGGGGGTGTCTTTAACTATTCTGTTGTTCGGGGAACATGACATTACCCTTGTTTCGGTTAATGAGTGATGTGTAGTTGCTGCACTACGTTGCTATCTGATCCATGTTTTCTTGCAATTGCCTAGACATCTATTTTCTCGGCGATGAATTTTCCTGATGAATTTTCCTGATGAATTTTCCTGCGATTAATTTTCCCCGATATTTTTTCTCTCCATGAATTTTCCCCTATATTTCTCTCCATCAATATTCCCTGATATTTTTTCTCTCCATGAATTTTTCCCGATATTTCTCTCCATGAATTTTTCCCGATATTTCTCTCCATGAATTTTTCCCGATATTTCTCTCCATGAATTTTTCCCGATATTTCTTTCCATGAATTTTTCCCGATATTTCTCTCAATGAGTTTTTCACGATATTTCTCTCCATGAATTTTCCCCGATAATTCTCTCCATGAATTTTCCCTGATATTTTTCTCTCCATGAATTTTTCCCATATTTCTCTCCATGAATTTTCCCTGATATTTTTTCTCTCCGTGAATTTTTCCCGATATTTCTCTCCATGAATTTTCCCTGATATTTTTTCTCTCAAATTTTTTTTTACATTAGAACATCAGGACCGGAAGCAAGAGATAGATCAAGAAAAAAAGATGGACAAACGGAAAAATATTATACACGCAGGAACGATGCTATATCTATAAAGGGCTTAATAGCACACAGATACGCACAGAAACGACATTATAAAGGACTTAATAGCACACATATACGCACAGAAACGACATTATAAAGGACTTAATAGCACACATATACGCACAGAAACGACATTATATGTAACAGAGTAAGCTAAGGAAGCATAGAGAGAGCAGGTAATTTAGTCGTTACCGCTCCATGAATAGACGATGACAGTATCATATAGTGGCGACCAGCAGATTTAACTATAATGATGTTATTTCAGTATCACTAGTGAGTCAGAAGTTTAGTTACAGTAGAGGTTATAGGAGAAGGGTAGTAACCTGGAGGAAGGAGTGAGGTACAGAGTAATTGGACAAAGCGATGGGATTTTCCATGATCCCCACTCACCTGTTGTAGAGGGTGGGTAGTGATACGCACCGAAGGAGAGGTCCAGAATAGTGGAATGACACATACAACCAGTTGTTGTGAGGATGACCATCACGCATCGACCTCGTGACGTATTGTCAAATCTCCACGATTGTCCATGCAAGTTAGTTGTTATTCTAAATGACCATCACATGATACCATGCACTAAACTCATGGTGTTACTCTGCCAGGTAATTAGCTACCAGGAGAGGCCAGTGTCATGAGGTAATGTTATTCCAAATAGGTCGTAGAGATTCGGGGAAACAGGATGCTTTGCCCAAATTTGGGAAAGTCCAGGTGTGAGTCACAGATAGTGGACACTGGACACGTAAACGTAAGTGACGAACACTTGTGATCATAAGGGTCGCAGGGGCACTCAGCAGCAGCTGATTGGCTGCTGAGCCTCAGGTAGAAGAGAGTTGTGTGAGTACTTAAGGTTTTGCACAACAGTTTAAGACACAGAATTCGGAAGACCAGAAGAGCAGTTAGGATGTAGGCTCGTTCAGTTAAAACGGCTTCGGCCGAACTGCTAAAGGCAGTTAGCCAGTTAACAGTTAGAGTCAGAACAGTTAGAAAGTTAAGTTGGAAGTGTAGTAATAAGTTTTGATGGAGTTAGTAAGAACAGTTAGAAATCTACAAGTTACAGTCATAAGTCAGTAAAACATGTGTTGAAGTCCACATGTCAATTTATTGGGAATTGTTATTGATTGATATATATAATTAATAATTTCAAGTGGTGTAGTTTTTATTTAGAGAAACAAGTCAAGTAACAAGTAAGAGTGTTAATAGATAAATATTACAATGGCCATTCGCGTGTGTTAGAAATTAAAATAAATAAATTAACATTAGACTTAGAAGACCAGAAGGAAGAAGACCGATCGTCAGCACAGCTGAGAAACAATAATTAATTAATTAGAGTTAAGTAATTTATTTATTTATTTATTAAGTAATTGGTTATTGAATTTATTAAGTAGTTAATTAATTAATTTATTAAGTAATTAGTTAAAGATTGTATTTTTTAAAATAAGTATTGTAAACCATTTTTTTCAACAGTGACAACAGCTAGTGGATTTGTTTAAATAGTGTTCTGTTAATTATGTAGTTAAGTTTGGTTAAATAAGTAATTAATTTTAATTATTATTGATAAGGTGACATACCCTATTTTATATTGTTCTGTAACCATTTTTTTAAATTGTACTGGATGTATTTTCTTATAGTGTTTGAAATACTACATTGTTTATTCCACAGGGAAATTAATAATAATAATTTTTTGACTACACTGTTTTTATTCCACAGGGAAATTAATAATAATTTCTATTTATTTCAGAGACTGAGGCCAGAGCTCATAAAGTGCTGATAATTAGTACATGTAATATAACATATAATAAATTTTAATTGTTTGTTCTATCAATAGAAGGGAGAGGTAGGTATTATAGGAAACATGGCAACCACAGTAGACCCCACAACCGAAACACTGAACGAACTGCGACTGACGATAAACCTGCCATCAAACTTAAGAGGACGGAGGGAGAGTGTAGAGAATTTGCAGACTTAACACTGAACTGGAGAGACCTAAAGAATATAACTTCCAGGCTTGATCGGATGAAGTATCCACATTCATGGGAAGGTAAGGTAGAATTAATGCCTGTGTGTATATACGGAGACAGAGTATTGGTCTAACGGAAAAGGGCATTTGTGAGATCTGGTGGAAGAGGTGATATCCAGTGACAGATCATAAATATTTTCATTGAAGGACTAGCCAACAGAGGACAGATGATTAATTATATTGACTTAAGAAGGATCTTACGACAATGAATGGAACTTTAGATTTAGCCAGCAAGGAAGAAATCATAGGAGAAGATGTGATTCAAGTATGAGACTAAACGGGTCTTACGCTTCAATAAGAATTAGATGGAACTTGTATAAGACTAAACGGGTCTTATGATTCAATAAGAAATAGGTGGAACGTGAATGAAGGAGACTAAACGGGTCTACGCTTCAATAAGAGAAGTTAATGTATACTATATAAGCAGGAAATAAATTATAAAGAGTTAAGTTTACCTGTGATGACTGACTAATGAGAAGCCAGAATGTAGTTAAGCCGTATAGGTGACCACTTGGGGAGTGAGTCACCCGAAGTAACGAATAAAAAATGGTGATAACCATGTTTACATCGGCTTAATTAAGGCTTGAGTCGAGTTGAGAGGACGCTATTTACAGACGCAGAAGTCTTAGCATACCTAGAGTTAAGAGAACTCAGAATTGACAAACAAGAGATGATTTATAGAGAATGTCTAGAGATGATAGTAGTGTCAAGAGAATATAGAAGACAAGAGATGATTTATAGAGAATGTCTAGAGATGATAGTAGTGTCAAGAGAATATAGAAGACGAGAGATGATTTATAGAGAATGTCTAGAGATGATAGTAGTGTCAAGAGAATATAGAAGACAAGAGATGATTTATAGAGAATGTCTAGAGATGATAGTAGTGTCAAGTGAATATAGAAGACAAGAGATGATTTATAGAGAATGTCTAGAGATGATAGTAGTGTCAAGTGAATATAGAAGACGAGAGATGATTTATAGAGAATGTCTAGAGATGATAGTAGTGTCAAGAGAATATAGAAGACAAGAGATGATTTATAGAGAATGTCTAGAGATGATAGTAGTGTCAAGAGAATATAGAAGACAAGAGATGATTTATAGAGAATGTCTAGAGATGATAGTAGTGTCAAGAGAATATAGAAGACAAGAGATGATTTATAGAGAATGTCTAGAGATGATAGTAGTGTCAAGAGAATATAGAAGACAAGAGATGATTTATAGAGAATGTCTAGAGATGATAGTAGTGTCAAGAGAATATAGAAGACAAGAGATGATTTATAGAGAATGTCTAGAGATGATAGTAGTGTCAAGAGAATATAGAAGACAAGAGATGATTTATAGAGAATGTCTAGAGATGATAGTAGTGTCAAGAGAATATAGAAGACAAGAGATGATTTATAGAGAATGTCTAGAGATGATAGTAGTGTCAAGAGAATATAGAAGACAAGAGATGATTTATAGAGAATGTCTAGAGATGATAGTAGTGTCAAGAGAATATAGAAGACGAGAGAGCTGAGGAAATAGAGACTACCTCAGAAGAACTAGAAGTTAAGAGTTACCAATGTGAAACATATGGTACTAACTACGAGTTGGTCAGAGTTCTTAAACTTGCGAAGTTGGATGGTAATCCAAGGAACGACTGACCAATATAAGTGTGTAGCAAGGAGATGAGAGTGTTATTGAAATTTAAGAGTTGTTGAAGAATGAGAAGTGAGAAGCAAGGTGATGATAACCTGTGCTTATTGAGACCTAAGGAAATTAGGTTATAAATGTGATACTAGGAGAAGTATCATGAGAAAAGGAGTCTAGAAGAGACTCATGTGAAATTATGTAACTGAGTGATAACTCAGAAAGGTTACATAAGAAAGTAAGAGTGAGTCTAGAGGAGACTCATGTGAAACATGTAACCAGAGTGGTAACTCGTAAAAGGTTATATAAGGAGAAATGGAACTTGAGAGAGAGTTCCAGAAATTATTGATTGATGATGACTTACAAGAAGTCATATAATATATAGAGAAATGAGGCTCAGAGAAAGAGTATGATGTAAATAAGTCTGAAGTATATATGTATGTATATTGATATATTGTTGCTCAAACTAAGTGTTGTTTGTGATTTGTAGTCTCCGGAGATATGTGAATTGTCTACGTATGGTCATATATGTTCTATGTGAATTGAGCAAATATGTGAAAATTTTTTTTATCATGAATATTTTTATTTCAGACTTCTTTGACACTCTGTCAGAGGTTTCATTTGTAAAATGTGGAAGATAATGTTTAATGTTTTATTAATACCTTACAAATGCGTGTTGTACATGGTTTGTCTTATGAGTTTATTTATAGGATATTGGGATCACAGATGCCAGTCGACAGATGTCTGGTGATGCCTGTGATGTAGCCTCAAGAAGCTGACAAACAGTCATTGTCAAGAATTAGTTAACATTTTCAATAAGACTTGCATTATAGTAAATGGTTGAGTTACTCATTCAAGGAACACAACTGGACATATTTTCAAAAATTAAGTCCCTTGGAAATGTTAAAGTTTTTGGTTACAAATAAGTTTTATTGCTCAGTACCTTATTGTCTCCTAGATTGTGTTGATGCTTATGTATTATTAAAGAATGAATGTTGTATGGTGACAATTATTTAGAGGAACATTGTACTGAATTTTTTTTAGGTAACTTAGAATTTTTGATTGACTATTATGATTAATAGTCATATATTATTGATGTTCCATATAACTCTGTTACTATTTTATGTAGATGATACTAAGATTTATTTACTTAGAAATAAATCTGATATGTAATAAGGGAGGAATATGTAACAGAGTAAGCTAAGGAAGCATAGAGAGAGCAGGTAATTTAGTCGTTACCGCTCCATGAATAGACGATGACAGTATCATATAGTGGCGACCAGCAGATTTAACTATAATGATGGTATTTCAGTATCACTAGTGAGTCAGAAGTTTAGTTACAGTAGAGGTTATAGGAGAAGGGTAGTAACCTGGAGGAAGGAGTGAGGTACAGAGTAATTGGACAAAGCGATGGGATTTTCCATGATCCCCACTCACCTGTTGTAGAGGGTGGGTAGTGATACGCACCGAAGGAGAGGTCCAGAATAGTGGAATGACACATACAACCAGTTGTTGTGAGGATGACCATCACGCATCGACCTCGTGACGTATTGTCAAATCTCCACGATTGTCCATGCAAGTTAGTTGTTATTCTAAATGACCATCACATGATACCATGCACTAAACTCATGGTGTTACTCTGCCAGGTAATTAGCTACCAGGAGAGGCCAGTGTCATGAGGTAATGTTATTCCAAATAGGTCGTAGAGATTCGGGGAAACAGGATGCTTTGCCCAAATTTGGGAAAGTCCAGGTGTGAGTCACAGATAGTGGACACTGGACACGTAAACGTAAGTGACGAACACTTGTGATCATAAGGGTCGCAGGGGCACTCAGCAGCAGCTGATTGGCTGCTGAGCCTCAGGTAGAAGAGAGTTGTGTGAGTACTTAAGGTCTTGCACAACAGTTTAAGACACAGAATTCGGAAGACCAGAAGAGCAGTTAGGATGTAGGCTCGTTCAGTTAAAACGGCTTCGGCCGAACTGCTAAAGGCAGTTAGCCAGTTAACAGTTAGAGTCAGAACAGTTAGAAAGTTAAGTTGGAAGTGTAGTAATAAGTTTTGATGGAGTTAGTAAGAACAGTTAGAAATCTACAAGTTACAGTCATAAGTCAGTAATAGATTATTAAGACACTAGAGAAGTTATCAGTAGAAGTTGTTTTACAAGTGTCCAAGAATTGTGTTCCATTGTGTTTCATATATTCATCTTACATGTCGTAAGTAGATAGATTATAACAAATTGTGTGAAATGAATGAAACATTGCATCCAAGACTATAGATCATGTGTGCCAGTAGAATTCAATAAACGTGAATATCATTATATATTAAGAAAAGAAAGACTCTGTCATGATCTTATCAGTTACATGTAGTAACATCAATGTAATGTGATGTGTTGTCAAGATATATACAATACCACCAAGAACAAGACGACGCTATAACATATAAAGGGCTCAGTAGCACACAGATACACACAGAAACGACATTATAAAGGGCTTAATTGCACACAGATACACGCAGGAATGTCACTATATCTATAAAGGGCTCAATAGCACACAGATACGCACAGAAACGACATTATAAAGGGCTCAATAGCACACAGATACGCACAGAAACGACATTATAAAGGGCTTAATAACACACAGATACGCACAGAAACGACATTATAAAGGGCTTAATAACACACAGATACACACAGAAACGACATTATAAAGGGCTCAATAGCACACAGATACGCACAGAAACGACATTATAAAGGGCTCAATAGCACACAGATACGCACAGAAACGACATTATAAAGGGCTTAATAACACACAGATACGCACAGAAACGACATTATAAAGGGCTCAATAGCACACAGATACGCACAGAAACGACATTATAAAGGGCTCAATAGCACACACATACACACAGAAACGACATTATAAAGGGCTTAATAACACACAGATACACACAGAAACGACATTATAAAGGGCTCAATAGCACACAGATACACACAGAAACGACATTATAAAGGGCTCAATAGCACACAGATACACACAGAAACGACATTATAAAGGGCTCAATAGCACACAGATACACACAGAAACGACATTATAAAGGGCACAATAGCACACAGATACACACAGAAACGACATTATAAAGGGCTCAATAGCACACAGATACGCACAGAAACGACATTATAAAGGGCTTAATAACACACAGATACACGCAGGACGGACACTATATCAATAAATGGAAGAGACCAAAAGAACAAGCAGAAGAGCATCTGCAGACATCAGATTAGATTAGCAGACACTAATCCTTTCTCTTGCGACGTTTCAAGTCAGTAGAAGATATACACAACAAAATATCACTGCTATAGTCATGATATACACAACAAATTATCACTGCTATAGTCATGATATACACAACAAAATATCACTGCTATAGTCATGATATACACAACAAAATATCACTGCTATAGTCATGATATACAAAACAAAATATCGCTGCTATAGTCATGATATACACAACAAAATATCACTGCTATAGTCATGATATACGCAACAAAATATCACTGCTATATAATCATGATATACACAACAAAACATCACTGCTATAGTCATGATATACACAATAAATCATCACTGCTATAGTCATTATTTACAACAACAAAACATCACTGCTATAGTCATGATATACACAACAAAACATCACTGCTATAGTGATGATATACACAACAAAATATCACTGCTATAATCATGATATACACAACAAAACATCACTGCTATAGTCATGATATACACAACAAAACATCACTGCTATAGTCATGATATACACAATAAATCATCACTGCTATAGTCATGATATACACAACAAAACATCAGTGCTATAGTCATGATATACACAACAAAACATCACTGCTATAGTCATGATATACACAACAAAACATCACTGCTATAGTTATGATATACACAACAAAACATCACTGCTGTAATCATGATATACACAACAAAACATCACTGCTATAGTCATGATATACACAACAAAACATCGCTGCTATAATCATGATATACACAACAAAACATCACTGCTATAGTCATGATATACACAACAAAACATCACTGCTATAGTCATGATATACACAACAAATCATCACTGCTATAGTCATGATATACACAACAAAACATCACTGCTATAGTCATGATATACACAACAAAATATCACTGCTATAGTCATGATATACACAACAAAACATCACTGCTATAGTCATGATATACACAACAAAACATCACTGCTATAGTCATGATATACACAACAAAACATCACTGCTATAGTCATGATATACACAACAAATCATCACTGCTATAGTCATGATATACACAACAAAACATCACTGCTATAGTCATGATATACACAACAAAACATCACTGCTATAGTCATGATATACACAACAAAATATCACTGTTATAGTCATGATATACACAGCAAAACACCACTGTTATAGCCATGATAATCATAACAAAACACCACTGTTATAGTCAAGCAAGATATGTCCCCCCCCCCCACCTTTTTTTTCACCCTCAATCCCGTTAATTATTTTCCTCTTTTGTAGTTTTGTTGTAACAAGTGTCGTTATTTACGTCACCTAGAGTTGCGACACTAAGCTACAACCATCGAACAACCAGAATGCCTCCTCTAACTCATCATTTTCCAGTGACGTCGTTTAAGGGATTCAGCAGCCTGTGCGCCCAGCCCTTCGGCTCTAGGTTAAGAGAGGTAAGTGATTTAGAGCGCCCTTAGCGTGGCAGGTATTGCACTCCTAATCTACTTTTTATTTCTTCATTTCTTTTTTTAAAGGAAAAAGTAGCTCTCCCAAAAATTAGGAAGATACTTTGCCATCCATTTTTGACAATAGAAACAAGAAAAAGAGTTCTTAAATGTTATGTAGAGACAGTCTTAACATATGGATGTGAGTCGTAGACAATAGGACAATAGACAGAAAAATCACAGTCTGTAGAAATGTGGCTTTACAGAAGAATGTTGAGAATATAAAGGACAGCTAAGAAGAGTAATGAAAACTTTCTGAAAGAGGCCAAAGCAAAAAGAGAGCTAATTTCCAACATTAGGAAGAAATAATCATCATTTTTTGGCCATATAATGAGAAGGGAACAGCTGGAATATATTGTGACAACTGGAGGGTCGAAGAGGTATAGGGAAGCGAAGAGATAAGATACCAGACAGCTTAAGAGAATGGCTTTGCAGAAAGTCAACAACATAAATTATAAATAACTGTCGAGATCGAAAGTTGTAGAGAGACATGATCACCTACGCCAGCAGGCACGGTACTTGATGATGATAATGATGATGCTGATGAAGCGTGGCAAGTATTAAGCCCCTAATCTACTTTTTATTTCTTCATTTTTACTATAGCACTTTCTATTTCTTTAAGTTGAAATTATGCGCACCTGAGAATATTGCGCCTGGGACAACTGTCCCTCAGTCTTCGCACCACCACGCTGCGCAGCTGTCCCTACCCACGCAATCATATCTAGTCTAGTAGAACCGGTTAGAAATATATTTCATTGGAAGGCTCATCTGGATACTCAAGTTATCAAACCATCATAACATTGTGTAGACACATTTATTGACAGCTATGACACTGTATGGTACTGATATTATCAGTAGATCATGGTGTGTATTACAAGCATTGCCTTTTTAAACATAACTTTTATCAGTAATTCCATTATGTCATCACATAAAATGAGAAGATTGTAATATACCAAGTATTTGTATCGCCCGTGCGCTAGCGGGGCCGAAAGGGGAGTAAAGAATAGTGGCGCTGTACCCTACCAGGCATGTTCGAAAGAGGCGAGAAAGGAGGTTTGGGCATGGGACTGGCTATCCCATAAAAGTAAAAGAAATAAAGAAATAAAGTACCCAGTCACGCCAAGTGGCGTATAGGGAAATATGGTGTTAGTGACCCTATATTTTACAGACCTTCAGCACATTATTTTTTGGGTAATGTGGTCGGTATTACGCCCGTGCTGATTTACTTTCCCAGAAAAAAAATCCGGTACCCATTTAAGGCTGGGTGAACCCGGAAGCCGTCGGTTGGGATCGAACTCTACCCCTTGTCCTTTGTAGTCCAGTTCACTAACCACTGAGCCATACTGTAATAAAATAAACCGAAAAAACTTCACAAACAAGTCAAAGAGAGAAAAAGTAAATCCGCCATCCAGGAAAGAGAAGGGCTCTCTGTCTAAGAGACAAATGGCGCAAGCCGGAGAAAGCCGTAAGGAGTCCGGGTTGCCGACTCACCCTTTGTCTACCAGGAAATCCTCCAGAATTGGCACCTGAAATATTCGTACTCTCGTAAAGAGACATGCGAACAAACACTGGGGAAAAGGGAACGCCAGAATAAGGCATAGATGACAGCAGAAACCTTAGATAAAATTAAAGAAAGAAAGAACTAGAAAGCAGACATAAATAAAAGCAAAACGAGAAGTAATAAAGCCACGACACATGAAGCTTACACAGAGTTGAACAAAGAAGTGAGAAGATGCATTAAAAAGGATAAGAGGAAATATATAGATAAACTAGCTAAAGAGGCAGAAGAAGCAGCAAATAAAGGGAATATGAAAGAACTGTACAACAGCACGAAGAAATTAAATGGAAAATACAAACAGATCAATGCCTTTATTAAAGATAAGAAAGGAAATCTGCTTAGTAATATAAGGGAACAAATGGAGAGAGGGAAAGAACACTTTGAAGAACTTTTGAACAGACCCAGCTCAAATAATCCTCCAGATATACTATCAGCAGAAGAAGAGTTACACGTTAACTGTGGACAACCAACTAAAAAAGAAATAATGAAAGCCATCAAACTATTAAAAGAAGGTAAAGCCACAGGACCACATGAAATTCCTTCGGAAGCCATCAAAGTTGTGACATAATCTATTAGATAACATTTGGGAGAGGGAAGAAATACCTAAAGACTGGAGAGAAGGTTATATGATCAAACTACCAAAGAAAGGAAGTTTACAGGAGTGCACAAATTATAGGGGAATTATGCTATCAGTGCCAGGAAAAATATTAGGCAGAATCATTCTGGAGAGACTAAAAGAGGCCATAGAGAAACATTTGAGAGATGAACAAGCAGGTTTTAGGAAGAACAGATCATGTGCTGATCAAATAACTACTCTACGTATAATAGAGTAACAAAGTTTAGAACTAAAATCCCCACTTTATATTGGATTCATAGATTACGAAAAGGCATTTGATAGTTTCGACAGAAGAATGCTTTGGAAGTTGCTGAGTCATTACGGAATCCCCATAAATTTTATTAACCTGATAAAAACAATGTATGAAGGAACGAAATGTAGCGTGGTGCATGAAGGACAGCTTACAGAAGCATTTGAAATAAGAATAGGAATAAGGCAGGGTCCTGTCTCCATTTCTCTTTCTACTGGCCATAGACTGAATTATGAAAATAACTCAAAACAACAGAAATGGTATCCAGTGGTCACTGAACAAACAACTTGATGATTTAGACTTTGCTGATGACATAGCTCTCCTATCACACAGCCATCAACAGATGCAAGATAAAATGAGCATACTTGAGGAGAGATCACAACAGCTAGGACTGAAGATTAATAGAGATAAGACCAACATTATGAGAATTAATGCAGTTGGCAATAACCAAATAAAACTAGGAGAAATACCTCTATTAGATGTACAATCTTACATATACGCGTATCTGGGCAGTAATATAGATAAAGAGGGAGGAACAGAAAATGATACCAAAATAAGGATATCAAAAGCAAGAGGAGCTTTCATTGCACTGGGAAACATATGGAAATCCAAAGAAATTAGGTTAAATACAAACATAAAAATTTTCAACTCAAATGTTAAGTCGGTCCTATTATATGGCTGTGAAACATGGAGAACAACAAAATTGACAACCACGAAGATACAGACTTTCATTAATGGATGCTTACGCAGAGTAAAGGGATGGAAATGGCAGGACAAAGTCACTAACGTGGAATTATGGAAATGTACCGGTCAAATACCAGTGGATAAAGAGATACAGCGTAGACGATGGCGATGGATAGGACACACACTACGGAAGCCAACTGAGAGTATTACACAACAGGCCCTTTCTTGGAATCCCCAGGGGAAAAGACAAAGAGGAAGACCAAGGAATTCTTGGTGAAGACAGATAGAAGTAGAGATGAAGAAACCCCCGAAAGACATGGAATGATCTTAAAAGAATGGCAGAAAACAGAACGACTTGGAAAGTGTTTGTTGAAGACCTATGTTCCACAGGGAGCTAAAAGGTAGAAGAAGTATTTGTATAATTGATATTGTTTCTATAAAATTATATTTTACTGTTATATTTATATTATACCTATTTATTTTTTATATGATATTTATATTATGTTTATAAAGTACCAACCCACTAGTGAGATGTGAAGTTCAGAGATCGTTGAGGTACCTGAAAGTTTACCGGAACACGTTCCTAGCAGCTCCGGAAGGAGGGGAAAAACCTACATATTATCTTTACAAGTTACTATAACCATAGAAGTTTTAAAACAACTGAAAATAAAAAGAGAACTACTAAATACAATTAAGACAAGACAAATTAAATTTTTGGGGCATGTTAAAAGACACAACAGCCTACTAAAAGTAATATTGGAAGGAAAAATACAAGGTAAAAGAGGCAGAGGCAGACCAAGACTAACATGGTCGAGTAACATCAAAAGATGGACAAGTCAATCTATGACAGCATGCACCATCAAAGCGAGAAACAAAGTAGAATGGCGATCCATTGTAGCCAACCTTCGTTGCGGTGAAGGCACTCGATGATGATGATGATGATAACCATATAAGAGATTTTGAAGTACGTCTTAATGTGAACCATTTTAAAATGTTTTAGTAACAGTGATATATAGATTTTTGAGCGAAATTAGACGTATATGTTTAAAATGGGAAATGTGGTATTTTTCGCATAGTGGGCGATATCACTCCCTGGGGAGTGCTGGTGCGGTCTAGGAGCATGAGCAACATCGAGTGTGTTTGGGGGCGGCGAATCCAAATAAGGGGTCGGTGGAAGCATAAAGAAAGTGATGAAGAAAATAGAAGATAGTTTTTAAGAAAGCTTGTTCAAGGAAAATGAGCTGAGAATTCCTGTGTGTTCGACAAACAAATGAAAAAGGAGGGTTTGATTGCCGGTGATATTCGGCAAACCAATGCAATCCTAGAGTAATGGAATGTTCAAAATTTTGTAATTTAAAAAAAAAAAAAATGTCTTTTTTTTTCGTTCGCCAGCTTTTACATCTGACGAAGTCCCTAGAGACTAGGAACTGAATTTTGCGTGTTAATCCATTTTTCCCTGGCAGCCGTGTGCACAGGGGTCCCTCGCCGCACTCGCATGCAGATAACTCCGACTTCGGAGGTACTCGTATTTTTTCCATCGATGAGTAATTGACGTTTCAACCGGTCCTCGCTGCTGAGACCAGTGATGTAAAACTTGTAATTTGTACCTCTTCTTCTTCTTCTTCTTTCCTTCCTCATCTGCCTTTCAGCGTCGAGGGGAGATATAATTTGCGGTCTTTTGCTCTTCTGTTCGCCTCTGCTGCTGTTATGTTTCCTAGTGCTTCTAATATTCCATCGATCCATCTTTTACGTGGTCGACCCTTGGGTCTGGTGTTCTCACAACGTTTGTTGAAGGCTCGTTGTGTTGTGTTTTGTTCTTTCTGCCTTGTCACGTGGTCAAACCATTTTATCTGTTGTTTCCTTATATGTTCTATGCGGGGGCTATTCCTAGCTTTTTTCTGTTCTTCATTTCTGATCTTATCTCTCAGACTGTTTCCTGTCATTCGTCTAACACATTTCATCTCTGTAGAGGTTATTTTTCTTATTGTTCTTGCATCTAGGGTCCAGGTCTGGCATTGGTAGCACAATGTTGGGATGAAGATTGTATTGTATAGTGCTCGTTTTACCTCCAGAGTTATTTCCTTGTTGGACAATAGTGGTGATAACTGTCCGATGATTTGACAAGCTTTGTTGCATCTTTATTCTATCTCTGCTGTTTGAGAATTATCGTCTGTCATTAGACTTCCTAGGTATTTGAATTCCTCTACTTGTTTTAGTTGTCTGCCTTATATAGTTATGTTGAGATTCTGCTTATTTTTGGCGACATTCATGACTTCTGTTTTGTTGATGTTGATTTTCATGTTGTATTTTGTGCCTGAGATGTTGAGTTTGTTTAAGTGTTCTTGTTCGTCTTGTATTATTTCATGTATTAGTGCCTGATCGTCTGCAAGTAAAAGCTCGTTGATCTCTGTCTCTGATGGGTTGGCTAGCTTGCATATATGGTCCATGTATGTAATAAACAGTAGGGGGGATAGTACGCACCCCTCGTCTTACGCCTGATCTAACTTCGAAGTGGTCTGTGTAGCCTGTTGCTGTTCCGACCCTGCAGCTGCTGTTGACGAAGAAGCTTTTAATAAGGTTGGTTAGATGTTGGCCTACTCCGTATGTTGTTAGCATCTCCCACAGTTGTTCTCTACTGTAATTTGTACCTAGGCGTAATAATCCCACCGGACCACTACAAATAGTAATCTGATTAGCTTGAAGCCACACCTGCCACATTGTCTTTCAGGTCTGGTGAGAACGTGTTGATATTCTTCTATATTTGTTTGCTCACCACCCGTCTGTGATTACTCTCTTGAATTTGTCAACAAAAGTCTGGGTTATCTGATGGTTTGTGTGGCCTTTCTCAGATTAACATACGCCTGTTGGCGTGTGCAGTTAATGGGCAGTTAATACGTTCTGTGCTGCACAAACCAGCATCTGTATGGCGATATAAGTGAGGTAATGCGTTATATGCTGCACAAGCCAGCGTCTGTTTAATGATATAAGTGAGGTAATATGTTCTATGCTGCACAAGCCAGCGTCTGTTTAATGATATAAGTGTGATAGTATGTTCTATGCTGCACAAGCCAGTGTCTGTTTAATGATATAAGTGAGGTAATATGTTCTATGCTGCACAAGCCAGCGTCTGTTTAATGATATAAGTGTGATAATATGTTCTATGCTGCACAAGCCAGTGTCTGTTTAATTATCTAAGTGTGATAATATGTTCTATGCTGCACAAGCCAGCGTCTGTTTAATGATATAAGTGTGATAATATGTTCTATGCTGCACAAGCCAGTGTCTGTTTAATTATCTAAGTGTGATAATATGTTCTATGCTGCACAAGCCAGCATCTGTTTAATGATATAAGTGTGATAATATGTTCTATGCTGCACAAGCCAGCATCTGTTTAATGATATAAGTGAGGTAATACGTTCTGCGCTGCACAAGCCAGCATCTGTTTAATGATATAAGTGAGGTAATACGATCTATGCTGCACAAGCCAGCGTCTGTTTAATGATATAAGTGAGGTAATACCATCTATGCTGCACAAGCCCAGCGTCTGTTTAATGATATAAGTGAGGTAATACAATCTATGCTGCACAAGCCAGCATCTGTTTAATGATATAAGTGAGGTAATACCATCTATGCTGCACAAGCCCAGCGTCTGTTTAATGATATAAGTGAGGTAATACCATCTATGCTGCACAAGCCAGCATCTGTTTAATGATATAAGTGAGGTAATACAATCTATGCTGCACAAGCCAGCATCTGTTTAATGATATAAGTGAGGTAATACCATCTATGCTGCACAAGCCCAGCGTCTGTTTAATGATATAAGTGAGGTAATACCATCTATGCTGCACAAGCCCAGCGTCTGTTTAATGATATAAGTGAGGTAATACGATCTGTGCTGCACAAGCCCAGCGTCTGTTTAATGATATAAGTGAGGTAATACCATCTATGCTGCACAAGCCCAGCGTCTGTTTAATGATATAAGTGAGGTAATACCATCTATGCTGCACAAGCCCAGCGTCTGTTTAATGATATAAGTGAGGTAATACGTTCTGTGCTGCACAAGCCCAGCGTCTGTCTGACATAATAAAGAAACTTTCCTTGAGAATAACACAACGCAAATAAGAGATGGATAAAATGGCTCAAGATGATGATGATTCATTATGTGAGTATAAACAACAGTTCATGTAATCACAAATGTGTTAACTAATTTAAACATGAAAAGAAACAGAAAAGAAATCAAATTCAAACAGCTAACCGTGGTGATTTGAGACTGCGGCAGCCAAGACAAGAGCCTGGCATTCAAACATAGACAGCAGCCCACTAGGTTCATTCTTGTCATTAGAATTTTGTTTATTCTCGTATTTTGTTTTATTTAATATTATATTTCATTAACTTATTTCTGTGCGGTGAGATTATTTTTACAGTTGATTTTAATAAATATATTTTTTTTTCATTTCAAACTGCAATGTGCCCATTTATTTTAACAAAACAATCTTTCTTCACTGTATTGTTTAGGGTAGAAGAAAAATATAGATACATAAAATAGAACCACAAATTTATCACTGCATTTTACTTCGTATTTTCCTAAATAAGGTAGATTTCCAGGGGGCGGTGAACAATTTCTTTCCTCTAAAGGGGTCGGTGTGCCAAACAATTTTGGGAACCACTGTAAAGTATAAAAAGAAAGAGACCCGCTATGTTTCGTAACCTGTAGATATATGGTCTTTGAGTGTATATATTTTGTTACCATTGATTGGCATTATCTTTATTTAAGGAAAGTTGTATTAATGTTGTCGTTATTACTCCGACGACGTCTTTCGAACCATAATGGAATATATTTATATGTGTGGGTTGTAGAACTACGCTGAATACAGTGGATTTCACTGTGTAGCTCTAGCATGGACTTTTTAGTTGTAGAGTTTGAGCAATTAATGAGAACCCACCAACTGCTAAAAAATGGCTGATAAATTATATTGTTAACAATGAAATTAGTGCAACATTTATGTTAAAAATGTAATTATTACAACTTGTATGTTAAAAATGAAATTAGTGCAACTTTCATGTTCACATATGAAATGAGTACAACTTTTATGTTAAAAATGAAATGAGTGCAACTTTTATGTTCACACATGAAATGAGTGCAACTTTTATGTTCACAAATGAAATTAGTGCAACTTTTATGTTCACAAATTAAATTAGTACAACTTTTATGTTAATGATGAAATTAGTACAATTTTTATATCACAAGGACTTCCGGTCAATATGGCGGATAGACGACAGGAACCGTTGAGGCTCTGTCTGAAAAGTGTTCCTTGTTGCAGTTTCCTCATATTCCAAGTCCGGCTTGCCCCCGGAGCTACTGAGTTTAGTGCTCTGTGCACACCGTGAGCTGTGTTTTTCATCCGGATCGTGTTTTGATATTCCGATTGCTCACGATGAATGATGATATCGTATGACGAAAGAAAGTTCGGTTGCGTTCACTTTCGGTGCGGCTGCGCCTTGTCTTTTAGCGTGTGCTGTGGTTGCTATGACAGGTACAACAGTTACTATTATTTATTTGGATCCTTCAACGATATGAGATGTTAATTCGGATGATTCCACTGGCACGGGCGGTTGAGCAATTATGGATTTTAATTCTTTTGCTGTGATGTCGGGCCTTCGAATAACTACAACTACAATTATAGCACACATCTTTAAAAATAAATGTTAACAGCTCGTTGCACCTGATATTAGTGGATATTGGATGTACATATGTGATTCATAAACCTCACAGACATTACAAGAACTGATAGGATAATTAGGTGAGTGGTGTAAATTGTTATTAAAAGTGAAAATAAGCTTATAAAGACGTTACAATTAGTTCTTTACCTTTATATCTTCATCAGGCAGAAACATCTGCTTTCATCAATCATCCACTTATACTTACATCAAACAATTACACCTACATTCAACAATCGTCCACGTATACCACTTCATCAAACAGTCACATCTACCTTCCTCGATAATTTGTTTATGCCACTCCATCAAACAATCACATCTACTATCGTCAATCATCCGTTTATGCCACTCCATTAAACAGTCAGACCTACTTTCATCAATCATCCACTATGCCGCTACATCATACAGTCACATCTACTATTGTCAATCATCCGTTTATGTCGCTACATCAAACAGTCAGACCTACTTTCATCAATCATCCACTTATGTCATTACATCAAAGAGTCACATCAACTTTCATCAATCATCCACTTCTACCTACATGAAACAGTCCTTTGTACATTCATCATTTATTCACGTGTGCCTACATAAACAGTTACATATACATTTATCAATCATCCGGTTATGCCATTCCATTAAACAGTTCAATCTACCGTCATCAATCATTCACTTATGCCTATATCTAACAGTCCAAACTACTTTCACAAAATCATCTATTTCTGCCTACATCAAGCAATTACATATACTTGTCTCAATCATTCACTATGCCACTCCGTCAAAGAGTCACGTCTGCTTTTATCAATCATTCACTTATGCTTTCATCAAACAGACCCATTTACTTTCATCAACCATCTCTTTATGCCACTCCATCAAACAATCACATCTACTCTCGTCAATCATCAACTTATGCTCCGTTTATGCAGCTACATCAAATAGTTACATCTACTCTCATCAATCATCCGTTTATGCTGCTACATCAAAGAGTTACATCTACTCTCATCAATTATCCGTTTATGCTGCTACATCAAATAGTTACATCTATCCTCATCAATCATCTATTTATGCCGCTTCGTTAAACAGTTACATCCACTTTCGTTAATTACCCACTTATACCACTTCATTAAACAGTTACATCCACTTTCATTAATCATCCACTTATACCACTCCATTAAACAGTTACACCCACTTTCATTAATCATCCACTTATACCACTCCATTAAACAGTTACATCCACTTTCATTAATCATCCACTTATACCACTCCATTAAACAGTTACATCCACTTTCATTAATCATCCACTTATACCACTCCATTAAATAGTTACATCCACTTTCATTAATCATCCACTAATGCCACTCCATTAAACAGTTACATCCACTTTCATTAATCATCCACTAATGCCACTCCATTAAACAGTTACATCCACTTTCATTAATCATCCACTTATACCACTCCATTAAACAGTTACATCCACTTTCATTAATCATCCACTTATACCACTCCATTAAACAGTTATATCCACTTTCATTAATCATCCACTTATACCACTCCATTAAACAGTTACACCCACTTTCATTAATCATCTACTTATACCACTCCAATAACAGTTACATCCACTTTCATTAATCATCCACTTATGCCACTCCATTAAACAGTTACATCCACTTTCATTAATCATCAACTTATACCACTCCATTAAACAGTTACATGAACTTTCATTAATCATCCACTTATACCACTCCATTAAACAGTTACATCCACTTTCATTAATCATCCATTTATGCCATTCCATTAAACAGTTACATCCACTTTCATTAATCATCCACTTATACCACTCCATTAAACAGTTACATCCACTTTCATTAATCATCCACTTATACCACTCCATTAAACAGTTACATCCACTTTCATTAATCATCCACTTATACCACTCCATTAAACAGTTACATCCACTTTCATTAATCATCCACTTATACCACTCCATTAAACAGTTACATCCACTTTCATTAATCATCCACTTATGCCACTCCATTAAACAGTTACATCTACTTTCATTAATCATCCACTTATGCCACTCCATTAAACAGTTACATCCACTTTCATTAATCATCCACTTATGCCAATCTATTAAACAGTTACATCCACTTTCATTAATCATCTACTTATGCCACTCCATTAAACAGTTACATCCACTTTCATTAATCATCCACTTATGCCACTCCATTAAACAGTTACATCCACTTTCATTAATCATCTACTTATGCCACTCTATTAAACAGTTACATCCACTTTCATTAATCATCCACTTATGCCACTTTATTAAACAGTTACATCCACTTTCATTAATCATAAACTTATGCCACTCCATTAAACAGTTACATCCACTTTCATTAATCATCTACTTATACCACTCCATTAAACAGTTACATCCACTTTCATTAATCATAAACTTATGCCACTCCATTAAACAGTTACATCCACTTTCATTAATCATCTACTTATACCACTCCATTAAACAGTTACATCCACTTTCATTAATCATCTACTTATGCCACTCCATTAAACAGTTACATCCACTTTCATTAATCATCCACTTATGCAACTCCATTAAACAGTTACATCCACTTTCATTAATCATCCACTTATGCCACTCCATTAAACAGTTACATCCACTTTCATTAATCATCTACTTATGCCACTCCATTAAACAGTTACATCCACTTTCATTAATCATCCACTTATGCCACTCCATTAAACAGTTACATCCACTTTCATTAATCATCCACTTATGCCACTCCATTAAACAGTTACATCCACTTTCATTAATCATCCACTTATGCCACTCTATCAAATAGTCAGATCTGCTTTCATCAATCATCCACGTATCAAACAGTTATATCTAGTCTCGTGTGTGCCTCCAGTTCGTGAAACATTTCACATACACTACGAGATATCAACAAACCAAACCCCTTAGTTTTGACATAGCAGCCAAAATAGTGTTAATACCACAACATTATAGCTTAGTTCTGAAGAAAACAATTGTTAGCTTCACGGAAGAGCACATAAGGTAAAGCAGATTGGGATCCACAATCATCTTTGTTCTTGTGTCTGCTCCTAACTAGAGATGAAAGTATCCATTAAAAAAAAAAAAGTATAAGAAAATATTCACTTATTTATAATGAAACGAACTTGTGATCATTTGAGCGTAGGACGAACACACAATTACTACTTTCTTCTCGCTTCAACTTGCACTTTCATAGTTACATTCTTCTATGTTCCCCTTCTCCTAAAGCCTGCTTTGAACTTGTTGAGGCCTCAAGTTGGTTAAGATAAATGAAACTTTGAGGCCTCAAGTTGGTTAAGATAAATGAAACTTTGAGGCCCCAAGTTGGTTAAGATATATGAAACTTTGAGTCCTCAAGTTGGTTAAGATAAATGAAACTTTGAGGCCTCAAGTTGGTTAAGATAAATGAAACTTTGAGGCCCCAAGTTGGTAAAGATAAATGAAACTTTGAGGCCCCAAGTTGGTTAAGATAAATGAAACTTTGAGTCCCCAAGTTGGTTAAGATAAATGAAACTTTGAGTCCCCATGTTGGTTAAGATAAATGAAACTTTGAGTCCCCAAGTTGGTTAAGATAAAAGAAACTTTGAGTCCCCAAGTTGGTTAAGATAAATGAAACAAACTTTGAGGCCCCAAGTTGGTTAAGATAAATGAAACAAACTTTTGGTACCCAAGTTGGTTAAGATAAATGAAACTTTGAGGCCCTAAGTTGGTTAAGATAAATAAAACTTTGAGTCCCCAAGTTGGTTAAGATAAATAAAACTTTGAGTCCTCAAGTTGGTTAAGATAAATGAAACTTTGAGTCCCCAAGTTGGTTAAGATAAATGAAACTTTGAGTCCTCAAGTTGGTTAAGATAAATGAAACTTTGAGGCCCCAAGTTGGTTAAGATAAATGAAACTTTGAGTCCCCAAGTTGGTTAAGATAAATTAAACTTTGAGTCCCCAAGTTGGTTAAGATAAATGAAACTCTGAGTCCCCAAGTTGGTTAAGATAAATGAAACATTGAGTCCCCAAGTTGGTTAAGATAAATGAAACTTTGAGTCCTCAAGTTGGTTAAGATAAATGAAACTTTGAGTCCTCAAGTTGGTTAAGATAAATGAAACTTTGAGTCCTCAAGTTGGTTAAGATAAATAAAACTTTGAGTCCTCAAGTTGGTTAAGATAAATGAAACTTTGAGTCCCCAAGTTGGTTAAGATAAATGAAACTTTGTGGCCCTAAGTTGGTTAAGATAAATAAAAATTTGAGTCCCCAAGTTGGTTAAGATAAATGAAACTTTGAGTCCTCAAGTTGGTTAAGATAAATGAAACTTTGAGTCCTCAAGTTGGTTAAGATAAATGAAACTTTGAGTCCTCAAGTTGTTTAAGATAAATAAAACTTTGAGTCCTCAAGTTGGTTAAGATAAATGAAACTTTGAGTCCCCAAGTTGGTTAAGATAAATGAAACTTTGAGTCCTCAAGTTGGTTAAGATAAATGAAACTTTGAGTCCTCAAGTTGGTTAAGATAAATGAAACTTTGAGTCCTCAAGTTGGTTAAGATAAATGAAACTTTGAGTCCTCAAGTTGGTTAAAATAAATGAAACTTTGAGTCCTCAAGTTGGTTAAGATAAATGAAACTTTGAGTCCCCAAGTAGGTTAAGATAAATGAAACTTTGAGTCCCCAAGTTGGTTAAGATAAATGAAACTTTGAGTCCTCAAGTTGTTTAAGATAAATGAAACTTTGAGTCCCCAAGTTGGTTAAGATAAATGAAACTTTGAGTCCTCAAGTTGTTTAAGATAAATAAAACTTTGAGTCCTCAAGTTGGTTAAGATAAATGAAACTTTGAGTCCCCAAGTTGGTTAAGATAAATGAAACTTTGAGTCCCCAAGTTGGTTAAGATAAATGAAACTTTGAGTCCTCAAGTTGGTTAAGATAAATGAAACTTTGAGGCCTCAAGTTGGTTAAGATAAATGAAACTTTGAGTCCTCAAGTTGGTTAAGATAAATGAAACTTTGAGTCCTCAAGTTGGTTAAGATAAATGAAACTTTGAGTCCCCAAGTAGGTTAAGATAAATGAAACTTTGAGTCCCCAAGTTGGTTAAGATAAATGAAACTTTGAGTCCCCAAGTTGGTTAAGATAAATGAAACTTTGAGGCCCCAATTTGGTTAAGATAAATGAAACTTTGAGTCCCCAAGTTGGTTAAGATAAATGAAACTTTGAGTCCCCAAGTTGGTTAAGATAAATGAAACTTTGAGTCCCCAAGTTGGTTAAGATAAATGAAACTTTGGGTACCCAAGTTGGTTAAGATAAATGAAACTTTGAGTCCTCAAGTTGGTTAAGATAAATGAAACTTTGAGTCCTCAATTTGGTTAAGATAAATAAAACTTTGAGGCCTCAAGTTGGTTAAGATAAATGAAACTTTGAGTCCCCAAGTTGGTTAAGATAAATGAAACTTTGAGTCCTCAAGTTGGTTAAGATAAATGAAACTTTGAGGCCCCAAGTTGGTTAAGATAAATGAAACTTTGAGTCCTCAAGTTGGTTAAGATAAATGAAACTTTGAGTCCCCAAGTTGGTTAAGATAAATGAAACTTTGAGTCCCCAAGTTGGTTAAGATAAATGAAACTTTGAGTCCCAAGTTGGTTAAGATAAATGAAACTTTGAGTCCTCAAGTTGGTTAAGATAAATGAAACTTTGAGTCCCCAAGTTGGTTAAGATAAATGAAACTTTGAGTCCCCATGTTGGTTAAGATAAATGAAACTTTGAGTCCTCAAGTTGGTTAAGATAAATGAAACATTGAGTCCTCAAGTTGGTTAAGATAAATGAAACTTTGAGTCCTCAAGTTGGTTAAGATAAATGAAACTTTGAGTCCCCAAGTTGGTTAGGATAAATGAAGCTTTGAGTCCTCAAGTTGGTTAAGATAAATGAAACTTTGAGTCCCCAAGTTGGTTAAGATAAATAAAACTTTGAGTCCTCAAGTTGGTTAAGATAAATGAAACTTTGAGTCCTCAAGTTGGTTAGGATAAATGTAACTTTGAGTCCCCAAGTTGGTTAAGATAAATGAAACTTTGAGTCCTCAAGTTGGTTAAGATAAATGAAACATTGAGTCCCCAAGTTGGTTAAGATAAATGAAACTTTGAGTCCTCAAGTTGGTTAAGATAAATGAAACTTTGAGTCCCCAAGTTGGTTAGGATAAATGAAGCTTTGAGTCCTCAAGTTGGTTAAGATAAATGAAACTTTGAGTCCCCAAGTTGGTTAAGATAAATAAAACTTTGAGTCCTCAAGTTGGTTAAGATAAATGAAACTTTGAGTCCTCAAGTTGGTTAGGATAAATGAAACTTTGAGTCCCCAAGTTGGTTAAGATAAATGAAACTTTGAGTCCTCAAGTTGGTTAAGATAAATGAAACTTTGAGTCCTCAAGTTGGTTAAGATAAATAAAACTTTGAGTCCTCAAGTTGGTTAAGATAAATGAAACTTTGAGTCCTCAAGTTGGTTAAGATAAATGAAACTTTGAGTCCTCAAGTTGGTTAGGATAAATGAAACTTTGAGTCCCCAAGTTGGTTAAGATAAATGAAACTTTGAGTCCTCAAGTTGGTTAAGATAAATGAAACTTTGAGTCCTCAAGTTGGTTAAGATAAATAAAACTTTGAGTCCTCAAGTTGGTTAAGATAAATGAAACTTTGAGTCCCCAAGTTGGTTAAGATAAATGAAACTTTGTGGCCCTAAGTTGGTTAAGAGAAATAAAACTTTGAGTCCCCAAGTTGGTTAAGATAAATGAAACTTTGAGTCCTCACGTTGGTTAAGATAAATGAAACTTTGAGTCCTCAAGTTGGTTAAGATAAATGAAACTTTGAGTCCTCAAGTTGTTTAAGATAAATAAAACTTTGAGTCCTCAAGTTGGTTAAGATAAATGAAACTTTGAGTCCCCAAGTTGGTTAAGATAAATGAAACTTTGAGTCCTCAATTTGGTTAAGATAAATGAAACTTTGAGTCCCCAAGTTGGTTAAGATAAATGAAACTTTGAGTCCCCAAGTTGGTTAAGATAAATGAAACTTTGAGGCCCCAAGTTGGTTAAGATAAATGAAACTTTGAGGCCCCAAGTTGGTTAAGATAAATGAAACTTTGAGTCCCTAAGTTGGTTAAGATAAATGAAACTTTGAGGCACCAAGTTGGTTAAGATAAATGAAACTTTGAGGCCCCAAGTTGGTTAAGATAAATGAAACTTTGGCGTCTCCTATGTTGTTAGACGAATGACAGGAAACAGCCTGAGAGATAGGATCAGAAATGAAGAACTGAGAAAAAAAGCTAGGAATACTTCCCGTCAAGGAGTACATAAAAAAACAACAGGTAAAATGGTTTGACCACCTTATAAGATCTTAAAAGAATTGCAAAAAACAGTACGACTTGGAAAGTGTTTGTTGAAGACCTATGCTCCACTTTGAGCTAAAAGGTAAAAGAAGAAGACCTTATAAGACAGAATGATCAAAACACAATACAGAGTGCTTATAATAAACCAAAGTTTGTAAGAATACCAGACTCATGGGTCGACCGCGAATAATATACATTGATAGAATATTAGAAATGCTAGGAAACATAAGAGAAGGAGAGGCCAAGAAAAAAGCTAAAGACGGCAAAGTTTATCTCTCCTCGACGCTGAAATGAACATGATGAAGGAAAGCAAAAAAAAAAACTATAAATGCCGATAGAGTTGCATGTTCATCTTACGTTTCTTCACTACGATAATGCAAGTGGGAGGGAGATCAGCTCGCGACAAGGCTGTGAAAAACAAGAATATAAAATATCGTGGTTTAATGCTGTAGAAAGTATGCAAGATGAACTGGTGTCAAGCAGATACTCACTCCTATAGAGTTGCAAGACAGAATATAATATTTCTGCCACGGCCAGTACAATACTACGAAAATCGAACGCGCATTCAAATATAACACTAAGCTTCATCATCATCATCATCAAGTACCAAGCCTGCTGGCGTAGGTGATCATGTCTCTCCACAACTTTCGATCACGACGGTTATTTATCATTTCTGTTGTTGACCTTTTGCCAACCATTCTCTTAAGCTGTCTGGTTTCTTTTCTCTTTGCTTTCATCTATCTCATCGTCCCTCAATTTTCCCAGTTGTTACAATATATTTTAGCTGTTCTCTTCTCATTACATTGAAAAAAAAATTATGATTGTTTCTTCCTAATATTGGAAATAAGGTCTCTTTTTGCTTTGGCCTCTCTCAGAACATCTTCATTACTCTTCTTAGCTGTCCATTGTATTCTCAACATTCTACTTTATAACCACATTTCTACAGACTCCAGTGATTTTCTTGTCTGTTGTCCTATTGTTCATGATTCACATCCATATGTTAAGACTGGCTCTACATAACATTTAAGAACTTTTATTTTCTTGTTTCTATTGTCAAAAAGGTAAATGAATTTAAATATTTGGGAACTTTTTTAACCTCAGACGGAAGATGTACAAAAGAGGTGAGATGCAGAATGGCTCAGGCAAAAGCAGCTTTCCAAAAAAATGAGGAAGATACTATGCAATCCATTTTTGACAATAGAAACAAGAAAAAAGAGTTCTTAAATGTTACGTAAAGCCAGTCTTAACATATGGATGTGAATCATGGACAACAGACAAGAAAATCACTGGAGTCTGTAGAAATGTGGTTTTACAGAAGAATGTTGAGAGTACCATGGACAGCTAAGAAGAGTAATGAAGATGTTCTGAGAGACAGTCAAAACAAAAAGAGAGCTAATTTGCAATATTTGGAAGACACAATCATCATTTTTTTGGCCGTGTAATGAGAAGAGAACAACTGGAATATATTGTAACAACCGGAAAAATTGAGGGCCGAAGAGATAGAGGGAAGTAAAGAGAAAAAATACCACACAGCTTAAGAGAATGGCTTGGCAGAATGTCAACAACAGAAATGATAAATAGCTGCCGAGATCGAAAGTTGTGGAGAGACATGATCACCTACGCCAGCAGGCCCGGTACTTGATGACGATGATGTTGAGAATACCAGGGACAGCTAAGAAGAGTAATGAAAATGTTATGAAAGAGGTCAAAGCAAAAAGAGAGCTAATTTCCAATATTAGGAAGAAACAATCATAATTTTTGGGCCATGTAGTGAGAAGAGAACAACTGGAATATATTGTAACAACTGGGGAAATTGAGGGACGAAGAGATAGAGGAAAGTAAAGAGAAAAAAATACCAGACAGCTTAAGAGAATGGCTTGGCAGAAGGTCAACAACAGAAATGATAAATAACTGTCGAAATCGAAAGTTGTGGAGAGACATGAACGCCAGCAGGCCCGGTACTTCATGATGATGATTGTTAAAAATGGATTGTATAGTATCTTCCCCATTTTTTGGGAAGCCTAAGCTTAGTGGATGCGTATTGATGTTGGTGGATGAATAGTAAAAGTCCGAATGGTAAGATTGACGTGTAACTGTCGTGTCAAAGTTCGGAACCAAAAAAGGATGTAGCCAGGGACAAAATTCATCGTGGTCACGTGATTGGACTGATAGGACCGGTAGGACATCAAGAACCAAAAGTGACAAAAAGTGCAATAACTGGGTAAGAGTCCCATAAAAACAAATGGGAGGAAGGGTCCCAAAATATTTCAATTTTCTGGATGATAGTTTCGGCAAACTTTTATTTAGGGAATTGAAAGGACTGGACAGGCCTATAAATATGTTAAGCAATAATCACATACCTTTTTTTTTCCATATTTTGCCCAGGAGTGGCCTGTTTTCATATAATGCACAAAGCATGTAGCACATAGTGTATCTTTGTCTCCCATGTAATCCGCGTGATTGTCATTTTCGGTCTTTGTTTCCATTGTTTACTTCTTGTGCCCACTCTATGACAATTCTTGTTAGCGTTTCTAGATACTTCAACGTACATGATCTGTCCATCGTCTGACTTGTACCATTGTGCTTGTTTCCTCTTGGTTCTATTGAGCAAATCGTGCCCATTTTGTTAGAGCACTACAAAAAGTATAGATATTTTTATTCAACAGACAGATTGTATGAAAAGACGTGAGTCTTGCTGTGCTCTTGTTTGTTGTTCTGTGCTCATAGTTTTACAGAAAGTAAACAGGTTTTCAAATGAGATAAGCGTAAATATGTGGGATTACGGTAAGCAGCTTTCTGAGAGGACAAGCGTAAAATATATGAGATAACGTTCAGCTTTAACGATAGCTTTCAGAAATGACAAGCGTAAATATATGAGATTACGATAAACAGATTTCAGAGGGGATAAGCGTAAATATATGGGATTACGGTAAACAGCTTCTCTCATTGTCTCTCTCTCTGTCTCTATCTCTGTCTTTGCCTCTCTCTGTCTCTCTCCGTGTCTCTGTCTCACTGTCTGTCCCTGTATCTGTATCTCTGTCTCTCTCTGTCTCTATCTGTGTCTCTGTCTCTCTCTGTCTCTATCTGTGTCTCTGTCTCTCTCCGTGTTTCTGTCTCACTGTCTGTCCCTGCATCTGTATCTCTGTCTCTCTCACTGTCTCTATCTGTCTCTATCTCTGTCTCTCTCTGTCTCTATTTCTATCTCTCTCTGTCTCTATCTCTGTCTCTATCTATGTCTCTGTCTCTCTCCGTGTCTCTGTCTCACTGTCTGTCCCTGCATCTGTATCTCTGTCTCTCTCTCTGTCTCTATTTCTATCTCTCTCTGTCTCTATCTCTGTCTCTATCTCTGTCCCTATCTATGTCTCTGTCTCTATTTCTATCTCTCTCTGTCTCTATCTCTGTCTCTATCTCTGTCTCTGTCTCTCTCCGCGTCTTTGTCTCACTGTCTGTCCCTGCATCTGTATCTCTGTCTCTCTCACTGTCTCTATCTGTATCTATCTCTGTCTCTCTCTGTTTCTATCTCTGTCTCTATTTCTATCTGCCTCTGTCACTCTCTGTGTCTCTGTCTCTCTCCGTGTCTCTGTCTCACTGTCTGTCCCTGCATCTGTATCTCTGTCTCTCTCACTGTCTCTATCTCTGTCTCTCTCTGTTTCTATCTCTGTCTCTATTTCTATCTGTCTCTGTCTCTGTCACTCTCTGTGTCTCTGTCTCTCGCCGTGTCTCTGTCTCACTGTCTGTCCCTGCATCTGTATCTTTGTCTCTCTCACTGTCTCTATCTGTCTCTATCTCTGTCTCTCTCTGTCTCTATTTCTATCTCTCTGTGTCTCTATCTCTATCGCTGTCTCTCTCTCTGAATCTGTCTGTCTCTCTCTCTCTCTGAATCTGTCTGTCTCTCTCTCTGAATCTGTCTGTCTCTCTCTCTGAATCTGTCTGTCTGTCTCTCTCTTGCTCATTAAAATAATCTCCCACATGAGCGATCGGTCTGGTAGGCTTGGCATGGTCGTTAAAAAACAACATATGTCTACATCTGCCGTGACATAATTTGTATGTAAAAGAAACAATCCACATGTTAAAAAAATCTTATCCGAACGAACTTAATATTAATGCTTTTAATTATTTAAAAGTAATGAATTATTTTTTCTTAACAATTACTTAATTATTACTAACAGTATTTCAACGCCTTTATAATCATTCTTTTTTTCCTTCTTCTTTCCTTCCTCATCTGCCTTTCAGCGTCAAGGGGAGACATAATTTGCGGTCTTTTGCTCTTCTGTTCGCCTCTGCTGCTGTTATGTTTCCTAGTGCTTCTAATATTCCATCCATCCATCTTTTTCGTGGACGACCATTGGGTCTGGTATTCTCACAACGTTTATTGAAGGCTCGTTGAGTTGTGTTTTGATATTTCTGCCTAGTGACATGGCCAAACCATTTTATCTGTTGTTTCTTTATATATTTTATGGCGAGTGCTATTCCTAGCTTTTTTCTCCGTTCTTAATTTCTGATCTTATCTCTCACACTGTTTCATGTCATTCGTCTAACACATTTAATCTCAGCAGAGGTTATTTTTTTCTTATTGTTCTTGCCTCTAGTGTCCATGTCTAGCATTGGTAGCATAACGTTGGGATGAAGATTGTATTGTATAGTGCTCGTTTTGCCTCGAGTTATTTCCTTGTTGGACAATAGTGGCGATAACTGTCCAATGATTTGACAAGCTTTGTTGCATCTTGATTCTATCTCTGCTGTTTGTGAATTATCGTTTGTTATTAGACTTCCTAGGTATTTGAATCCCTCTTTTTGTTTTAGTTGTCTGCCTTCTATAGTTATGTTGATGTTCTGTTTATTTTTGGCGACACTCATGACTTTTGTTTTGTTGATGTTGATTTTCATGTTGTATTTTGTTCCTGTGCTGTTGAGTTTGTTTAAGTGTTCTTGTTGGTCTTATATTGTTTCATAATAATTATTTACACTGAAGCTCACTTTTGTCCGTTATTCTTTCTATTAATCTCCACACTTCCTAGTTCGTGTTTTCGTGGTGACCGTAGCTCCATCACCAGCCATTCATTTAACCCTTTCCGTGTGGAAGCTTTTTATAGATGCAACGGAAGAGATTTCAGAGACAAAATGTTTCATGGTTTTAAGAATCAATCTACATATTTATATTTATCTAACATATAACATATTATGTTTGAATATTTAGATAATTGAACAAGGAATTAGATTTCACCAATACCAAGATGATACAAGACATGTAAAAATGAATATCGTTTGATGACAGTTCATATTAATAAAATTGAGAGTGACGCACTATGCGGCGAAACGGACGCGGCCGAAATCGGCATGGTGCACAGTGCGTCGAAACGGTCGGAAAGAGTTAAATGCGTGTTTGTCAATTCCTAACACTGCACCCAGAAAACTACAACAAATACATCCTGACATCAGTCCTACTACTCTCGTCTAGTTTCTTGTTTTCAATTGCAGACATTTTTTAAGTTTAAATATTTCCATTCCACGTTGCAGTACTTGATATTGTTTTGTTATTTTGTCAGCCTTAAATTAAATTTTTATTTTTTTATTATGTATCCGGGTTGTGTTTTGAAGTTTGGGGGTTAATTGTCGGGTCACTTTTGGGATTGCCATCTAGTCTCTGGAAATATGCATCTGGTAATAGTAAATATGTTTTGTATTAGGAATGCAGGGCGTCCTTTCTTGATACATCACATGTGTGTTGTATATGTTTGTTCCTGCTGAAGGCCTAATGAGCCGAAACGTCGTTCTGGTTTCTGCTGTCCACTTGTTACGAAACCGTTTTTTTTTCTATTTTTTCTATACCTATTTTTTTTCATTTGTCCATTCATGATACACAGCCTACTTCTAGTAGTAGTTGCATCCTCAGTCGTAGATACTATGGATTTTACAGCGCCCCTAAGAAACATTACTGTTTTTTTCCTTTCGCTGTGTATTCTCTTTTTCTATGAGTCTTCTTCTTTTTTGAGTTTGAACTTTAGAGTGTGTTTCTAAGATTGCAGGTCTGCAGCTATGTTTTTCCATGTTGCATATTTTGTGTTCAGAATCTTCATGTCACGTTTACACATGCACACAAATCGAAGTATTGGTGCTCCTTAGTTCTTTTGTCATCTGCTAGTTGTCCATATAGTATATCTTTTGGTATGCGGCCATCTTTAATACAGTGTGAGTGGCCAAGCCATCGTAACCTACATTGTTTGAGTAGCGTGTAGATGTTCGGGAAGCCTGTGTGAGTGAGGACCTCCACGTTTGTCACTTTATCCTTCCAGGTGATATCAAGAATTCCTGCCTTGCATCGCATATATAATAAATTTAGCGTTCTCTCTTGCTTTGCATAAGTTGTCCATAATTCCCTGCCATATACAGGGATAACCGGCAACACCTGCTTCCCGTGTTGTATCGACACTAGACTGGCGAACCTGGAGTGTCCTCTCCATGGCGCGAGCTTTTGAAGAAGTAGAAGAAGAAACATGTTTTTGCCCATGCAACATGCTTCTTTTCTCCACGCAGCCGAGCCCATGCAACATGTTTCTTTTCTCCACGCAGCCGAGCCCATGCAACATGTTTCTTTTCTCCACGCAGCCGAGCCCATGCAACATGTTTCTTTTCTCCACGCAGCCGAGCCCATGCAAAATGTTTCTTTTCTCCACGCAGCCGAGCATATGCCACATGTTTCTTTTCTCCACGCAGCCGAGCCCATGCAACATGTTTCTTTTCTCCACGCAGCCGAGCCCATGCAACATGTTTCTTTTCTCCACGCAGCCGAGCCCATGCAACATGTTTCTTTTATCCACGCAGCCGAGCATATGCCACATGTTTCTTTTATCCACGCAGCCGAGCATATGCCACATGTTTCTTTTATCCACGCAGCCGAGCATATGCCACATGTTTCTTTTCTCCACGCAGCCGAGCCCATGCAACATGTTTCTTATCTCCACGCAGCCGAGCCCATGCAACATGTTTCTTTTCTCCACGCAGCCGAGCCCATGCAACATGTTTCTTTTCTCCACGCAGCCGAGCCCATGCAACATGTTTCTTTTCTCCACACAGCCAAGCCCATGCAACATGTTTCTTTTCTCCACGCAGCCGAGCCCATGCAACATGTTTCTTTTCTCCACGCAGCCGAGCCCATGCAACATGTTTCTTTTCTCCACGCAGCCGAGCCTATGCAACATGTTTCTTTTCTCCACGCAGCCGAGCCTATGCAACATGTTTCTTTTCTCCACGCAGCCGAGCCCATGCAACATGTTTCTTTTCTCCACGCAGCCGAGCCCATGCAACATGTTTCTTTTCTTCACGCAGCCGAGCCCATGCAACATATTTCTTTTCTTCACGCAGCCGAGCCCATGCAACATGTTTCTTTTCTCCACGCAGCCGAGCCCATGCAACATGTTTCTTTTCTCCACGCAGCCGAGCCCATGCAACATGTTTCTTTTCTTCACGCAGCCGAGCCCATGCAACATATTTCTTTTCTTCACGCAGCCGAGCCCATGCAACATGTTTCTTTTCTCCACGCGGCCGACCCCATGCAACATGTTTCTTTTCTCTACGCAGCCGAGCCCATGCAACATGTTTCTTTTCTCCACGCAGCCGAGCGACAGAAGGTACTGACAGACGCCGACATCACGCCATCATATACACCATAATTCATGACCAGAAGCGTTTACTTGTTTCATTTTATTTTGTGTGTTCTTAAACAGAGAAAATCGCAACGAGTTATTGTTATAGAGTCGTTCTTCCAGTTAATTGTATCTAATGTCTTGTTTAAGATCAACGCAATCAGTTACTGATTGAAGCAACACCTGGATCAGGTGCGGACGAAGGGCTCGGAGCTCGGAGGCCAGGACGTAATGAGTTGTCCCATTACATGTATTTGTTTTCTTCGTTCACCAGCTTTTACCTCTGACGAAGTACCTAGAGATTAGGAACTGAATGTTAACTGAATGTTAACTGAATGTTAACTGAGTGTTAATCCATTTTTCCCTGGCAGCCGGTGTGAACCGGGGTCCCTCGCCGCACAGACAGATAACTCCGACTTCGGAGGTACTCATAATTCTTTCTGTAAAGTAAAAAAACTAAAGTTCCCCCGTCACGCCAAGTGGCGTATAGGGAAATATGATGTTATTAACCCTATATTTTACAGACCTTCAGCACATGATTTTTGGGGTAATGTGGTCGGTATTACGCCCGTGCTGCTTTACTTTCCCAGAAATAAATCCGGTACCCATTTAAGGCTGGGTGAACCCGGAGGCCGTCGGTTGGGATCGAACCCTACCCCTTGTCCTTTGTAGTCCAGTTCACTAACCACTGAGCTACCGCGGCTCCAATATAATTTTTTCTGTTGATGATTAATTGACGCTTCAAGCCAGGCCTTGCTGCTGAGACCAGGGGTGGTTGCCGCAGAGAGAAATCACAAGTAAAAATCCCAACCGGTATAGCCGGGATTTGAACCCACAACCTCTCTGTCTCGAGTCCGGCGTCTTGCCTCGAGACCAATCAGTCCCCAATTTACATGTATTTTTAAAAATGTATATGCTACTCGTATACCTACATTAGGCTATTACTTGTACAGCAAATTCACTCGTCGATCGTTTGTATTTTTTGTAAATATTTTACTGAGATCATCGTGTCATGTGGATTGACTTTGAAGCTCTTTGAGGGTCCTCTGTTTAACTGATAACCAGTGTTGTGAGTGTGTTACCGGGGCCTCATCATGTGGGAAGTAAAGAATAGTGACACTGTGACCTTCCAGGCATGTCATAAGAGGCGGCTAAGGAGATTGATTGATGGCTTGACAAGCTGTCATTGTAAAAAGTATTGTTATGGAAATAGAGCCATATATTTTAGAGCAGTGATCTCTGCAATATGTGCCATTTTGGCACGCAAGGTTTCTGTTTTTAGGATTGTAGTTTTGCCCTATGTGCGGTCTTCGGCTCGAAAGGATAGATAGATAGATAGATAGATAGATAGATAGATAGATAGATAGATAGATAGATAGATAGATAGATAGATAGATAGATAGATAGATAGATAGATAGATAGATAGATAGATAGATAGATAGATAGATAGATAGATAGATAGATAGATAGATAGATAGATAGATAGATAGATAGATAGATAGATAGATAGATAGATAGATAGATAGATAGATAGATAGATAGATAGATAGATAGATAGATAGATAGATAGATAGATAGATAGATAGATAGATAGATAGATAGATAGATAGATAGATAGATAGATAGATAGATAGATAGATAGATAGATAGATAGATAGATAGATAGATAGATAGATAGATAGACAGATAGACAGATAGACAGACAGACAGACAGACAGACAGACAGACAGACAGACAGACAGACAGATAGACAGATAGACAGATAGATGTTACAGCGTTGTGATGTTCTTTGTTGTATTATATTATATCTTCATCTTCTTTAATGGTCACAGCACATCACAACATTGAGGTAACATGTAAGATCATGACAGAGTCTTTCTTGTTACAAACAATGATAATCAAGTTTATTGATTTATTCTTTCTTACAATCATGATCGCTAGTGGCGAATGCACTATAGACATTAAGGATTACTTAATGTGGAATATCTCCGAGGCAGTCGCCGGTGTCTATGAGAATATTCCAGTGCATCAATGGCATACAACTTATTCATCAGTCAATCATTCACCTTGTCTACTTACGAGATGTAAGATTCTTGAAATACTTCAAAATGGAAACACAATCACTTCACAACTAAAGTCGTAATATTCTTGATCAACTATCTATCAAGAATAACTTCTAAACTGACTTGAACTACACTTGGAGATTCTAACTTCTGAACTACTGACTTCACTTCTAATCTTAACTTTCTAACTGTTCTGACTCTAACTGTTTCCAAACTACTTAACTGCTTCTACTTCTAACTTCTGACTGACTTAACTGCTGGTTCGCTCTGTCCTAACTTCTTTGTTCTATCCTAACTTCTTGACTAACCTTCTACATTCTACTTCTCTTCTGCTCCTCTGACTTAACTGACTCAAACTGTTGTGCAGGACTTTAAGTACTCAACAACTCTCTTCTACCTGCAAGATAGTGACCAATAAGATCATCGCAAATTGACCACTTGCGACGTGATCTGGTCACCTGAGTTTGTCGCTTGCTCACTATCTGTGACTCACACCTGAACTTCCCAAAATTTGGACAAACACCCTATTTCCCCGAAATCTCTATGACCTATTTGGAATAACATTACCTCATGACACTGACCTCTCCTGGTAGCTAATTACCTGGCAGAGGAACACCATGAGTTCAGTGCATGGTATGTGTGAATGGTCACTTACAATAACAACTAACTTGCATGGACAATCGTGGAGATTTTACAACAACATCACGAGGTCGATGCGTGTTATGTATGTGATGGTCAACCTCACAACAACTGGGCGAGTGGAGATTCATAGAAAATCCCCTCAACTATTATATCAAGGCCAAGTCATGACCCTCTCTACTTCGGTGGGTGTCCACTACCCACTCTCTACAACTTGTTATCCTAATTTGTATTGTGGAAAATCTATACTTAAAATCTGCTGGTCGCCACTATATGATACTGCTCTCGTCCATTAAAAGAGCGGTAACGACTAAATTATCTGCTCCCTCTGTTTACACTATCTAACTCTGTTACATAGATAGATAGATAGATAGATAGATAGATAGATAGATAGATAGATAGATAGATAGATAGATAGATAGATAGATAGATAGATAGATAGATAGATAGATAGATAGATAGATAGATAGATAGATAGATAGATAGATAGATAGATAGATAGATAGATAGATAGATAGATAGATAGATAGATAGATAGATAGATAGATAGATAGATAGATAGATAGATAGATAGATAGATAGATAGATAGATAGATAGATAGATAGATAGATAGATAGATAGATAGATAGATAGATAGATAGATAGATAGATAGATAGATAGATAGATAGAGAGAGACAGAGAGACAGACAGACAGACAGACAGACAGACAGACAGACAGACAGACAGATAGACAGATAGACAGATAGACAGATATATATATATATATATATATATATATATATATATATATATATATATATATATATATATATATATATAGTGTTGTGAGACGTTCTTGAGTCATAGTTTTGCATAAAAGGTATTACTTCGCTTAAGCTCAAAAATGTTATCCTATTCTTTTCCTTTCGAGGAAGTGAAATGGTCGGTGTAGGCCTGACTTGATGCACGATAATTTTTCTCTCAGGGTCATTTCATCGTGAAAAGACAACATCAATTTAAAAAAAAAAACAACAGTTTAAGCTGGAATCATCTCTTACATCGTGTGACATGGCTTCCGAAAGTTGATGTTGACCTTTAGCCTGATAACTTGCGACATAAACATTACAGCATTTTGCGCCATGAAAAATAGTCCCCTTTTTTGGGATCCCTAGGGGAAAAGACAAAGAGGAAGACCAATTTCTTGGAGAAGACAGACAGAAGCAAAGATAAAAATGATGGGGAAGACATGGAAATATCTTTAAAAAATGACAAGAAACAGAACGACTTAGAAAGTGCTTGCTGAAGATCTACGCTCCACATGGAGCTGAAAGGTAGAAGCAGAAGAAGAAGAAAAAAGAAGAGAAGAAGAAGATGAAGAAGAGGAAGAAAATAGTCCCATCAATTATTGGTATAAATTATTATAATTACATCATAATATTTTAAATATTTGCGTCATGCCTAAACATCCATTTGAAACAAAAAAAAAAGAAATATAAAGAAATCATCTTATTAGATGAACCAATGTTGTTATGGCAATCAGGAGGGTGATTGCTGAAATAGGTTGCCTAGTTCTCAGCCACATTGTAAGGTCGATAGATGTCGTTGTACGGTTGTAGTAGGTTTAATCTCCACAGACGTTACCAATTCTTCATTAGTAACAGCTCGATTACTTGAGCTATATTACAGCTGTTCTCGGAAATACGGTAGCTGGTTGTACACTGACATTGAACTCATTAAGTTGGAATGTGGTTGTGTTATTATTTCAGATAAAACATAACAGGAGTCGTGCCATCCATAGCTTCCTCCGAATATCCTCCACTGTGTCTAACTTGTGCAAGATAAAACAGTCTTGTCAATGTCTGATTGAAATAATGATTGATTTATTCAAGACAAAAATAGTCATGTCTCTTCCTAATTTGTATAATGATTGATTTATTCAAGACAAAAACGGTCTTGTCAATGTCTGGTTGAAATAATGATTGATTTATTCAAGACAAAAACAGTCTTTTCAATGTCTGATTAAAATAATGATCGACTTAATCAAGACAAAAACAGTCATGTCTATTCCTAATTGAAATAATGATTGATTTATTCAAGACAAAAACAGTCTTTTCAATGTCTGATTAGAATAATGATTGATTTATTCAAGACAAAAACAGTCTTGTCAATGTCTGATTAGAATAATGATTGATTTATTCAAGACAAAAACAGTCTTGTCAATGCCTGATTGGAATAATGATTGATTTATTCAAGACAAAAACAGTCTTTTCAATGTCTGATTAGAATAATGATTGATTTATTCAAGACAAAAACAGTCTTGTCTCTTCCTAATTGAAATAATGATTGATTTATTCAAGACAAAAACAGTCTTGTCTCTTCCTAATTGAAATAATGATTGATTTATTCAAGACAAAAACAGTCATGTCTCTTCCTAATTGAAATAATGATTGATTTATTCAAGACAAAAACAGTCTTGTCAATGTCTGATTAGAATAATGATTGATTTATTCAAGACAAAAACAGTCTTGTCAATGCCTGATTGGAATAATGATTGATTTATTCAAGACAAAAACAGTCGTGAAAATGCCTGATTGAAATAATGATTGATATTTCAAGACAAAAACAGTCATGTCTCTTCCTAATTGAAATAATGATTGATTTAATCAAGACAAAAACAGTCATGTCTCTTCCTAATTGAAATAATGATTGATTTATTCAAGACAAAAACAGTCATGTCTCTTCCTAATTGAAATAATGATTGATTTATTCAAGACAAAAACAGTCTTGTCAATGCCTGATTGGAATAATGATTGATTTATTCAAGAAAAAAAACAGTCTTTTCAATGTCTGATTAGAATAATGATTGATTTATTCAAGACAAAAACAGTCTTGTCTCTTCCTAATTGAAATAATGATTGATTTATTCAAGACAAAAACAGTCTTGTCTCTTCCTAATTGAAATAATGATTGATTTATTCAAGACAAAAACAGTCATGTCTCTTTCTAATTGAAATAATGATTGATTTATTCAAGGCACAAATTGTCATGCCACTTTCTTGCTGCAGTTTCGATTATTTATGTAAAAATAAAAATGCATTCTTCTCATACAGACATCTATCTATCTATCTATTGACCTTTCGAGCCGTAACCGGCCCATAGGGCGTAGACCAAGATACACCTTCTCCTATATGAATTTTTGTTCTAGCAGTTTTCTTTTAAAGATATTTTATCAAATCTCGCCATCTGTCTCTGTTCTGTGCAAGCAGTTCTATCTCATTGAGGGAGCCGATTCCTGCTGCTCTTGCCTCTCTCATCAATGTTCTTCTCAGTGTCTCCCTGGGTCTTCCTCTTTTTCTTTTACCTGTTGTTTCCCATATGAGGGCTTGCTTTGCTATTCGATTATTATCTCTTCTCATCACATGTCCAACGTATGACCATCGTCTTTTCTTTATTACTGAAGATATTAGTGGTTGATTGGCGATTTCTCTAATTTCCTCGTTTGTTTTGAATTCGTTCCATTCTATACAAAGTATTTTCCTTAGACATTTATTTTCGAATGCGTTCAACTTTGTTTCTATATCTCTTGTTGTTTTCCAGCTTTCACACGCATACGTAAGGGTTGATAGTACATTTGATTTGAATAGCCTAAGTTTTGTGTTTGTGCTAATGAGTTTTGATTTCCACAACTTTTCAAGGCTTCTGAAAGACATTGCTGCTTTAGCCAGTCTGATTCTAATTTCTTTGCTCGTATCCCCTTCTCGATCAATGTGACTTCCAAGATAGATAAAGTGCTCGATCTCTTCTACTGGTTTGTTTTCCATGTATATTTTGTCACTTGTTGGAATTAAACTTTTCATGACTTTAGTCTTTTCATGATTGACCTCAAGCCCAATTTTGCTGGCTATTGATGATAGTTCATTTGTGTTTTCCTGCATCGTTTTTATCTGACTGCTGATGAGAACTATGTCATCAGCAAAGTCGAGGTCCTCCAAATGGTCTCCTTGTATCCATTCGATGCCTTTATTACCAGTGCAGCATTTCTTCATAATGAAGTCCATAACAATTCCAAATAACAAGGGCGATAAAATACATCCTTGTTTAACCCCAGTTTCTATTGGGAAACATTCGCTCAGTCCTTCCTCTGTTCGAACTGCACATGTCATAACTTCTTCGCTCTGTCCTAACTTCTTTGTTCTATCCTAACTTCTTAATACAGACATGGTTTACCATAAATATTTATTGCGACAGAACTAATTTATATGTCACTAAATCGGGGTATGAGTTTATTTTATTCCGAATTCCGACATATGGGATTAATTCCCTTTTAAAGAAAGAAAGAAAGAAGAAAGAAAGAAAGAAAGAAAGAAAGAAAGAAAGAAAAAGAAAGAAAGAAAGAAAGAAAAAAAAAGAAAGAAAAAAAGAAAGAAAAAAAGAAAGAAAAAATAGCGGCAGAAACAACTAGACCGACGCACAGATGTCAAACACTTGGCACGCTAGAGAGCTCTTGATTTAGTAAACACCCGGGGAGAATAACGTGGCGGGTCGCAGCGTGTGTCTGTCATGCCCCGCTGATAATAGCGGGGTGGTCCTGGTAAATTGAAGGGGAAATCCTCTATATAAATAAACTGGTGTTTTGGGGGGAGCGTTCAAGAAGGGCCCTTTCTCGTACATCTTGAATCATCCTGAAAGCTGTGATGTGGACATCGCTGTGTACTTAGTGTGAGGTGCTACCCGGGGGTGTGTATGTAATTTTGAGCAATGTTTTATGTCTATAATTTGTTGTTTCATATCCTACTATCCCAGCGGTCAATACATAGAACGGTAGTCACAGAGCTGGAAGTTGTCAGCGACCCACAGCTGATGGCTTGCGCTAGGATCGGTAAACCAAAACCATCCAGACCCTGCTCCATCTCTCCGCGGTGCCTCCAGTAACAGACTAACCTGTCTAGTCTGGCTAAGCGAGCAGGGATCGAAGAGGGAAGACAACCCGGTACTCAAAAATATCATGCTGAAGTCGGGTGTGTTGGGCCGAAAGGCGCAAATATAACAGTTATACTGCAAACCACAACACAACGCAGACACGCCTACTTAACGTCCTTTTAAGGGCGGATGATGACAAAGTACACTCCTTAATTCATCGGGCAAACGCAAGCAAGCAGCAAGAAAATGGGTTAATTTCCTACTTTAAGTAAGTAAAAGTAAAGTACCCCCGTCACGCCAAGTGGCGTATAGGGAAATATGGTGTTAGTGACCCTATATTTTTTACAGACCTTCAGCACATGATTTTTGGGGTAATGTGGTCAGTATTACGCCCGTGCTGCTTTACTTTCCCAGAAAAAAATCCGGTACCCATTTAAGGCTGGGTGAACCCGGAAGCCGTCGGTTGGGATCGAACCCTACCCCTTGTCCGTGGTAGTCCAGTAAGTGCTTGAAGTTAAAATTAAGAATAAAAATTAACTGTGTCGGTACGAAACAAAATCGCTACTGTCAGAGTTTGAACCCTGATCTACCAGGTCGTCAGGCGCCTGCATAAACCACTTCGCTACCCTTAGACGGACAGGACATGCTAAAAAGTTGGGAACAAACTCAAATTGAACGTCATTTAACTAACCGCTTACCTTACAGAAACAACGTAGTTTATTGAAGAGTTTGAACAAAGTCTACACACACGAAAATGGGTACATCACTGAACGAGACGACGAAGCAACTTCAGAGTTCCATAAAGAATGTCATTTGTGGGCCGTGGTAGCCAGGTTGGGAAAACCACTCGACTGGGGCTACCGACGTTTGGACAACCCGTGTTCGATTCCCGACGGAAGCAATGTGAGTGTTACTCGTGATTAGAAAAACCAAATACCCCTACAGTCGACCCAGCCGCTTGCAAAAATGGGTACCAGGGTATTACTCTGGGAAAATGAGGAATGCAGCCTTGCATCGTGAGTTTCGATGCTTGAAGCGATACTATCCAGAAGTCTCAGAACACTTTTGGATAGGCGGCCGAGCACATATGGGTGAAAACTCGCGTGCTAAGACGCCGATTCAAGTCCCGTACTTTACCTTGACCTTCCATAATGAAACGACAACAAATACTAAATAAATGAGAATGTGTAGCAACAAGAATAGCAAGTCAAAGAACGCAAGCAATGAATACAAAATTATATATTTATTTCTTGAAAATGTTTTCGTTTCTTTTCGTTTGAGCGTTTAAAAAATAAACAAAATTAAAACACAACGTAAGATCGATAAAACGCTTGTCACGGTCATTATCATCATGTGCCATACCGGTTGGCGTAGACGATCATGTCCTTCCACAATCTTCTATCTACAGTGCATCGTATCAGTTCTGTTGTTGACTGTTTTCAATGCCATGACACCAATCTATCCAGTATTTTCGCTCTTTGTCGTCCGCGGAAACGTCATAGGCCGAAACGGCAGTATTGTGCTGTGTTCCTTCCTTGTAAAGCTGTCACCATACCCTGGAGTGTTAATCACACCCCAACACAGTCTCCTTGCTACCAGCTTTACCGCAGCATTGCAATTATTTGCCTGTTTCCATTTCTACTAACATTTGTATATGAATGTATATGTGCTCTAATCATTTCGTTTATAGTCGCTCTACTTCTTTTGTATGATGTTTATTTTGTTTCGGATCCTATGATATCAGGGTTATATGTGATCTGTATATTTTATTGACTCGTATTTATTTTTATTTTATTTTCAACGTAATTTAATATTTGGTTATTTGTGAGAATAATATAATGTTACATGCATTTCTACACTTGGTTGATACGAGGATAAGTAAAACTGAAATTATTTACTTTCATGTTGTATTGAATCGAAGTCGATGCACAATGTATTATTAATAAACATATTTTGCACTGAGTACCAGTTCTTCAATGCTAGCGGTCTCTAGGAAAAAAAAATTAATAGAAGAAATTAAGAAAATATTCTCAAAGCGTACTTGGCCACACCTCCCATGTACTTCTTCATTGGACACGTGATAGTTTCCTCCAATCGTCTTTGATTTTTTCAAAAATTTTGAAAGCACCCGGTGGCGTGTGAGAGGGGCGTGGCCTGGCGGGAACCGTGAATGTGGACCATGTTCAAAGTGCAAGTATTGATTGATTGCTATACCTCTGAAGTCGGAGTAAATCTGCCTGCATGGCGAGGGCATCCTGTAATGGGATAAAACAGACTTTACACGCAAAATTCAGTCCCACAAAATTGAGTGGGTGGGACTTCGTCAGAGGTCAAAGCTGACGAAAGCGAACGAACGAACGAACGATTGATTGCTAGATTATTATTGATTGATTGCAAGATCATTATTGATTGAGTGCAAGATCTTTATTGATTGATTGCAAGATCATTATTGATTGATTGCAAAATTATTATTGATTGATTGCAAGATCATTATAGATTGATTGCAATATCATTATTGATTGATTGCACGATCATTATTGATTGATTGCAAGATTATTATTGATTGAGTGCAAGATCATTATTGATTGATTGCAATATCATTATTGATTGATTGCAATATCATTATTGATTGATTGCAAGATCTTTATTGATTGATTGCAAGAGCATTATTGATTGATCACGAACTCCAGAACTTCAACATTTTATTTGCAGCGATTACCCTTTCTAAGTCCTCCTCCTCCGCTTCTTCTTCTTATCATTATTATTATTATCATCATTATTATTATTATCATTATTATTATTATTATTATTATCATTATCATTATTATTATTATTATCATCATTATTATTATCATCATTATTATTATTATCATCATTATCATTATTATTATTATCATTATTATTATTATTATTATTATTATTATCATTATTATTATTATCATTATTATCATTATTATTATTATCATTATTATTATCATCATTATTATTATTATCATTATTATTATTATTATTATTATGATTATTATTATTATCATTATTATTATTATCATTATTATTATTATCATTATTATTATTATCATTATTATTATTATTATCATTATTATTATTATCATTATTATTATTATCATTATTATTATTATCATTATTATTATTATTATCATTATTATTATTATCATTATTATTTTTATTATTATCATTATTATTATCATTATTATTATCATTATTATTATTATTATCATTATTATTATTATCATTATCATTATTATTATTATCATCATTATTATCATCATCATTATTATTATTATCATCATTATCATTATTATTATTATTATCATTATTATTATTATTATTATTATCATTATTATTATTATCATTATTATTATTATCATTATTATTATTATCATTATTATTATTATACTTATTCTTCCTTCATTTGCCTCTCAGCGTTAAGGGGGAGATATCATTTGCGGTTTTATTACTTTTATGTTCGCCTCTGCTGTTGATGTTTCTAATATTCCATCACTCCATCTTTTTCGTGGTCGACCTTTGGGTCTGATGTTCTAGCAACGTTTATTAGAGGCTCGTTGTTTTGTGTTTTTATCTTTCTGCCTTATCACGTGGCCAAGTGATTTTATCTGTTGTTTCTTTGTATATTCTATGGCGGGAATTATTCTTAGCTTTTTTTTCTTCTCATTTCTAATGTTATCACTATAGCTGTTTCTAGTTGTTTACCAATCGCATTTATCTCGGTAGTGGTTACTTTTATTATTATTCTAGCATCTAGGATCCAGGACTGGCATTGGTAGCACAACCAATGAGTGAAATGTGTATCGTAGAGTGGATGTCTTGCCTCTAGAGTTATTTCCCTTGTGGACAATAATGGCGACATCTGCCCAATGATTTGACCAACATTCTAAGCTCTCAATTGCTTCAATATGCTCTGACACCACAACATATGTCGTCAGGCGCATGCCTTTATGATACTAAAGTCTTTAGAATCAATTTTTTTTAAACAATTAGAAGAAGATTCTATCTATTGTCCTTTCGAGCCGAAGACGGCACATAGGGCAAAACCACAATCTCAAAAACAGAAACCTTGCGTGCCAAAGTAGCCCATATAGCAGAGATCACTGCTTCTAAAATATATGGCGCTGTTTCCATAACAATAATTTTTACAATGACAGCTTGTCAAGCCATCGATCAACCTCCTTAGTCGCCTCTTACGACATGCCTGGAAGGTCACAGTGTCACTATTCTTTACTTCCCTCATAATGAGGCCCCGGTAACACACGGGATAGAAGAAGATTACAAGACTACATTTCACGCCTTCATACTGAGTGATTGATGAGTATGATAAAAAAAAAAGTTGAGGCAGGATTTGTATGCATGCAATGGGTAGAGTCATTGCAGAGTTAAAAATATATCAGGTCACCTTTGTCTACGTCCCTGGACATGCGGGAGTACGGGGAAATGAAAGAGCGGACAGGCTGGCAGCTGTGCTGTCGTTGAAGACGGTCAAGCAATGAATAGGGCGGACATCATCAATGCCCTAAAAGATGTGAGAAGGGTACAGGACTTCGACAACCATGAGTCCACGTCACTCCTTCGGATGAAGGATATAGAATTTAAGATAGGTCCAGAAATGAGACACAGTGGGCGTTGAAGAGGACTTATCAACCAACACAGAACTGGAGTCATCAGTCGCTGGACACTGCGGGACTTGTTGAGGAGGGACATCTAAGTACCTATGGACATGTTCGGAGTGCAATGATGACGACTTGTAAATAACTCAATACCTATTATGAACGTCTCACTTCACTCGTCCACTAGCTGCGGTGATGAACAGGCATCACCGTAACTTAACCCGTCCACGAATTATAGCGTGTCTTACTTCATCACAATCTGTCTATAATAAAGAACGGGCGATGGAATTCAGCATCTCTTTAGTGCATGTCTCAAGCAGATCATTCGTCTTTCCACTGCCACTATGACTGCTTACGGGAGCCGCGGTAGCTCAGTGGTTAGTGAACTGGACTACAAAGGACAAGAAGTCGGGTTTGATCCTGACCGACGGTGTCCGAGTTCTTCCAGCCTTAAATGGGTACCGGATTTTTCTAGGAAAGTAAGGTTGCACGGGCGTAATACCGACCACATTGCCCCAAAATCATGTGTCGAAGGTCTGTAAAAATGATCGTCACTAACACCATATTCCCATTTCGCCATTTGGAGTGACGGGGCTCTTTACTTTCTCTTTTTACTGTGACTGCTTCAAATATAGTCGAAGAAAGCATAGACATCAACTATAATAAATATGAGATACTATGGGGGGTCACGTGTATAGCTGCAGAAAAATAAAGTAAATTAAAATGGTATGATCAACTAAACTAACAGAAAGACACAACAAACTGCAACGTTTCGGCACAAGCCTTCATCGTGTCGCCTGATGAAGGCTTTTGCTGAAACGTTGAAGCTTGTCTTGTGTTTCTGTTAGTTTAGATGCTGAATACCATTTTATGTTTTATATTATTTTCAAATATAGTCACTTGCTCACACCATATTCTCTATACGCTTCGCATGGCGTGGAGGGAACTATGACGTTTTTTTTACTGGGACAGCCTATTGTTTGTATGCACGGTGCTGCCACCTGTTGCACATTATTTGAGTCATTGGTAACAGAGAGGCAACAGTTGAGCTAAAGCCTGCAAAATATATTTCCCCAGATATTGCTAGCAGGTTACTATTTGTGTTTGTCTTCGCTTGGAACGTTCATTTTTTGTGTTCAGCCGATGACTACAGGATTATATACCTCTTCATCATCCGCCATTTAAAAAAAAAACGCTAAGTGGGCGTGTCTGCATTATGTTGTGGGGTTTTCGGTTAAACGGTGAATTTGTGCCTTTCGGTCCAATACATCCGACTTCAGCATGACATTTTTGAGTACCGGGTTGCCTTCCCTCCTCCATTCCTACTCGCTTGACCAGGCTATACAGGATAGTCTCTTTCGGAGAACCACCGAGAGATGGAGCAGGGTCTGGATGGTTCTGGTTCACTGATCGTGGCGCATGCCATCAGCTGTGGGTCGCTAACAACTTCCAGCTCTGCTAGTGTGAGGCGCCTTTGCCTGCGCCATAAACTAGTTTCCAAATGATTAGTTAGCACTTGCTTCTTTAGCTTATTATCGTTGTTGTTGTTTTTTTTAATTTGTTTGGCGTTTAGGGGTCATAACTTTAAAATGATTTGCCATCTCGAGTTCACGAGCACGATATACGAGCTTCATGTCGACTTCACTATCTCTAAATAGACCATAATCCAATAAACTGGATGGTTGACTTGCTTCAGTTATAAGCAGGTTACTCTTCTTCTTCTTTCATTCCACATCTGCCTTTCAGCGTCGAGGGGAGATATAATTTGCGGTCTTTTGCTCTTCTGTTCGCCTCTACTGCTGTTATGTTTCTTAGTGCTTCTAATATTCCATCGACCCATCTTTTTCGTGGTCGACCCTTGGGTCTGGTGTTCTCACAACGTTTGTTGAAGGTTCGTTGTGTTGTGTTTTGTTCTTTCTGTCTTGTCACGTGGTCAGACCATTGTATCTGTTTTTTCCTTATATATTCTATGGCGGGGGCTAGTCCTAGCTTTTTTCTCAGTTCTTCATTTCTGATCTTATCTCTCAGACTGTTTCCTATCATTCGTCTAACACATTTCATCTCTGTAGAGGTTAGTTTTCAAATTGTTCTTGCATCTAGGGTCCAGGTCTGACATTGGTAGCACAAGGGTGGGATGAAGATTGTATTGTAAAGTGCCCGTTTTGCCTCCAGAGTTATTTCCTTGTTTGACAATAGTGGTGATAACTGTCCAATGATTTGACAAGCTTTGTTGCATCTTGATTCTATCTCTGCTGTTTGAGAATTATCGTTTGACATTAGACTTCCTAGGTATTTTAATTCCCCTACCTGTTTAGTTGTCTGCCTTCTATAGTTATGTTGATGTTCTGTTTATTTTTGGCGACATTTATGACTTCTGTTTTATTGATATTGATTTTCATGTTGTATTTTTTGCCTGAGATGTTGAGTTTGTTTAAGTGTTCTTGTAGGTCTTCTCCAAGATTTTGACGTATAGCTTTCCTACATGGCTGAGAAGTTTACTTGCTTGGTTAATTTGAAGCATGTTGCTTGGTTCGTTACATTTTTACCTTTACTTAAACGCACGTTTAGCTCACCCTGAGGTACTGCCTGGCAATAGAACAAGTCATAACAAATGCATTATCATATAAACAAGAATATGACTTCTAATCTTTTGTCAAAATTCTGCCTTCTAATCTCTTGTCTTACTTCTGCCTTCTAGTCTTTTGTTTTACTTCAGTCTTCTAGTCTTTTGTTTTACTTCAGTCTTCTAATCTTTTGTTTTACTTCTGTCTTCGTGTCTTTTGTTTTACTTCTGCCTTCTAATCTTTTGTTTTACTTCAGTCTTCCAGTCTTTTGTTTTACTTCAGTCTTCTAGTCTTTTGTTTTACTTCAGTCTTCTAATCTTTTGTTTTACTTCTGTCTTCTAGTCTTTTGTTTTACTTCTGTCTTCGTGTCTTTTGTTTTACTTCTGCTTTCTAATATCTTGTTTTACTTCTGTCTTCTAGTATTTTGTTTTACTACAGTCTTCTAGTCTTTTGTTTTACTTCTGTCTTCGTGTCTTTTGTTTTACTTCTGCCTTCTAATCTTTTGTTTTACTTCTGTCTTCGTGTCTTTTGTTTTACTTCTGCCTTCTAATCTTTTGTTTTACTTCTGTCTTCTAGTCTTTTGTTTTACTTCAGTCTTCTAGTCTTTTGTTTTACTTCTGCCTTCTAGTCTTTTGTTTTACTTCAGCCTTCTAGTCTTTTGTTTTACTTCTGCCTTCGTGTCTTTTGTTTTACTTCTGCCTTCTAATCTTTTATTTTACTTCTGCCTTCTAGTCTTTTGTTTTACTTCTGCCTTCTAGTCTTTTGTTTTACTTCTGTCTTCTAGTCTTTTGTTTTACTTCTGCTCCTGTCCTTGTTTTAACAGATGTTAGCCCATTCCTGAATCTTCTCTGTACCAGTATAAAATCAATTTGATTGTGTACTTTTTTGTTGGGCTTTGCCATATCCATAGTCGCCTAGGGTGTTGCTTGAACCAGGTGTTACCTATAATCATTTCATGTGTCTTTGCCCAACCTATCAAGCTATCCCCTCTGTCATTCATCTGTCCAAGGCCATGCCCCCCAGTCACATTTTGAGCTTTAGCTGTTCCTACCTTTGCATTGAAATCCCCTAATATAATAATTTCTTGGGATGTACACTGTTCCATCGTCATCTCTAGCTCATTGTATAAAGTGTCAATGTCTTCTTCTTCGCTATTACTTGTTGGTGCATAAGCTTGAATTATGTTGATATCCATTGGTCTACCTCTCAATTTTACTAGCAGAATTCTATCTGTTACTGGCCAAAATCCGTTCACTGTTTTACTTATTTCTCTATCTAACATGATTCCTTCTCTTTTGTGTGTGGTTCCCCAGAGTAAATTACATTTCCACTGTCGCGTTGTAATAATCCTGCTCCTGTCCATCTCATTTCACATAGTCCCAAGACGTTCAGTTTCTTTCTCTTTATTTCTTGACTGATGTTTTCTAGTTTGCAAGCTTGGAATGCTGATCTAATATTCCAAGTTCCTATTGCTAGTGTGTCTTTATTATTGATCTTGCATACAGTAGCTTGATGACGATCGAGTGTCACCTGTAGCACATGACACTCCCTATCGGACGAGGTGGCTGCGGAGTCCCCTCTGACGTTGGTAGCTGTAGTTATTAAATTGAATTTGGACATAATTTTACTTGGCGATATAAGAAGGTAGTTTGCCATTCCTTTCTTTCTTGGCAGTGACTGTATTGATCGAAGATCGTGTGACGGTGTTCTTATATTTCTTTGTCTATACCGTACATTCATCATCATCATGTGCCGTGCCGGATGGCGTTGGCGATCATGTCATTCCACAATCTTCTATCTACAGTGCATCGTATCAGTTCTGTTGTTTACTGTTTTCCATGCCATGACACCAAGCTATCCAGTATTTTCTCTCTTTGTCGTCAACGATCTCTCTTTCCTTTTATTTTGCCAGTTGTAACCAAGTATTCCAACTTTCCTCTTCTCATGATGTGCCCGAAAAATGTTGATTGCTTCTTTCTGATGTTTTCTTAAGAGCTCCCTTTTTGTGTTGGCCTCTTTAAGAACATTCTCATTGGTCTTTTTAGCTGTCCAGGGAACTTTCAACATTCTTCTGAGAAATTCCATCTCTGTGGCCTCTAATCGTCTTTTCATTTGTTTGTCTATTGTCCATGATTCGCTTCCATAGTTCAGAATTGGTTCTATATAGCATCGATGAACTCTCTTTCTCATTTCTATTGACATAGATTTGTTGCATAAGATATTTTTCATTTTCTGAAATGCTATTTTGGCCTCAGTTATTCTGCTTTTTATTTCTGTGGTGCATCTCCCATCTGATGTTATTATTGTGCCCAAGTATTTGAAACGTTGTACTTGTTTCAGATTTGTCCTGTTTATTTTTAAGCTGCATGATGGTGATGATTGTTTCTTATATATGACCATTACTTCTGTTTTCTTACTATTCAGACTGAGACCTTTCTTGGTGCTTTCTTTTACTATTATGTCTATCATTTCTTGTAGCTCATTCTCTGTCTCTGCTATTAAGACTGTGTCTTTCAAAATCTGGAAAGGGCGAACAACTGGCGCACTCAGTGACTTCTAAGTGGCGAGCGTTTTCCTTTCTTCTCGTCTCAGCAAGTGTGATCGATGCTATAATGTTGGTCGGGCTAATGAGCCGAAACATTTACTAAACGGGGTCATTCTCTGATGACCAGATTGCCCCCTGCTGAGAAGCTCTGTATAAAGTTTCCTATTACGGCGCAATCGACCATCTCTGCAAAACTGGATAGAATCAGAGGCGCATCCCCCCGCCCTCTTTTCCATAGGCGTATCTTTACAGGAAGGGCTCCCTGCACTAATACAACCGCAGCCTTTATCTCTACAACCGAGATCCTCTGACTGCCATCACGGGATGACGTCTATAACCGACACTACTTGTCGGCTGGTCCCTTAACACCATCCACAACCTGCTTCAATAGCTTCACGTAACCCTGGTAGGGTGGGGTGAGGGGGCGGGGGTTAAACGGCAGCTATACCTTGCCCAAGGGTGTGCCGAAGACTATCGAAGGAAAGGAGACTGCTTCTCCTTAGGTAGGGGATAACTCTATCCCCATAACCATATTATATATATATATATGGTTAGCGGGGTAGAGTTATCCTCTGTTATATATTACAATATTTAAACGTGTGTGTTGTGTAACTATCATAACTAAACAATATTACATGTTTCACTTCCACCACCAGGTGTCACTGCTGTAAGTCTCCCCAACTAATTTCAGTTGCAATGCTATCATTCTATTAGTGTATTGTTTATTAGAATGGCTTGAATGAATGGTTTGGTAGTTATGGTCTAGTAGCCTAAGTCGCTAGTATGCTCGCTTCCTGATCAAAAAAGCTCGCTTCAGTTCAGAGAAGTAGCGAATTTTTTTTCAGACTGATGACGGTCCGGAGTTCGCCCATGCTCTAAAATGGGTACCACAAATTTTAATGGAAAGCATAGGCAGCCTGGCGTGATCCTGTGCCGCGATCTTGGAAAAATATTGTCACTAACACCATATCATTTTAACGCCATTTTCCCCATACGCTCAGCAAGGCGTGAGAGAACGTTTATTTTACCTCTAGTTCAGGTCTACAAGAGAAGAATGAGAGAGTGAACAAAACTGACTGAATAAACACATTTTACGTGTGCTACTGATCACATTACCCAGAAATGAAACGTGTTCGTGGAAAAAATAGGGCGATTATAGTCCCCATACGACTAGCAAGGGAAGGGAGAGAACCGTTCATTCACCTACAGTTATGGCTATAAGAGAAGCCCCTGAGTGACTACTGGGTCCCAACGGTGAGGGGAGAAGAGAATAGAACCACTGCTACCTGTCCCGCATGTAGTAAGAGGCGACTAAGGAGCTTTGGAATCATCGCCAGTGCAGTTGAGTAGGACGTGCACGGAGCGACCTTGTTATCGCAATTTACCGATGCATTTTGGAAAATGCTGTGGCAAGTGGTTGAATGGAAATAGGGATTTCCCGGTTGAAGTGAAGTTGGTTCCATGGATAGAATAGAATCATCATCATTATGTGCCATACCGGTTGGCGTGGGCGATCATGTCCTCCACAATCTTCTATCTACAGTGCATTGTATCAGTTCTGTTGTTGACTGTTTTCCATGCCATGACACAAAACTATCCAGTTTTTTCTGTCTTTGTCGTCCACGATCTCTCTTTCCTTTTATTTTGCCAGTTATAACCAAGTATTCCAACTCTCCTCTCCTCATGATGTGCCCCAAAAATGTAGATTGTTTCTTTATGATGTTTTTTAGGAGCTCCCTTTTTGTGTTTGCCTCTTTGAGAACTTGGAGCGGCGATAGCTCAGTGGTTAGTGAACTGGACTACCACGGACAAGGGGTAGGGTTCGATCCCAACCGACGGCTTCCGGGTTCACCCAGCCTTAAATGGGTACCGGATTTTTTTCTGGGAAAGTAAAGCAGCACGGGCGTAATACTGACCACATTACCCCAAAAATCATGTGCTGAAGGTCTGTAAAATATAGGGTCACTAACACCATATTTCCCTATACGCCACTTGGTGTGACGGGGGTACTTTACTTTTTTTTACTTTTTGAGAATTTCCTCATTGGTCTTTTTAGCTGTCCAGGGAACTTTCAACATTCTTCTGAGAAATCCCATATCTGTGGCCTTTAATCGTATTTTCATTTCCTAATAGAATAGAATAGAATAGAATAGAATAGAATAGAATAGAATAGAATAGAATAGAATAGAATAGAATAGAATAGAATAGAACAGAATAGAATAGAATACTATAAAAGCTTGAAACAGTGGATAAACAGACTGAATAGATCAAAGTATACATTGTGACGTGATGACAGGTGCAAGCAATACTCAAGAAGCAAATGGACACTGAAAGCCCCAGGAAATGATATTCTTAATCAAATTGATTACAACATGAAAAATAGAAGATTCAGACAAATATATATCTGCAGACAATTGGCACATTGCAGTAGCGATTATGCTAAAGTTGTAGAAAAATCTCAACATTCAAAACAACAAAAATAATCACATTTAACAACAAGTTATAATTAGATCTGCTTAAATCAGACAACAGAAATATAACACCCCAATTCAGAATAACCAAAGCTAAATATTAACAATACAGATCATAGATGAATTGTGGGAAATGCTAAAAGAATCAATGCAACAAATATCAAGAGAGATGGTCACTAATATAAGGAAACCAAACAAGCAACAAACAAGCAAAGATGAAATAAAGGATTGCGTTGAGAAATATTAAATAAATTTAGTGAAGGAAAGAAAGAATCAAGAAATGCAAAGAAATTGTAATGCAGCAAACAAAAGATACAAAACTTAGCCAGAAACTAATAAGTATTCAGCCCTACCCTATCCGGGAGATACTTATCTTTATAGGAAGATACAGATATACAATTTATTTCCGTGTTGTGTTCGAAACCCTATAGTCATGAGTACACATGCGTGAGAGACATCTCCAATGATAGCAACGTTTTTAGGTTGCTTAGATGGTCGTATGCTCCAGCGTTTATTTCTCGTGGTAAAGCGATGTGTCCAGGAGTACAGGATCGATCCAGCTTCCGGCTGTCTGTTGTTCTCTGTTTTTATTTTATTCTGTTGTTCTCTGTTTTTATTTTATTCTGTTGTTCTCTGTTTTTATTTTATTCTGTTGTTCTCTGTTTTTATTTTATTCTGTTGATCTCTGTTTTTATTTTATTCTGTTGTTATTTGTTTTTGTTTTTTGTTTGTTCCCGAGTGTTGTAAACATAGCTCTTCCCGTGAAATGATTCACTGATCTGTCCCCTCAGAAGGCCCCCCCCCCCCCACACACACAATCCCTCCACGATTATATTCATTTCTACTTCTCTGTCTCCAGTGTAACCTTCGTTGTTTGAGCAGCGTGTAGAGGATGCTTAACGCAACATAAAAATAATAAAATCATCTGAACCAGATAATGTAATCGAAAAGAAATGAAAATTAATTAGAAAATTTGGAAGAGAAATTGTTAACAAAATTGTTGAATGACATCCACAACAGCGGATATATATCGGATGGCCAACTAAAATGAGAATAATAAGGAGCAACAAAGAACAGCCGTAAGAACTGGAAATCATTTGTGAATGTTCCGACAAAATAAAATGATGTTGGGCAACTGAGGAATGTGTACTGCTACCATATTTGTTTAATATGTATAGTGAAATTATAAAAATAGAATCAATAGATGCAAGAATATGTAATATTTATTTAATATGTATAGTTAGATTATGGCCAAAGCTATGAAGTGTGTGTGTGTGTGTGTGTGTGTGTGTGCGTGCGTGCGTGCGTGTGTGTGTGTGTGTGGGTGGGTGGGTGGGTGGGTGTGTGTGTGCATGCAACAGGTGGTGAATTGCAGAATAGTTAGACATAATCTACATTTTGAAGAGAAGATTTTATTTTTTAAAAAAACATATCTAACAACTGAAATGGTAAACAACTGTAGAGACAGAAAGTTGTGGATCGATGTGATCACCTACGCCAGTAAACATGGCACTTGATGATTATGATGATTGTTCCACTAGTTCGGATAGCCTTTCTGGCAGAAAACTTCCTTCCTGTGTCAGGGGATGTCATGAGAGGACATCTTCAACCATTTCAATAGACAAGAAGTTCTGACAACTACTGACGACACAAATGATGTCGTGTGGTTACGCTAATGATACCACGTGACGACATGAAGAGATCATTACTTCGACAAAACATTCTTACACCGTGACCGTTTCTGTGAAAAGTGAGACTGTGATTATTTTGACGTTGGGTTTTCATCTGTGGTCTTACGGTCTGTTTCTCTGTTCATTAACCAACGGATCTCGTCATTATAGCAACGGGTGGTGGGGGCTCATTATCTTCTTCTAACCGTAGACTTTTGTGGATGCTTCTCTGTCACAAGATATACAAGGCGGAACAAGTGTAAAGGGCTTGTATCAATTGTGTTGATAATTATGTTGCCTTTTCTCATACATCTTTTGAAAATAAAAAAAAGGGGTTGATGGAGGTGTCTACATTTGGAATTCGGTTAATCATTTCAAAGTTTGACTTTAAAGAAAAGTACATATGACGAAATCAACATAATACACAACATTTAAGCTACTTGAGAGAATATGTCAAATAAAGATCAAATGGTAAAAGTAGCTAAACCAGTAGAGAGAGAGAGACTAAATGTGCGCGTTTCATCTCTCTACAAATTGAACAGTTTAATACAATTTTATCTTTATTTTTCATGTTCTCTGCTACTCTACTCGCGACCTCTCTTGATATTTAATATATTATTTATTTTGGCTTATCTACAGGTTAAGAGAATAGATTGGTAGAAAGCCAATGACAAAATTGATCAACAACTCCAGAGAGACAAAGCTGTGGAGAGACACGATCTTCTACACCAGGTGCAATATTTGATGAAGATTATGATATAAGAATAGTTTCACTCAGTTTCTCAACATTTTTTTTCTGGTCGCGATTCTCTGTCTCGATTATTTGTCGCGATTTTCTGTCTCGATTATTTGTTGAGATCCTCTGTCGCGATTCTCTGTCTCGATTATTTGTTGAGATCCTCTGTCGCGATTTTCTGTCTCGATTATTTGTTGAGATCCTCTGTCGCGATTCTCTGTCTCGATTATTTGTTGAGATCATCTGTCGAGATCATCTGTCGCGATTCTTTATTACAAAATCAGTGTGAGGAGTAGTTTATGAAAGGTTCAGGAGTGATAAAAAGAGACAAGTTTAGAAATAATGCCGAGAGAGAGAGAGAGAGAGAGAGAGAGAGAGAGAGAGAGAGATTCAGCATTTAATTAATTCTATTCTACGATCACAGACAACACATGAAATGGTTTGCCCATCTGGAGAGAACGTCAAGAGAATCTACATTACACAAACAAATGTATTGAAAGAGGAGAAGGAAAAACAGCCCGTGTTAGAAGCAGAGCAACATGGGCTGACAACATCCAAGAAACTCTACAACAGCAAGTGACAACGCTTGAGGAGAAATGAAAAAAAAAACAGATATAAAAAAAAAAATTAAAAAAAAACCGTATAGTTAAAACTTCATGTAACAAGAGGACAAAGCAAACCAGAACGACGTATCGGCTCAATAGGCCTTCAGCAGGAATTGAGCCGAAACGTTGTTCTAGTTTGTGTTGTTCTCTTTTTTACGTAAAGCTTATATGTATGTGCAAACAAATGTGTAAACAAATGTATAATCATTCTTTTGGCCATATAATGAGAAGGGAACAGATGGAATATATTGTGACAACTGGGAAAATTGAGGGACGAAGGGATAGAGGGAAGGAAAGAGAAAAGACACCAGACAGCTTAAGAGAATGTCTTGGCAGGGTGATAACAGAAATGATAAATAACTGTCGAGATCGAATGTTGTGGATAGACATGATCACCTACGCCAGCAGGCCCAGTACTTAATGATGATTATGATTATGCTAATGATAATGATTATGATGATGATGGTGGTGGTGATGATGATGATGATAATGATGATGATGATGATGATGATGATGATAATGATCGCCTGACAATATAATGAGTCAGGGCACTTCGGGAGCTTTCAAATTCAAACACAACAGGAGGCCAACGCCTGGGAGTCATGACATAGTCAGCCCCGCAAGTATGTCAAAGCTAAGTGATTGAAACGCGCTGTGTAATGAGTTTCTATCATTGCTAACAATACCGCTATTAATAATAATAACAACTAATAGGTTCGGTATTATCAACACAAAATATATTAGTTTTGCAATCTTTACCATCAACACTCAAAAATGGGATGTTCATCGATCCATTTACAGTTTCAATTTCTATTGAGTTGCATTTTGAGTCAGAGTTTTGGCTTTGGCTATGCTTTCGACGCATGGAACGACATGAAGCTATAGCAGCTTAGAGTTAGTCGTTGCGTGATGTCTTTTTATACTCATGAATGCACGACTACTGTTCCCGCACCAATTCGGCCGATAGTGTTGCAGAGTATCAAAATATTGAACATGACATATATTTGTAATTTATATGATTAAAGGTAAGAGTACTCTCGTTAAAACTGCGTATCTAGTCTGAAATTCAAATAAAGTGTCTTTACTACCGATCAAAGTGATAAACATTCAGGTGTCCATAACTTTAATTTCGGGGGTCAATGTCACACGGCTTTAATATAACGCAATTTAGGTTTGTCAATTTTAAATTAATGTTTATGCCTATGAAATGCATTGTATTACTTAACCCTTATTTAGTATATCTATCTGTAACTCTTCCAGTTACGATACCATAGTAACAATTACTACCACATAATTGTAACTTTAGGTACTCTAAAAATAGTATTTTCTCTGAACTTTCGACACACTTTCGTGTGTTCACATTAGGCAAAACACAGGGACTTGGAATTTCTAGCTGTTCTTCTCGTTCCTTCCTCATCTGCCTTTCAGCGTCGAGGGGAGATACAATTTGCGGTCTTTTGTTCATCTTTTCGCATCTGCTGCTGTTATGTTTCATAGTGTTTTTAATATTCCGTCAATCCATTTTTTTCGTGGTCGGCTCTTGAATCTGATGTTCTCGCAACGTTTACTGAAGGCTCTTTGTGTTTTGATCTTTCTCCCTTATCACGTGACTGAACCTTTTTATCTGTTGTTTCTTTATGTATTATATGGCGGTGATTATTCCTAGCTTTTTTCTCAGTTCCTCATTTATGATCTTATCTGTCAGGCTCTCTTGTCCAATCTCTCCTGTCATTCGTCTAACACATTGCATCTCAGTGAAGGTTATTTTTCTTATTGTTCTTGCATCTAGGGTCCAGGACTGGCATTGATAGCACAACGTTGGGATAAAGATTGTATTACATAGTGCCCGTTTAACCCTTGGTTATTTTGTCCTGCCATTTGATATGCATTATTATTATAATTATAATTATAACAATACACATCAAAATCAAATAAACGTGTGCTAAAGCGGATGCACCGAAGCACAAATTGAAGTGTCACGTGACTCGATACCCAAAAACAAATGAATGAAGAAATACCAAGAAATAAAGAATATCAATAAAAAGTCAGAGACTTTCCTATTTTCAACTGATTATATCTGTTAACATAAACATTCATAGAACACGATTCCTGTGTCTTTACGATTCTTCCTCAAAAGTTGTTTGTCATTGATACTTTAGTCGATTGTCTTATGTGTGACTTTCCAGGAAGATACAAAATAGTGTTTCAACTTGTGTACATTCAACGTGATTAGAAATATGTTTATTTTTACAAGTTTAAGAACATTTGTTACTGATGTTTGGAAAAGTGTATTGCAATCGCCGAAACTTTCATATTTGTCTGTCTTTAATATTTTTATTTCGAGCATTAACTATTACATTATTCACACATAACTATTATTAACATTAACTATTATTTACTCATAACTATTATCTATCTATCTCCCGTTCGCCTGAAGTATTGTCTATATCTGCAATGTTTTTTCCTGTATAAATTTTACAGTCTTTTGTAATTCTTGCAGTGGCCCATATAGTTTTGTTTCTTGTGTTGTATCTATAGGCCAATGAATTTTCCTCAATCTACTATATTCAGTGCAGTCTTGAAGTTTGTGTTCTGCAGTCTGAGGCGCCTGTCCACATGTACATGTAGATGAGGTGCCGATCTTGAATTTTGTATACACATGTACTGTGGAGTCGATTGTGTCCTGTTCTGAGGCGTATAATAATAACTTGTTCACATCTATTCACATTATGAAAGGCATCCATATTTGGGGCTTGTGGTCCTCTGATTGATTTGATTATCTGTTTATTATGATGGTATGTAACCAGTGCATCTGGTTGTGTGCCTGTTGAACTTTCCTTTGCCAACTGATCTGCTTTCTCATTTCCGGGTATTCCACAGTGAGATGGGATCCACTGCAGGGTAACCCTGTGGTGCTTGCAGAGTTCAGTCAATAAGGTCTGCAGATGTGGTAATTTTATGGATTGTAGTGCCTGAAGTGCTGATCTTGCATCTGTCAAAAACACTACAGGCTGTGGGCTAATATGTGGTTCAACAGTTTTTATATTGCCAACTTTATTGCTTGTATTTCTGCATCATAATTGTGACAATATTTCCCTGTTGCTATTTTATTCATATCCCTAGTGTTATTTGGGTACTCTATATATGTACCTGCTCCCCCATTCGTTACTGCATTCTGTGCTAATCCATCTGTGTACACACGAATCCATAGGTCTTGTGGGTATTCTGCATCCAGGAAACTGAGAGTTATTGTTTTTCGCTGTAGACTATTCTGCTCCTCTCTGTCAACTATTCCTTTCACTTCTGTCCGTATTTGTATTGCGATCCTGATTCCTTTGTCCAGGGAGTCTGTTTTGGTGTGTGCAGTAGTGGGTTAACAACTCTTGGCATGTCTGGTGTTTGTCTACCAATACGCTTGGCTTGGTGGATAAAACTGCTTTTCTTAAGCCGTCCCAATGCAAGATTTTGGAATCGGTCCTTCATTGGATGTCTCGGCATGCAAGCAAATTTTTCGGCCTGTATCAGCACCTTTGTGTCCCTCCGTTCTCTCAGTGCTGGTATCCTCTACAATTTCTCCATTTCCAATATTGGTGTTGATTTCATTGCACCTGTGAAAACCCTAAGTGCCTGGTTTTGTACTTTATCCAGCTCTTGCCGTGTGGTGTTTGATGCCGACCCACATTATATTTAGACCATATATAGATATATAGTCTAAATATCTATATGGATATTTAGATCCATATTCTAAATGTGGGCGTATACTCTGTTGGTAAACTTAACTGAGTATTTCCCCACTCGCACCCCACGTGGTTCCGCACAGCTTTTTAAGAATAGTTAACTTTCTCCTTGCTTTTTGGGTTGCCTTATTTATCTGCTGTTTCCAAGATAGTTTGTTATCAAATGTAACTCTGAGATACGTAGCTTGTATGTCTTCTTTCACAGGCTCATTGTCTATGTAGATGGCTCCTGCTTTTTGTTTTGGGGAGAGAGTGAAAAGTGTAGTACTGCATTTGTCTGTATTGATGCTGATACACCATCTATTTGTCCATGAATTCAGTGCATTTATAGCTCTTTGCAACAAATTGGAGGCCACTGTTGCATACTCCTCTGTGCACCACATTACCAAGTCATCTGCATACATTGCCACTTTGAAACCATATGTTAGTTCAGTAACTAGGTCATTGATGTAGACTAGAAAAAGTGTTTGAGATAGTTCCTCTCCCTGTGGGACGCCATGGTGCAGTAAGACCTTCTTACTCTTAAGACCATCCAGTTGCACTCTGGCTCTCCTGTTATGCAAAAGGTATGCTTTGACCCATTTGTTCACCCTGCCATTTACTCCGTAATTTCTCAGTTTCTTCAGAAGCCCTTCCTTCCATACCTTATCAAATGCTTTCTTTAGGTCTATCCATGCTGCTAGTACCAGTTTCTTTTCTTGAAATGCATCCTCAATTTCCTTGGGAAAGATAGGTTGCCTGATCTTCGGTAAAGTAACACTGTCTAAAGCCTAAAGCCTGCTTGTTGTGGGACAAGGAGAATTTCACTTTCCAGGTACCACTGCAGTCTGAGATTGATTATACGTTCCGTTGTTTTACACAAACAGTTTGTAAGGCTGATTGGTCTATAGCTGGATGTCATTGAACCATCTTTTCCTGGCTTTAGTAATGGTATCATAATTGCTTTTCTCCATGCCTGTGGCACTCTACCTGTGATCCAGCAAATATTGTAGATCTACAGTAGTTTTTCTTTAGCTGCGGTTCCAAAGTTCTTAATAATTTCATTGAACACTTCATCACTGCTTGGTGACTTTTTTCATTTTTAATTTGGATATTGCCAGCTCTAGCTCTCTTTGTGTAATGGATATTTCCATGACTTCATGTGTGGTCTCTTCTAGTCTTGCATTTTGTTGTTTTAAACGGATTTCTTGTCGTTTCGGTAGGTTAATTTCAATATTATTGTCATTTGCATGGAGTCTGCAAAGTAATTTGCTGCATGCTTACCTGTTAGGATGTTTCCATCCTTCTTCAGTGTAATTTTGGTGTTCCTTTCTGTACCCTCATCAGTCAGCTGTTTTACAAGCTTCCACACGTTTCTTGTTTCTCGTTTAAGATTCAAGGACTCTGTTTTCTCTTTCCGGCTTCTCCGTCTGGCTTGTAGTTTAGCCCATTGAAATGTCGCTTTAGCATGCTGATAGATACTTTGGCGTTCCTGGCAAGGGTTATTTTCTGCTTGCTTTCGGGATATTTCCATGTCATTGTTCTAGTTCACTACTCCAGTATGGTTTGTAGTGTTTCCGTGCCCCTCTAGGTATTGTTTCACTGGCAGCTTGTATTATTAGTCTACCGAATTCATCAACTATTTTGTTGATGTCTCTGTCTGTATTTAGATCTTTAGTCAGTACACTGGTGTAATGTTGATACATTTTCCAGTCTGCCTTTTTGTAATTCCATCTGGAGAAAGTTCTGCTCTCCATGATAACCTAATTTTGCACCACTAAAAAGACTGGTCGGTGGTCGCTGCCTCCAAGTTGTTTCCCAACAATACGTGTGATATTCCAATCTAGGTCTGGTGAATGGAATGCAAGGTTTAGTGTAGATGTGGTATGCCATGATCAGGAATAGAATGTTGGTGGATCTGTTGTCTGGTTTAGCAGTATAAACCCATTGTCATCCTGCCAATTTTCAAGTTCTTCACCTCTCTTGTCCATATGTTCATAGCCCCAGCTCTGTGAGTGGCTGTTAAAGTCTCCACATACAATTATTATTTCTTTTAATGTAATTGTGTCTAGTGCTAGTGGGAGGTCGATCGGACAGTAGTAGTTAAGTAGATGGAAGTCTGTATTTTCTGTCCTGAGGTGCAGTATTTGATATTCCGCCCCATCCATATACACTTCAATCTGACATGCATTGATGTTGTTCTTTACCAGTGTCAATATTTCACCCTTTTGTCTGTTTTTTTTCTGTCAGATCGGTAACACTGTTATCTCCTAATTTCAAGGCTATGTCGTTGTTTAGATGGGTTTCCTGCAAACAGCATATGCTTATTTGTTCTTCATGCAGGATATTTTCTAACTCTATTTTTGTACTGTACCCATCTCTTTTGCTGTTGACGCCTTCAGCATTCCAGTGCATTATTTTGAGTGGTCTTATTTTGGATTGGCCAGTAGCTCCATCTCTCGCCCCCTGACTCCACAGAGCAGTTGAGAAGGACATCCAGTAATAGAGGTTGGGCCCTTTCGAGGCTGAGGGCCCGGCGCTGCACCTGCCTGAGTGTCCATCACAGGGCGAGTGCCATATCGATTCGCAGTTATAGATATACTTCCCACTGGCGAGAGTTCGTGACATTCTGATTGTTGTAGTGCGCCTTTTGGCTGGTTGCCTCCGACTTCAGCACTTAAACTTGCTAGAGCAGACTGTGGTCTTGCTCGGGTGTAGGAAGGCCTGGCCAGTCTTGGTTTTCAGTCCCTGGTGACTGTTAAGCCTCATCCCCACGACAAGGAGCTGGTCTTGATGGGGATAACTATTATTAACATTAACTATTATTAACAACATTAACTATTATTAACATTAACTATTATTAACATTAACTATTATTAAATTTATTAGAAAATTTAGTTATAGGTGGGACATTATTTCCACATAAAAATATCCACAAAACAACATGGATATCTCCTGATGATAGAACATCAAATCAAATTGACCACCTATGTATTAAACAACAATTCAGATCATCATTAATAGATGTAAGAGCATACAGAGGTGCTGATGTTAATAGTGACCACAACCTGTGCATTGGGAAAATAAGATTAAAATTTAGAAACCAACAGAAGAGGTCAATTACACATAAAATTGATAGTCATAAACTGAAAGATGAAGCAATAAAGGAAAAGTTTAACATAGAGCTAAGTAATTGTTATTCAGCACTTGGTGAAATAGACTTAGATATCAATGAAATGTGGGACTCACAGAGCAAAAGACTAATGACAGCAGCAGAAGCAAGTGCTGGACTGAAGAAAATGGAAAAACGAGCTTGGATCTCAGACACCACATGGAAATACATCAAAGAAAGAAGAGAAGCGAAGAGAGCCATGACTAATGTAAAGACAGATCTTGGAAAGGTTCTGGCAAAAGCAACATACAAAGAATTAGACAACAAAGTGAAAAGTTCGGCAAGAAGAGATACAAGAGCTTATATCCACTACCTCACAGTTTAATAGATTTTGAAGCTGAAACACCAGCAGCAGAATTAGATGTAAATTTAGATGACTTCTTCACCTTGAGTGAAATAGAAACCACCTTAAAGCTAATGACCAATAACAAGGCTGCTGGAGAGGATAAGTTAACAGCTGAGATCCTCAAGGCAATTGATAGCCATAATTTAATACATCTCCAAAAAATGTTCAACATCATTTGGAAAACAGAGAAGACGCCTCATAAATGGAAAAAAGGAATCATTGTTAAGATCCCAAAAAAAGGGCAATCTTAGAGATTGTAACAATTGGAGAGGCGTGACACTTTTGTCAGTTGCCTCAAAATTATTCTGTAAAATCATCCTAAATAGAATAAAGGATTCAATAGATACAGTAATGCGTGAAGAACAGGCTGGGTTTAGAAAAGGGAGAAGCTGTCTTGACCACATTTTCACTCTACGACTTATATTGGAGGAACACATTGAAAAGCAAAAACCTTTTGTACTTAACTTCATCGACTTCAAAAAAGCATTTGATAGTATTCATAGAGATTCTTTGTGGAAAATTCTGAAGCAATATGGCTTACCATCAAAAATCATAAATATTATCAAAGACATGTATGATGGTTACACATGTGCAGTTCGAACAGAGGAAGGACTGAGCGAATGTTTCCCAATAGAAACTGGGGTTAAACAAGGATGTATTTTATCGCCCTTGTTATTTGGAATTGTTATGGACTTCATAATGAAGAAATGCTGCACTGGTAATAAAGGCATCGAATGGATACAAGGAGACCATTTGGAGGACCTGGACTTTGCTGATGACATAGTTCTCATCAGCAATCAGATAAAAACGATGCAGGAAAACACAAATGAACTATCATCAATAGCCAGAAAAATTGGGCTTGAGGTCAATCATGAAAAGACTAAAGTCATGAAAAGTTTAATTCCAACAAGTGACAAAATATACATGGAAAACAAACCAGTAGAAGAGATCGATCACTTCATCTATCTTGGAAGTCACATTGATCGAGAAGGGGATACGAGCAAAGAAATTAGAATCAGACTGGCTAAAGCAGCAATGTCTTTCAGAAGCCTTGAAAAGTTGTGGAAATCAAAACTCATTAGCACAAACACAAAACTTAGGCTATTCAAATCAAATGTACTATCAACCCTTACGTATGCGTGTGAAAGCTGGAAAACAACAAGAGATATAGAAACAAAGTTGAACGCATTCGAAAATAAATGTCTAAGGAAAATACTTGGTATAGAATGGAACGAATTCAAAACAAACGAGGAAATTAGAGAAATCGCCAATCAACCACTAATATCTTCAGTAATAAAGAAAAGACGATGGTCATACGTTGGACATGTGATGAGAAGAGATAATAATCGAATAGCAAAGCAAGCCCTCATATGGGAAACAACAGGTAAAAGAAAAAGAGGAAGACCCAGGGAGACACTGAGAAGAACATTGATGAGAGAGGCAAGAGCAGCAGGAATCGGCTCCCTCAATGAGATAGAACTGCTTGCACAGAACAGAGACAGATGGCGAGATTTGATAAAATATCTTTAAAAGAAAACTGCTAGAACAAAAATTCATATAGGAGAAGGTGTATCTTGATCTACGCCCTATGGGCCGGTTACGGCTCGAAAGGTCAATAGATAGATAGATTATTCACACATAACTATTATTAACATTAACTATTATTCACACATAACTATTATTAACATTAACTATTATTAACATTAACTATTATTAACATTAACTATTATTAACATTAACTATTATTCACACATAACTATTATTAACATTAACTATTATTAACATTAACTATTATTCACACATAACTATTATTAACATTAACTATTATTCACACATAACTATTATTAACATTAACTATTATTCACACATAACAATTTTTAACATTAACTATTATTCACACATAAATGTAAACTTTAGTTTAAAATGTTACGTTTCGTGTGGGTGGTGTCACAAAGTAAAGCCACTTCCATAGAACAAACCAGTTTTAAGAATCTTCATCGTCATCATCATGTGCCATACCGGTTGGCGTAGGAGATCGTGTCCCTTCACAATCTTCTATCCATGGTGCATCGTATCAATTCTGTTGTTGACTGTTTTCCATGCTAAGTCACCAAGCTATCTAGTACTTCCTCTCTTTGTCGTCCGCGATCTCTCTTTCCTTGTATTTTGCCAGTTGTAACCAAGCATTTCAACTTTCTTTTTTCTCATGATGTTCCCGAAAAATGTTGATTTTTTTTTCTGATGTTTTTTTAGGAGCTCCCTTTCTGTGTTGGCCTCTGAGAATTTCCTCATTGGTCTTTTTAGCTGTCCAGGGAACTTTCAACATTCTTCTGAGAAACCCCATCTCTGTGGCCTCTAATCATCTTTTCATTTCTTTGTTTACTGTCCATAATTCGCTTCTATATGTCAGAATTGGCTCTATATATATAGCGCCGATGAACTCTCTTTCTCACTTCTATTGACATAGACTTGTTGCATAATTTTTTTTTCATTTTATGAAATGCTATTTTCGCCAGAGCTATTCTATTTGTTTGTTTTTAAATTTCTGAGGTGCATCTTTCATCTGATGTTATTATTGTTTCCAAATATTTGACTCGCTGCACTTGTTTCAGATTTGTCCTGTTTATTTGTTAATCCTGCCTGCTGATGATGATTGCTTTAGCAATCAGAGGAACGTATTAGGCTATAAGACAACTTCATCCTTAAACGCTGCTACATTGCAAAGATTAGAACTAACATGTCAGTTTGAGATGGAAACAAGAAGCCGTGTTCAGAGTTTATACAACGGCTACTCCTCTTCGTCGTCTACAATTAAACATACGTTAATTGGGCATTCTTCTCTACTACTTTTCTCTTCTCACTGATACCTAAAAGGTGTCGTGGTTTATATCATTTGTCGTTCTTGTGCTGCTCGAATTGTCTGAATTAGTGATTTTCCTTTGTTGTTACATGTCTCTGTCACCGATACCTAAAAGGTGTCGTGGTTTATATCATTTGTCGTTCTTGTGCTGCTCGAATTGTATGAATTAGTGATTTTCCTATGTTGTTACATGTCTCTGTCACCGATACCTAAAAGGTGTCGTGGTTTATATCATTTGTCGTTCTTGTGCTGCTCGAACTGTCTGAATTAATGATTTTCCTTTGTTGTTACATGTCTCTGTCACCGATACCTAAAAGGTGTCGTGGTTTATATCATTTGTCGTTCTTGTGCTGCTCGAACTGTCTGAATTAGTGATTTTCCTTTGTTGTTACATGTCTCTGTCACTGCATCTATCCATCTTCTTCTGGGTCTTCCTCTTGGTCTTTTTCCATACATTCTCGAGAAGAACGCCCTTGATGGTGATTGGTGAGGATTCATTCTGACCAGGTGGCCCTACCATTTAAGTTGTTGTTGTTCTATATATTCTTGGCATGGTAAAAATTCCTCAAAAATTGGGCATTGACGCGTTTTATCTTTAATTTACGTCATTTTACGACAAGCCGCAATAGTTGCGTCATCGGCTCGACATATCCGTTGTGTACAGGCAAGATATTTGTGGGCTCTCTCTTCGATCTGTACTCCGCCAGACTTGGAACTGCTGTCATGTGGGGTAGGCTCTGGATCAGCTCTGCTGCGCGTCCGTCCTGACGGCTGTAGTCAGTTTTCAGTTCGTTCATCCCAAGTGTTGGTAAACGTACTGGCAATTGCTCACTTTGTTTTTGTAGCCTTTCTTCTTTTTCTTCATCATCATCATCATCATCATCATCATCATCACCATCATCGTCATTTTCTTCTTCTTCTACTAATTTTTCATCATCTTCTGCTTCTTCCTCTTACCTCCATGTGCAGCATAAGTCTTCAACATACACTTTCCTAGCCGTTCTGTCTCTTGCCATTCTTTTAAGATCATTCTATGTTCTTCCCCATCATCTTCCTCTCTGCTTCCAGCTATCTTCTCCAAGAATATCTTGGTCTTCCTCTTTGTCTTTTTCCTTGGAGATTCCAAAAAAGGGCCTGTTGTGTAATAATCTAAGTTGGCTTCCGCAGTGTTTGTCCTATCCAGTGTCATCGTCTTCGTTGTACTTCTTTGTCCACTGGTATTTGACAGATACTTTTCCATAATTCTAAGTTAGTGTTTTTGTCCTCCTATTATCATCGTTTAGTCGGCTCAAGCATCCACTAATGAGAGTCTGTATCTTCGTAGTTTTCATTTTTGTTGTTCTCCATGTTTCACAGCCATATAATAGGACTAATTTAACATTGGAGCTGAACATTTTTATTGTTCTAATTTAATCTAGTTTCTTGTCCGGTTAGCGCAATCGATAGGCGGTTGGCTTACCACGGCAACAGCCGGGGTTCGTAATCCTGGCGAGGACACCTGGGTTTTACTAATTCCCTAAAAATTAGTAGGAGCCGCGATAGCTCAGTGGTTAGTGAACTGGACTACTACGGACAAGGGGTAGGGTTCGATCCCAACCGACGGCTCCGGGTTCACCCAGCCTTAAAATGGGTACCGGATTTTTTCTGGGAAAGTAAAAGCAGCACGGGCGTAATACCGACCACATTACCCCAAAAATCATGTGCTGAAGGTCTGTAAAATATAGGGTCACTAACACCATATTTCCCTATACGCCACTTGGCGTGACGGGGGGTACTTTACTTACTTTCTTTCAATTTCGATGTTTCCTAGTGCAACGAAGACACCTCTTGCTTGTTGTACCTAAAGATGAACTCTTAGTCAGGTTTTCTACGTGTCTCTCCAGGTTCACTTAACGGTCTAGTTGTACACCAAAATATGTGGGGTGCTCTTATTTTTGTGGACACCCTGTTGGAGATTTCTTCTTTTTTTTCGCAAGTTGTTTACCTCTGACGAAGTCCCTAGAGACTAGCAACTGAATTTTGCGTGTTATTCCATTTTTCCCTGGCAGCCGTGTGCACAGGGGGTCCCTCGCCGCGCAGGCAGATAACTCCGACTTCGAAGGTACTCTTATTTCTTTTCCGTCGATGAGTAATTGACGTTTCAAGCAGGGCCTAGCTGCTGAGACCAGGGGTGGTTGCCGCAGAGAGAAATCATAAATAAAAATCCCAACCGTTGCAGGCCGGATTTGAACCCACAACATCGCTGTCTCGAGGCTACGTCTTGCCCCGAGACCAATCAGTCACTCTCCCGCCCCCCCCCCACCCCACCTCCCACCCTGTTGGAGATTAAGCTTGATAACTGCCCAAGCTGTCTTTGTTACCTCTGGTGAATATTGTGTATACTGTCTTATGTGTATTGATCTTTAGTTTCCAGGTATTACAATATTCTTCTAGGCGTCCGAGGTCTTTATTTAGTTGATTTCGTCATCTGTAGTTTTCTTTTAAGCCGAACTTTTAAGTGATTGGGGAGCCGCGATAGCTCAGTGGTTAGTGAACTGGACTACAAAGGACAAGGGGTAGGGTTCGATCCCAACCGACGGCCTCCAGGTTCACCCAGCCTTAAATGGGTACCGGATTTTTTTCTGAGAAAGTAAAGCAGCACGGGCGTAATACCGACCACATTACCCCAAAAATCATGTGCTGAAGGTCTGTAAAATATATGGTCACTAACACCATATTTCCCTATACGCCACTTGGCGTGACGGGGGTACTTTACTTACTTTTTAAAGTGATTAACCGAATTCCAAATGTAGACATTTCCATCAATCCCTTTTTTTTATTTTCAAAAGATGGAGGTTAGTAGTATGAGAAAGGGCAACATAATTATCAACACAATTGATACAAGCCCTTTACACTTGTTCCGCCTTGTATATCTTGTGACAGAGAAGCATCCACAAAAGTCTACGGTTAGAAGAAGATAATGAACCCCCACCACCCGTTGCCATAGTGACGAGATCCGTTGGTTAATGAACAGAGAAACAGACCGTAAGACCACAGATGAAAACCCAACGTCAAAATAATCACAGTCTCACTTTTCACAGAAACGGTCACGGTGTAAGAATGTTTTGTCGAAGTAATGATCTCTTCATGTCGTCACGTGGTATCATTAGCGTAACCACACGACATCATTTGTGTCGTCAGTAGTTGTCAGAACTTCTTGTCTATTGAAATGGTTGAAGATGTCCTCTCATGACATCCCCTGACACCGGAAGGAAGTTTTCTGCCAGAAAGGCTATCCGAACTAGTGGAACAATCATCATAATCATCAAGTGCCATGTTTACTGGCGTAGGTGATCACATCGATCCACAACTTTCTGTCTCTACAGTTGTTTACCATTTCAGTTGTTAGATATGTTTAAAAAAAATATATATTTATCTTCTCTTTAAAATGTAAATTATGTCTAACTAATCTGCATCTCACCACCTGTTGCATGCACACACACACACAGACACACACAAACACACACATACGCACGCACGCACGCACGCACGCACACACACACACACACACACACACACATCCTTCATAGATTTGGCCATAATATAACTATACATATTAAATAAATATTACATATTCTACAGAATCTTATATTCCTATGTAAGGTGATGAAACAACTGTCATGTTTTATGTATTAAACAATTTTTTTTTTCAATAACTGTAGTTACTTGAAACAAGTTTAAAACAAACACATTCAACGGATGAAATAAAATCAAATCTACTCATCCGTTATTTTCGCGTAGTTTAGTTTTGATGGGTATTTCCCATAGCCAACTACAGAAAAAGGTCAAAAAGCAGGAAAGGAAACCCCGCAATTAGTGTGGTGTTTTCAGCTCTGCGAACAAGGGCAATTGTATATAAAAGGTAAAGTACGAGACTTGAACCGGCGTCTTAGCACGCGAGTTTACACCCATATGTGCTCGGCCGCCTATCCAGAAATGTTCGGAGATTTCTGTATAGTGCCGCCTCAAGCATCGAAACTTAGATGCGAAGCGACATTCCTCACCTTCCCAGGGCAATACCCTGGTATCCATTTCTGCCAACGGCTGGGTCGGCCGTGGGAGTATTTTTTTTTTTCCAACCACGAGTACAATTTACATTGCTCCCAGCGGGAATCGAACACGGGTTGTCTGAACCTCGGTAGTCCAGTCGGGTGGTTTTCCCAACTAGGCTACAGAGGCCTCCTAATTTTGACTGTAGGTATTTTTCCGTCACCCACAGCCAACTATAATTTTAATGTGAAAATACGGAAAAATCCTGGCACACTGAATCAATGAGTAAATAAATGGAAACTTTTTGAATGTGTCAATTAATATGAACTGCAGAATACAGTGAAGAATGGAGAATCTGGCTGCACTGTCCACGCATGACAGCGACATTGGCAGCGTATATGGGTTGCCAGAGTCGTGAACGAGACACGTATGTGGGTTGTCAGTGTCGTGAACAAGGCAAGTATGTGGGTTACCAGTGTCGTGAACTAGGCAAGTATGTGGGTTGTCAGTGTTAGCAAGGCAAGTATGTGGGTTGTCAGTGTTAGCAAGGCAAGTATGTGGGTTGTCAGTGTTAGCAAGGCAAGTATGTGGGTTGTCAGTGTTAGCAAGGCAAGTATGTGGGTTTTCAGTGTCGTGAACAAGGCAAGTATGTGGGTTGTCAGTGTCGTGAAAAAGACAAGTATGTGGGTTGCCAGTGTGAACAAGGCAAGTATGTGGGTTACCAGTGTCGTGAACTAGGCAAGTATGTGGGTTGTCAGTGTTAGCAAGGCAAGTATGTGGGTTTTCAGTGTCGTGAACAAGGCAAGTATGTGGGTTGTCAGTGTCGTGAACAAGGCAAGTATGTGGGTTGCCAGTGTCGTGAACAAGGCAAGTATGTGGGTTGTCAGTGTCGTGAACAAGGCAAATATGTGGGTTGTCAGTGTCGTGAACAAGGCAAATATGTGGGTTGTCAGTGTCGTGAACAAGGCAAATATGTGGGTTGTCAGTGTCGTGAACAAGGCAAATATGTGGGTTGTCAGTGTCGTGAACAAGGCAAATATGTGGGTTGTCAGTGTCGTGAACAAGGCAAATATGTGGGTTGTCAGTGTCGTGAACAAGGCAAATATGTGGGTTGTCAGTGTCGTGAACAAGGCAAATATGTGGGTTGTCAGTGTCGTGAACAAGGCAAATATGTGGGTTGTCAGTGTCGTGAACAAGGCAAATATGTGGGTTGTCAGTGTCGTGAACAAGGCAAATATGTGGGTTGTCAGTGTCGTGAACAAGGCAAATATGTGGGTTGTCAGTGTCGTGAACAAGGCAAATATGTGGGTTGTCAGTGTCGTGAACAAGGCAAATATGTGGGTTGTCAGTGTCGTGAACAAGGCAAATATGTGGGTTGTCAGTGTCGTGAACAAGGCAAATATGTGGGTTGTCAGTGTCGTGAACAAGGCACGTATGTGGGTTGCCAGTGTGAACAAGGAAGTATGTGGGTTGGCAGTGTCGTGAACAAGGCAAATATGTGGGTTGTCAGTGTCGTGAACAAGGCAAGTATGTGGGTTGCCAGTGTGAACAAGGAAGTATGTGGGTTGGCAGTGTCGTGAACAAGGCAAATATGTGGGTTGTCAGTGTCGTGAACAAGGAAGTATGTGGGTTGGCAGTGTGAACAAGGCAAATATGTGGGTTGTCAGTGTGAACAAGGAAGTATGTGGGTTGGCAGTGTCGTGAACAAGGCAAATATGTGGGTTGTCAGTGTGAACAAGGAAGTATGTGGGTTGGCAGTGTCGTGAACAAGGAAGTATGTGGGTTGTCAGTGTGAACAAGGCAAATATGTGGGTTGTCAGTGTCGTGAACAAGGCAAATATGTGGGTTGTCAGTGTCGTGAACAAGGAAGTATGTGGGTTGTCAGTGTGAACAAGGCAAATATGTGGGTTGTCAGTGTGAACAAGGAAGTATGTGGGTTGGCAGTGTCGTGAACAAGGCAAATATGTGGGTTGTCAGTGTCGTGAACAAGGCAAATATGTGGGTTGTCAGTGTCGTGAACAAGGCAAATATGTGGGTTGTCAGTGTCGTGAACAAGGCAAATATGTGGGTTGTCAGTGTCGTGAACAAGGCAAATATGTGGGTTGTCAGTGTCGTGAACAAGGCACGTATGTGGGTTGCCAGTGTGAACAAGGAAGTATGTGGGTTGGCAGTGTCGTGAACAAGGCAAATATGTGGGTTGTCAGTGTCGTGAACAAGGCAAGTATGTGGGTTGCCAGTGTGAACAAGGAAGTATGTGGGTTGGCAGTGTCGTGAACAAGGCAAATATGTGGGTTGTCAGTGTCGTGAACAAGGAAGTATGTGGGTTGGCAGTGTGAACAAGGCAAATATGTGGGTTGTCAGTGTGAACAAGGAAGTATGTGGGTTGGCAGTGTCGTGAACAAGGTAAATATGTGGGTTGTCAGTGTGAACAAGGAAGTATGTGGGTTGGCAGTGTCGTGAACAAGGAAGTATGTGGGTTGTCAGTGTGAACAAGGCAAATATGTGGGTTGTCAGTGTCGTGAACAAGGCAAATATGTGGGTTGTCAGTGTCGTGAACAAGGAAGTATGTGGGTTGTCAGTGTGAACAAGGCAAATATGTGGGTTGTCAGTGTGAACAAGGAAGTATGTGGGTTGGCAGTGTCGTGAACAAGGCAAATATGTGGGTTGTCAGTGTCGTGAACAAGGAAGTATGTGGGTTGGCAGTGTGAACAAGGCAAATATGTGGGTTGCCAGTGTGAACAAGGAAGTATATGGGTTGGCAGTGTCGTGAACAAGGCAAGTATGTGGATTACCAGTGTGAACAAGGCAAGTATATGCGTTGTCAAAGTCCGAGACAAGAGAGGTATGTGGGTTGTCAAAGTCTGAGACAAGAGAGGTATGTGGGTTGTCAAAGTCTGAGACAAGACAAATAAGTGGTTTATCAAAGCCCGAGACAAGACAGGTATGTGGGTTGTCAAAGTTCCTTTTCATACACACAGGATAGACATTTTTATTTTATTTTCTGTAACATATTTCGAATATTTTTGTTTTAAATGTTTCGTTATTAGTTTTGTGTGTGTGTTTTTCTTGTTTGTACCTGCTGAAGGCCTATTGGGCCGAAACGTCGTTTAGTCTGTGTCGTCCACTTATCACGTTAAGCTTCTAACATACCATTTAAAAAAAAAAAATTTTCCTTATGTGGATTGCCGACGTTCTGAACAAGTCAAGCGATTGGTTAACCTCCCCTCAGGCTCTCCACCATACACCACTGCACTGTCTGCAGCAACAACGCCTATGGTTACTGACTGAAAAACCGACAGATAAATGGAATGAGACAAAAAATATATTTTTGCCATTAATTCAACTGAAGTCTTGGTTTCTTTTTTTTTTTTTTTTTTTGTCCACTGGTATTGCCAATACTTTTATTAAATTGCAAAATAACACTAACATATGCATTTGATGTTAAATAATTCATAACTCGATGATAGCTTTTTTGATAAAAGAGCAGGTACTTACATACAACACACTGCATGAGCTTTTGAGTTCCCACACAGCGGTATGTAGGACATGACGGAATTAAGTATGTACGTAAAGATGTAAATATTCTGTAATGACTTCATATTAATGTCGTGTAAATGATTTCTCCAGACGTTATTATATTATGCTGTCGGTCAGAACTGATGACAAGAATAGGATTCAACAGCAGAATGAATGCCAGCAAAGATTGAGTCCTCTACACTAGCTTTGTTTTGACATTAAATGACAAATTCAATTAAGGGATATAAGTTGTGTGGTATCATAATGTGCCCGCACGGGACAAGTGAGTCATGCGACTTGTGTAGAAAGACGCAGATGCGCAAAAGCCACGATGACTACAATGTCGGGGTTAAAGAATGTTCAGGAGCTGCGCCCCACGCTGCCTGTCAACAGTTGACAGGCAGAGTTGTTGCTGTCACTAATCGTTCGCAGCGCCGAGTAATTAACAGACGTTTTCAGTTACTAAATCAGGACAGAGGTAAGGGAGGTCATTACTGCTCAATTTGGGAACTTAATATTTTTGAGGGAGATAACCACGTTAGAGACCTGGATGTTCAAGAATCTGGCAGTGAACTCAAGTCACAGAATTCTGACTCATCAACGGATGCTAGACGATCAAATACCCAGCATCTACTTCCAGATATCAACACCCGGTCAGGTCATGTGAATGATCTAAACAGCATCAACAACAGATGTAGCAAAATCGTTACTATTCCAAGCATCAACAGGGTTGGTCAGAGATCAACTGTTCAACACACAACTGTCAACCAATCTGACAGAGGCGGTACAAGAAAACAGAGGATTCCAGAGTACGGTCATAAAAGTAGCAGACTAGCAAACATCGATTGCAATTGTAATAATCCAAGCTCAAGCGCGCATTTTGAGAAACTCCACTCTTTGGAGACTTATGACATCATTTCTGCATCCACAAGACGTCATAAACCAAACCACAACGTCATCAAAGGAACAATTACGTCAAAGCCTCTAACAGGTCAGAGGTCATTGGAAGCTGACGAATCTAATCGTCACGTCACGAATTATAAAGATGGAGACGATGTCTGGGGAGAAAATAAGGAAATACATGGGGTAAGGGAGAGGACAACGAGGCGGCCAGTGCTCTGTCCTGCCACCGAGAACAAGCAGCTGTTGTGTCGTTTTGTGGAGAATGATGTGTATGGAGCCAACAACTTAGTGCACACTATCTTTGGAATGACAAAAGGTCAGTACAACATTATTTCCTTATGTCTCTCTATCCCCTCCCCTCCTCCTCTCTCTCTCTAAGTAGTTTTCCTTTTGTTTCTATATTCTTTTTTTTTTGTTTCTCTATTCTTGGTTTCTTTCTCTATTCTTGTTTTGTTTCTCTATTTTTTAAAAATTTTCTATTCTTGTTTTGTTTATCTATTCTTTTTTTTTGTTTCTTTTTTGTTTTGTTTCTCTATTCTTATTTTTTTAATTTTCTATTCTTGTTTTGTTTCTCTATTCTTTTTTTTGTTTCTCTTTTTTTGTTTTGTTTCTCTATTCTTATTTTTTAATTTTCTATTTTTTTTTCTCTATTCATGTTTTGTTTCTTTATTCTTGTTTTGTTTCTCTTTTCTGTTTTGATTCTTTATTTTTGTTTTGTTTCTCTTTTCTTGTTTTGTTTCTCTTTTCTTGTTTTGATTCTTTATTCTTGTTTTGTTTCTCTTTTCTTGTTTTGTTTCTCTTTTCTTGTTTTGTTTCTCTTTTCTTGTTTTGATTCTTTATTCTTGTTTTGTTTCTCTTTTCTTGTTTTGATTCTTTATTATTGTTTTGTTTCTCTAATCTTTTTTTCTCTATTCTTGGTTTGTTTCTCTATTCTTGTTTTGTTTCTATATTCTTTCGGTAGCTTTCCGTCGATCTCTTAGGATTTTTACCACTTTTCTCGCAATGTGGTTTTTTTCCTCCCATTTTTCTATCTATGTGTTTTTTGTTTGTTTTTCTATTGTTCTCTGTATGTAGTTTTTCGCCATTTCTCTATTTCTTTTTGTGGTTTTCCAATATTCATCTTATATTGATAAATCCATACTTTCCCCTTCTATTATTGTACTTGGCATACACCATTCATCATGGAGTACCGTAAACAGGGAGCTCATAAGAAACAACAGAAATTTTTTTTTAAATTAACATTTTTCGGGCACATCATGAGAAGAGGAAAGCTGGAATACTTTGTTACAACTGGCAAAATACATGGAAAGAGAGATCGCGGACAACAACGAGAGAAAATACTAGATAACTTGATGTAATGAAAACAGTTAAGAACAGAATTTATATGATGTACTGTGGATTGAAGACCGTGGAAGGACATGATCATCTACGCCAACCGGTATGACACATGATGACAATGAATATTTGTATGCTCTGAAAACTCCATAATAAAATATATACAAAGTTTGTCAAATCTGCCCGTATGTATGGAAGCTTGAAGACATACAAACATGAATTCCCGTTCATTCATAAACAATTTGTTTGACTGCGTTAGAAAAGTAATAGAGAGTGTTGTGTCATGACAACTTTAATAAATATGTTGAAGAAACGATATTGATGACAACAAAGATACTGTAGAAATTCATTTGATTATGAAAACTGATGTTGTTCAGTGACTAATGCACTGGCTTTGTTTTTTCCTCCGACGAGAGGTGAGCTTATTCTTATAATCGACCTGCACTAACTTTCTTACTCAAAATGGCCGAAACACTTTCTCGACGGGGTCCGCTGCTGATGATCAGATTGCCTCCAGGCTGCGAAGATATGTATGAAGAGTTCTCTATGATATTTAATCTAGATATAAAAAGAAATAAAACTGCCAACATGTAAGATGAGATGCCTCAGAAAAGCTGTGAACAAAACAGAAGAGATCACGTAAAGAACGTTGAAATCAGAAACACCATAGGGATTCTACCAGTAATGGAATACATGGAGAGACAAAGATGAAAGTGGTTGGAACATTTAATGTGCGTGAACCCCTCAGCTCCAGCCTCAAGAGCTTATAACAACAAAATGGAACAACCAAGATATAGAGGTAGACCAAGAACAATATAGATTGAGGGGGAGTTCGCGACGTAATAAAACAATACAATATCACTATGTACCAAGCTACAGGTAATGTTCTTTATAGAAAACACAACAATGACTCAAGCCTACAACGCCTGCCGGCAAATAACAGAACAGGATACAAGAAGAAATAAGAAAGACTAGCTTCAATGAGCTTAACTTAAACGTGCTCTGGATATGTGGAGAAAGGGCGTTTGGCTGGGACTACATTGTAGGTCACATTACGCAATGATTATCAAATGCTCCAACATATGTATGAGAGCTTATTACCGATACATCATAGAAGACTTTTGCGACCACCACGACACGCTGCATGGTGTGGTCACCAGTCTTGCGCCCACGAACGCTTTTTGCCAGCTCATTAATGTTGACGTTTAAATGTACACGTAGATGACGACGAAGAAGAAGAGGAAATGGAAGAAGAGGAATATTATGATGATGATGATGATGATGATGATGATGATGATGATGATGAAAAAGAAGAAGAAAAAAGAAGGGAAAGAAGAAGAAGAAAAAAAGAAGAAGAAGAGGAAGAAGTAGAAGAAATGGAAGAAGAAGTAGAAATGGAAGAAGAGAAAGAAGAAGAAGCCTGAGAGAAATAATCAGAAATGAAGAACTGTGAAACAAAAAACTAGGAATAATACCCGATACAGAGTACATAAAGATTCAAAGCATAAAAAGGTTCGACCACGTGATAATGCAGAAAGATCAATACACAACACAACGAGCCTTCAATCAACGTTACGAGAACGCCAGACCCAAGGGCTAATCAAGAAAAATATGGATTGAAGGAATTTAAGAAACATTAGGAAACAATAGCAGTAGAGGCCAACAGAAGGACAAAGACCGCAAATTATATCTCCTCTTGACGCTGAAAGGCAAATGAGGAATGAAAGAAGATGAAGAAGATGATGATGTTGATGACTGTTGAAAACATGTACTTCTCTTACATTTAAATGTTACATGGCACTCTTTGTCTTAACATGTTACATGACACTCTTTGTCCTAACATGTTACATGGCACTCTTTGTCCTAACATGTTACATGGCACTCTTTGTCCTAACATGTTAAATGTCACTCTTTGCCCTAACATGTTACATGGCACTCTTTGTCCTAACATGTTACATGGCACTCTTTGTACTAACATGTTACATGGCACTCTTTGTCCTAACATGTTAAATGTCACTCTTTGCCCTAACATGTTACATGGCACTCTTTGTCATAACATGTTACATGGCACTCTTTGTCTTAACATGTTACATGACACTCTTTGTCCTAACATGTTACATGGCACTCTTTGTCCTAACATGTTACATGGCACTCTTTGTCCTAACATGTTAAATGTCACTCTTTGCCCTAACATGTTACATGGCACTCTTTGTCATAACATGTTACATGGCACTCTTTGCCCTAACATGTTAAATGGCACTTTGTCCTAACATGTTAAATGTCACTCTTTGCCCTAACATGTTACATAGCACTCTTTGTCATAACATGTTACATGGCACTCTTTGCCCTAACATGTTAAATGGCACTCTTTGCCCTAACATGTTAAATGTCACTCTTTGCCCTAGCATGTTACATGGCACTCTTTGTCATAACATGTTACATGGCACTCTTTGCCCTAACATGTTAAATGGCACTTTGTCCTAACATGTTAAATGTCACTCTTTGCCCTAACATGTTACATGGCACTCTTTGTCATAACATGTTACATGGCACTCTTTGTCCTAACATGTTACATGACACTCTTTGTCCTAACATGTTACATGGCACTCTTTGTCCTAACATGTTATATGGCACTCTTTGCCCTAACATGTTAAATGCCACTCTTTGTCCTAACATGTTACATGGCACTCTTTGTCCTAACATGTTACATTGCTTTCTTTGTCCTAACATGTTAAATGTCACTCTTTGTCCTAACATGTTACATGGCACTCTTTGTCCTAACATGTTACATGGCACTCTTTGTCCTAACATGTTACATGGCACTCTTTGTCCTAACATGTTACATGGCACTCTTTGTCCTAACATGTTACATGGCACTCTTTGTCCTAACATGTTACATGGCACTCTTTGTCCTAACATGTTACATGGCACTCTTTGTCCTAACATATTACATGACACTCTTTGTCATAACATGTTACATGGCACTCTTTGTCCTAACATGTTACATGGCACTCTTTGTCCTAACATGTTACATGGCACTCTTTGCTCTTAGCATAGTTCAATTTTTTTAAATAATAATTAAAAAAAAAATTGTAATACATATTTGTACGTGTATTGTATGTTTGTTCCTGTTGAAGGCCTTTGCGCCGAAACGTCGTTCTGATTTGTGGTGTCCACTTGTTACGTGGAGTTTTAACCATACCATTTTCTTCTACATATATTTTTTTCATTTCACCTTTGCCCTACCTAACATGTTACATGCTACTCTTTGCCCTAATATTTTCATGACATTCTTTGCCCTAACATGTTACATGGCATTCTCTGCCCTAATATATTACATGACACACTTTGCCCTAATATTTGACATGACCCACTTTGCCCTAACATCTTATATGCCACTCTTTGCCCTAACATGTTACATGCCACTCTTTGCCCTAACATGTTATATGACATTCTTTGCCCCAACAATTGTAATTTTGGTCTTCAATTGCCTGAACTTTATTTGTCCAGAAATACGATTTTGAGTTTAAAATTGGCAGATATCATGTGTGATATTGATTCTCTTGTAACATGTTTATTTGTCTGGTCTATCTACAGCCACTTACCTTGACTACATCGCGTCGGGAAGGTAAGTTTTATGCCACCCTGACATTTAAATAAACGAGCATAAAAATAAACGAGACAAATCTGAAACAAGTGCAACGTTTCAAATACTTGGGCACAATAATAACATCAGATGGGAGATGCACACAGAAATAAAAAGCAGAATAGCTCAGGCCAAAATAGCATTTCAGAAAATGAAAAATATTTTATGCAACAAATCTATGTCAATAAAAATGAGAAAGAGAGTTCATCGGTGCCATATAGAACCAATTCTGACCTATGGAAGCGAATCATGGACAGTAGACAAACAAATAAAAAGAGGATTTGAGGCTACAGGGGTGGGATTTCTCAGAAGAATGTTGAAAGTTCCCTGGATAACTAAAAAGACCAATGAGGAAGTTCTCAAAGAGGCCAACACAAAAAGGGAACTCATAAACAATATCAGACAGAAACAATCAACATTTTTCGGGCACATCATGAGAAGAGGAAAGTTGGAATACTTGGTTACAACTGGCAAAATAAAAGGAAAGAGAGATCGCGGACAACAAAGAGAGAAAATACTGGTTAGTTTGGTGTCATGGAATGGAAAACAGTCAACAACAGAATTAATTCAATGCACTGTAGATAAAGGATTGTGGAAGGACATGATCGCCTACACCAACCGGTAGGCACATGATGATGATATTAATGATGTAATCACTGCTGTTTGTCCTTGATACTTTAGTTTACTTGCTCGTTATATTTATTTTTCGAGGAATATAAAGAGCATATATTTAATCTGTTTTGTAATTTAAAAAATGTTGAGGACGCTAGTTTTTAAATGTGTAAAAACGTTTCTGGTTAATAATTGAATATTGCACCGCGGAACTATCAGATTTGTTGATCTTTGGTCTTTTACTACAAGCATTAAGTACTAAAATATTATTAACTCAAAAATATGTTCTGTAACGAATAATGTTTCTTGTTGATATTTGATGTCACAAATTGAAACCACTCCCATAAAATATCATTTTTAAGAATGAGAGGAATGTTTTAAGATCAGAACATCTTCATCCATAAATGCTGCAAAATTATCAAGATTTGAACTAAATTGCAACTTTGAGATAAGAACAAAGAGCCGTGTAATGTTCATAAACGTTTTTAAGTGTCTGGTATAAAGATTAGTGCTTTTTCTTTATTCGTCTTCTTTTCCTACCTTTCAGCTCCCTGTGGAGTATATGTCTTCAATAAATACCTTCCAAGCCGTTCTGTTTCTTGCAATTCTTTTAAGATCATTCCATGTCTTCCCCATCATCTTCATTTCAGCTCCCACCTGTGTTCTTCGAGAATAATTTGGATTTCCTCTTTGTCACTTGGGAGCCGCGATAGCTCACTGGTTAGTGAACTGGACTACAAAGGATAAGGGGTAGGGTTCGATCCCAACCGACAGCTTCCATTTTCACCCAGCCCCTAATGGGTACCGGATTTTTTTTATGGGGAAGTGAAGCGGCACGGGCGTAATACCGACCACATTACCTCAAAAATCATGTGCCGAAGGTCTGTAAAATTTATGGTCACTAACACCATATTCAATATACGCCATTTGGCGTGACGGGGGTACTTTACTTTACTTTTTACTTACTTTGTCACTTCCCATGGGACCAAAAAAGGGCCTTCGTGTAATATTCCCAGTTAGTTTCAGCAGTGTGTGTCCTATCCATCGTCTTCGCTGTGTCTCTTTGTCCACTCATGTTTGACTGGTACATTTCCATAATTCTAAATTAGTGATTTTGTCCTGCCATGTCCATCCTTTTATTCTGTGCAAGTTACCATTAATGAAGGTCTGTACCTTCTGTAATTGTGATTTAACGCTTATAGACGTTGCTTGCCTGATCTAACGCTTGCTGATGTTGTCTGTTGCTCGTATTGTAGACCACTAAAGTGCATTGAGAAGTATATTAGACAGCACGTGCTGCCGTCCTACTCCAACACTCACACAGAGGTCAACCACAACTCGAAGCAGACCGCCCACTTTAGAGAAGAGGCCAGGTCAGTGGTAATGTGATTGTTATTGTTGTTCTATTCGTAGTTGTTATAGTTACAGTTATGGTTTTGCGTATGCCAGCTTTGTTAAGCAAAGTCTCGACTGAATGAGTTTTCCGTGAATATCACTTTTCCCTATTTTCCACACCAGGAGCCGTGTGCTCAGGTGTCCCCCACTATACTAGCAGATATTCTCCTACTTCGGGGATACTCTGATATTTTTATAGTCGAGTGTTTGACGATTTGAGTATATTTTCCCCCATCAATTTTGCCCTTCATTTTGGGGCTACTTTTTTTTTTATTTTCGACTGCCAAGGGTTTTTTTTAACGTTCACAGAGTACACACTGGGCCTTCTGTTTTTCGCCGTTTTCAGAGAGGACTAGGCATCGGATCTCACTACCCAGAGCCCAGGGGACAGTAGTAGTAGTAGCCTCCGTCAGTCATAGTTGACTGTGGATTTTTCAGCGCCCCTAGAAATGTTATTTTTTCTTTTCTTCCGCCGTGTATTCTCTTTCTCTATGAGTATGTCTGCTTCTTGTTTGAGGTGAACCTTTAGAGTGTGTTTCCAGAGATTGCGGTCTGCAGCTATGTCTTCCCATGCTGCAGGGTTTATGTTCAGAGTCTTCATGTCGCGTTTACACACATCTACAAATCTAAGTTTTGGGCGCCCCTAGTTCTTTTATCTCCTGCCAGTTGTCCGTAGCGTATATCTTTTGGTATGCGGCCATCTTTCATACGGCGTACATGGCCAAGCCAGCGTAACCAGGGGACAGTAAGGCCACGAAGAAACCACAGCTTTGATTTTTAAATGTTTTCCCCTGTCTGTGGTGGGGGTCGAATCCAGTACCCTTCTTTTACAGAAAACACTTTACTTAGATAAAATAGATTATCGATTGATTTATTGTTTTATTAACTAAATAATTGATTAATTGATAAATGTATTGATTGACTGATCGTTTTATTAATTATAATGTTGAGTGTTATAATGTCGATTGTTGAGTGATAAACGCTTGAATAACTTTGGTCTTTGGGTGATTGTTTTGCATAATGATGTATTACCATTAGGGTTAGTTGATTAAATGATTACCTAAAATTTTCTTGATAATTTAATTTATTAAATTATTGATTTCATTATTATATTTGTGTGTGTTCTCACTGTTTGATCATTTCATAGATTGCCACTTTGTCTAATTAATTTCGTCTGTTTTGGATTGCGTTTTTATCGCTAGCCCACTCCATTCACTTTCCTCCCGAACCGACGACGGTTCACAGGCCGGAAGTTCATGATTGACGATTTGCTGCTAGTTCTTGTAGGCCCTGATTGTTTCTTAGCCGCGTAGTTCTTGTTTGAGTTTATTTGTTATTTCACATTACCCACATGTGCTCATTAAAATATGTATATATATATATATATATATATATATATATATATATATACACAAATAACCTAGACACGTTATGAAAACTTCTCTTCAAACTATTGATGGCATTTATCATGTTTTCTTCTTTCTTCACTTCCTTTACTACCCGTTCGGGTGTCGAGGGAGATACAAAGTTCTGCTTCTAGCCCTTTTGACAGCTTCACTCATTGTTAATTGATGTTGCTGTAGCGTTTCTTTGATGTTGTCTGTCCATCTTACTCTGGGTCTGCCTCTTACTCTTTTCCTTTCTCCTCTTTTAATATATGCTTTGTATGGTAAGGAATCACACCGCCTTCTTTCTAGATGGGCAAACCAGTTTATTTGTTGTTTCTGTATGTAGCTTAGGGTTGGTTCAATGCCTAGCCTTTCTCTTACAACATAATGTCTGATTCTGTCTTTTCAGGCTATTGTAAGCACTTCTCTCAGACATCTCATCGCTGTGGTGGCAACGTTTCCTTTAATACGTGATTAGTTGACTGCACCATCAAGTAACTGATAGATCGATTAACGAATTCAAGATCGATGTTGTATATGATCATTATTGTTTGATCATCAGGGTTCACCCAGCCTTAAATGGGTACCAGTTTTTTTTTCTGGGAAAGTAAAGCGGCACGGGCGTAATACCGACCACATTATCCCAAAAATCATGTGCTGAAGGTCTGTAAAAATTATGGTCACTAACACCATATTCCCTATATGCCACTTGACGTGACGTGGAAATTTTTTAAAATTGTTTTTTTCTAGGGCCATTATCCGAGAATGTGTCAACGCCTCAAACGATGACGTCGTCATTTTTGCAGGAAGCGGCGCCACAACAGCCGTCCATAAGTTGATCCACGCATTGAACCTGAAAATAGGCTTGCGTTGTCCTTCTGCTGTAAGTGATGGGTCGGTGGGTTGATGAGTTGGTGGGTCGGTGGGTTGGTGGGTCGGTGGGTCGGTGGGTTGATGGGTTGGTGGGTCGGTTTGTTGGTGGGTCGGTGGGTTGATGGGTTGGTGGGTCGGTGGGTTGATGGGTTGGTGGGTCGGTGGGTTGGCCTGTTGTTTGCATGGTTGGACATTTGATTGGTTGGTTAGCAAGAATGATGAAACAAACGATCTGTGAAGGTACGATTACATTTTAAATCAGCATACGACTACGATCATCCCAGATCATCAAACAGATTCCGATACTCGGATGTCATTGTGGTATAAAGAATTGCAATGCGTAGTCAGCGAGGAAATGGCAGGAAAAAAGATCTTGCGAAAGTGGTTGCAGTAGTTCCCACAATTATCTGATCATCTAATCGATGTAAGTTTCTAAGCAAGGTAGACATGATATAAAATCTATAATGCTGAGGGAGACGCGAGAGAAGCCCTCGCTAACCTCAAATGTGACCTTACGTTAAATGGTTGAGTCAGGATCGCTAATGGACATGTAATGCAGATAAGGCACTTGCAAGGGACTGTCCCGCGATGGCGGTGACTTCAGAATGATTGTAGTTTCTCCTACCAGACCGCTACTGCCAGGCATAAAGGTAACCCAAACCGGTTCCAAGAGAAGAAAACAAGTAATTTCGTCAGTGGGAGAGTCTTAACATGCAGCGATCCAGGTGTTTGACAGCCTTGAAGTGTGAAGCAGGTAGACCAGGGCGGGTAAGGTTTTATTGGAGTAAAATAAGGTAGACGAAGAGAGGGTTTTAGATGACCTTGAACTTTATCTCCATTATATGTTATAGTTATGCGTATTATATTTGTTCCTTCTCTCCCTTATATGTTATACGTCATATTCTTATTCAGTTTCGCTAATGTATGTTGGATAAATCTTTCTTCATTTTCATCTTTATATGTTAGAAATAGCATATCTCGACATTACACTACGTAGCTCTCACCCTATAGACACGCGAGTTAATATCTTCCTTTTCATCGACATTACATCACCCACCTTTCACCCTATAGACACGAGAATTAATATCTTCCCTTCATCGACATTACAACACCTACCTTTCACCCTATAGACACGCGAGTTAATATCTTCCTTTTCATCGACATTACATCACCTACCTTTCACCCTATAGACACGAGAGTTAATATTTGTTACCCCTCAAATTACCTTCCTTCTCAACCTGACAGTATTGACGTGACCTCGTGTGTCTACATCCCACATACTCCTGCAACATTTTACCTCACCCAGACCTACCTTTGCAAACTTTCGTGTGTCCACAGACTGTGTTTCTTGGCCCCTACGAGCACCACTCAAATATGCTTCCATGGAGAGAATCTGGAGCGGAAGTGAGTATTTACATGAAATACTGGGTTAAGGAGTCTTTTGGAAAATTACAATTGTAATTTTATGTCATTTTAAACATCAAAATTAGTGCATCATGTTGGTGGTATTTGACATCACAAGATATCTTCTGTTTGATATATAACGTCAATGTGCAGCACTTCGTCGTGTTCGATTGTAAAGTCAGGCCAGTATAACTTGTTCGCTGTTTAAAATGCAACTTTTAGGTATTGCCCTCCCATTTCTGTTATATTTTTTGTGCCATATGCCAACTTTTTTTATGCGTTCTGCGTGAGATTGTGACCAGTGACTTGTGTTATAGCAACATCGTAGATGTGGCTGGCCATTTTTTTAACAATATTCCATATGTTTTTGATCATTCTAGCAACATCGTGGATGTTTCTGGCCATTCTAAATATATGCCAGATGTTCTTTGTCCATTCTAGCAACATCCATGACGTTTTTGACCACCCTAGCAAAATCATCATGTTTTTAGCCATTCTAGCAATATAGTATCCCAGTATCATAGTATCTGGCCATTGTAAAAATATTCCAGATGTTTTTGTCCATTCTAGCAATATCCCAGATGGTTTAACCATTTCAGCAATATCCTTTGTGTATTTGGCAAAGAGACGGCGGACTTGTTGTGGTCCGAGGAATCGACTACAAATCTGAATAGATCAGCTTGGATCGAGTAGGAAAGACAAACCCATTTCCAAAACTACCTAAACAAAGCTGCATCAGGTTGAAATATAATTGCTTCGTCGTCAACTACATTACAATGCCACAAACACCCTTGTTTATTGAGTTATTGCGGGTCATCATCAATGCACTCCGAACATGTCCATAGGTGCTCAGATCCCCTCCTCAACAAGTTCCCCAGCGTCCAGCGACTGACGACTCCAGTTCTGTGTTGGTTGATAAGTCTTCTTATACACCCACTAAGTTTCTCGTTTCTGGCTGTGTCCATCTTAACTCCCATCTCTTTCATCCGAAGGAGTGACGTGGAATCATGGTTGTCGAAGTCATGTGCCCTTCCCACATCTCGGCGGGCATTGATGACGTCCGCCCGATCCATAGGTTGACAGTCTTCAACGACAGCACAGCTAGCCTACTTGTCCGCTCTTTCATTTTACCGTACTCCCGCATGTCCAGGGACGTAGACAAATGGTGACCCTACGTGTCTTTGACTTCTGCACTGTCTCTACCCATTACGTGAGAACAGAGCCCGCCTCCATTGTTCTTATCCTGTTCATCGAATTATTTAATATTTAGGCGTGGGTGTAATCTTGTGCCATAAACACCCTTTCCATTGTCAGCGATGAAAACAAAGAATAAAGAAAAAAGTGACAGAATTCATGTTAATAATTTGTCGTGGAAATTGGTTATATCTCGCATTATTTCAGCCCTCAATAATCCCTCAGGTTGTGACTATACCACCGACACGAGATGGACTTATTGACATGAAATATTTGAACTCAGAACTCGAGGTAGGTGCTATCCAATGTTTCACCTGGTATCTGCGAGACATGTCAACATCGATTATTGTTCTTGTAATGTTCTTCGAGCAGCTTATTTGAATCTGCCTCTTGATTTAAAGCCATATATGCTGAGATTATTGGTTTGAATATTTTGTTGATTCTTTGACTGCTTCTAATTCCTCACCACCATCATTATCATGTGTCGTGTTAGAATCTAACATTAGCTACCACGGAACGTCTCTGACTTATGTTATTATAGATCAGGTTGACATATATTTTTTATGTCTGCCTCTTGATGTTTTCAGTTCACTTTAGTTCTTGTCTATCTCTAACTTGTTTACCTTGTATTTTCCCTTTAAGAGATAACTCTCGGTAGTTATTGTCTCTTTGTGTGCCAAATAAGAATATTATTTGTCTTGTTCGAATTGTTTTAAATAACATTTAAATGCCATTTTTGTCTTCAGCTTAAACTGTTTCAAAACGTCATTACATATTTTCTTGTCTGTCCACCAAATACTTATATTAATCAACTTTTCACGGGCTTCAGTTTTCATTTTTTTTTTTTATTTCTATTTAGTGTCCATGTTTCTGCACCATACATGAATGTTGAGTGGATACAACACTTTATTTTTCTCCAAATAATTCTTGATAATATGTTTTCTTTCATGTGAATTTACATTTAAAGTTGTTAAAAACATATTTACCATTTTTGTTTCAATTTATTTATATCTCCCATTTGCCATCACCAGCCACGACATTTATTATTCTCTTTTCTTGTATCGGTTTAGACCCGAAATAGTTGGCTTTGATGTGATAATGTATTTCATTTTATTATCGACAATTTTCATTTCCTTTTTGGGGGCCATTTCAGCTCTTTCATTTTTATTTAAATTTTACAATCGACAAGTTGTCATCTCCATCTAAATTCCATTGAACTAAATGTTCCGGGTTCACCCAGCCTTAAAGGGGTTTTTTCTGATTTTTTTCTGGGAAAGTAAAGCGGCACGGGCGTATTACCGACCACATTACTCCAAAAATCATGTGCTGAAGGTCTGTAAAATTTATGGTCACTAACACCATATTCCCTATTCGCCACTTGGCGTGACGGGTCACTAACACCATATTCCCTATTCGCCACTCGGCGTGACGGGTCACTAACACCATATTCCCCTATTCGCCACTCGGCGTGACGGGTCACTAACACCATATTCCCTATTCGCCACTCGGCGTGACGGGTCACTAACACCATATTCCCTATTCGCCACTTGGCGTGACGGTCACTAATACCATATTCCCTATTCGCCACTCGGCGTGACGGGTCACTAACACCATATTCCCTATTCGCCACTCGGCGGGACGGGACTCTTTACTCTTTTTTTTTTACTTAATGTTGCGTGAATATCAGCCCCTCCCCACCTCCCTTCCTCTAATATTTCACACCAGTGTCCATATGTTATGGTGACCCTCGCCGTACGAGGGCCTCGGTAGCCTAGTTGGGAACACTACCACGCTAGTTACTGAAGTTCGAACATTCCGTGTTCGATTCTCGCTGGAAGCAGTTTGTGAATTGTACCCGTAGTAAGTAAGTAAAGAGCCCCGTCACGCCGAGTGGCGTATAGGGAATATGGTGTTAGGGACCATAGGTTTTACAGACCTTCAGCACATGATTTTTAAAGTAATGTGGTAGGTATTACGCCCGTACCACTTTATTTTCCCAGAAAAAAAATCCGGTACCCATTTAAGGCTGGGTGAACCCGGAAGCCGTCGGTCGAGATCGAACCCTACCTCTTGTCCCTTGTAGTCCAGTTCACTAACAACTGAGCTATCGCGGCTCCCGAATTGTACCGGTCGTTGGAAAAGAAAAAAGAATACCTCTGTCCATCCTGCCGCTGGTAGAAATGGGTACCAGGGTTCATATTCTTGGAAGATGAGAAATGCCGCCTTGCTCATGAGTTAGATGCTTGAGGCGACACCAGACAGTACGGTACGTGTGAGTTCACACATGATAGCTAGGGATTGTGTTGGTTTACTATGGAGGAGTGAGCGTTTGGTGGTAAAACCCGTTAATGAAATGTCGGGTTTCATAGCGAACGAGACACCGCATGCAAGCCAAGAGTCTTTATTAATACATTCATTTTTGAAAGTGTAAATATGTGTCGATCTACGTACACTTCTTCTTTTGTGTCCTCATGAAGGTTATATTCACCTCAGCGTTCTTATTCATTATCATGTGCCATACCGGTTGGCGTAGGTGATCATGTCCCTCCACAATCTTCTATCCATAGTGCACTGTATCAGCTCTGTTGTTGACTGTTTCCATGCCATGACACCAAGCTATCCAGTATTTTCTCTCTTTGTCGTCCGCAATCTCTCTTTCCTTTTATTTTGCCAGTTGTAACCAAGTATTCCAACTTTCCTCTTCTCATGATGTGCCCGAAGAATGTTGATTGCTTCTTTCTGATGTTTTTTAGGAGCTCCCTTTTTGTGTTGGCCTCTTTGCGAATTCCCTCATTGGTCTTTTTAGCTGTCCAGGGAACTTTCAACATTCTTCTGAGAAATCCCATCTCTGTGGCCTCTAATCGTCTTTTCATTTGTTTGTCTACTGTCCATGATTCGCTTCCATAGGTCAGAATTGGTTCTATATAGCACTGATGAACTCTCTTTCTCATTTTTATTGACATAGATTTGTTGCATAGGATATTTTTCATTTTCTGAAATGTTATTTAGGCCTGAGCTATTCTGCTTTTTATTTCTGTGGTGCATCTCCCATCTGACGTTTAATCATGACAAATCACAACCTTATATTTACAGCCTTCTTATTAACGAACTTTAAATAAGAAAGTTCTGATGTAAACTATAAAGTAACAGTCCTCTCCACTGCCTGCTGGACGTATGGGGAAAATGGTGTTAGCGACCATTTCATATCAAACAGCTGATGGCTTGCGCCAGGATCCGTGAACCAGAACCATCCAGACCCTGCTCCACCTCTCCGTGGTACCTCCAGTAACAGACTAACCTGTCTAGTCTGGCCAAGCGAGCAGGGATTGAAGAGGGAAGACAACCCGGTACTCAAAAATGTCGTGCTGAAGTTGGATGTGTTGGGCCGAAAGGCGCAAATATCACAGTTATACTGCAAACCGCAACACAACGCAGAGACGTCCACTTAACGTCCTTTTAAGGACGGACGACGAAGAGGAATTATACAGTCTAATACAATACTCTAGAATACTTTAGTCATCGGGTGAACGAAAGCAAGCAAGCATATCAAACCACAATATATGCCCGACACATCCGACTTTAGTACTGTATTTTTGGGTACGTGGCTTATGTTACGTCTTCAACTCTTTACTTGATTGGCGAGACTAGTTAGTGAGTTTCTAGGTTCACGGCATGGAGTTGGATTTGGATCGGGATCTGTTCTGTTGTAATGATCCTTGCCCCAACGACAGCTCTGAGTCATTGACTGCTTTCAGTCATGCGCTGATGTTGAGTAAAAAAAGTAATAAGTAAAGAGCTCCGTCACGCCAAGTGCCGTATAGGGAATATGGTGTTAGTGACCTTAACTTTTATAGACCCTCGGCACATGATTTTTGGGGTAATGTGGTCGGCATTACGTCCGTGCCGCTTTACTTTCCCAGAAAAAAAATACGGTACCCATTATCACTGGGTGAACCTGGAAGCCGTCGATCAGAATTGAACCCGACCTCTTGTCCTTAGTAGTCCAGTTCACTTACCATTGAGCTATCTTGACTCTCGCTAATGTTGAGTGCGGAAGGGCAATTGACTGCGTGACATTCTGAATGCACTCAGGGACGCTGGGTGAAAAACAAAAACCGAAACAAAAACTGGCCCTGAACCCACAGCCATAAACAGACTTCACGTATTTTGTGTCATGGAGGGAGATTACAGACAAGAGCGCGACGTAGAGATTCAAAGATGACTTGTCAACCAACACAACACTGGTGTCGGTAGTCGCTATACAATGATGCATATTTTTGGGAGGAGATATGAGCACTTTTGGATTAGTTTATGTGCACTGAGGATGACTTGTCAACTAAACTGAATCAGTCATGCGCTGACTGTCGTTTGGATCCACTTCGGAAACACGCGAACCCTAAACAGCCAATAACAAGTATTTCCTGGTACAACGATCTAGACTTCTCTACATGTAGGCGTCGGCGTGTTACGGCCAACGGTCAAGTTTTTGTGTTGTTACAGTGCTCTTACCTTGATGTTTATTTTACCAATTACATCATCAGTCATCATTGAGTGCCGTCTCCACATCGAATGTTGGCTACCATTGAGCTCCATTTTACTCTGTTTTTTGTCTTGCTGGTGCAGGTTGCCATAGGTTCACCAGTTAGTCTATTGATGCCATCAGTCTACTTTAATCTTGGTTTGTCTCTGCCTCATCTACCTTGTACCTTCCTTTCCATAATGACTTGTGTTTCTCTTCATCATCATCAACAAGTACCGGGCCTACTGGCGTAGGTGATCATGTCTCCACAACTTTTGATCTGGACAGTTATTTATCATTTCTGTTGTTGACCTTCTGCCAAGCCATTCTCTTAAGTTAAGCTGTCTAGTATTTTCTCTCTTTGCTTCCCTCTATCTCTTCGTCCCTCAATTTTCCCAGTTGTTACAATATATTCCAGTTGTTCTCTTCTCATTACATGGCCAAAAAATGATGATTGTTTCTTCCTAATATTGCAAATTAGCTTTCTTTTTGCTTTGGCCTCTTTAAGAACATTCTCGTTACTCTTCTTAGTTGTCCATGATATTCTCAACATTCTTCTGTAAAACCACATTTCTACAGACTCCAGTGATTTTCTTGTCTGTTGTCCTATTGTCCATGACTCGCATCCATGTGTTAAGACTGGCTCTACGTAACATTTAAGAACACTTCACATGCCCCAGAAATTTCAGTGTTTTTTTTTTAGAATTGAGTTATGTAGTTTTTTTGTGTTGTTGTTTTTTTTTTTTTTCATTTTAACATGATCTAAAGTTTCCTTATTTATCTACTTTTTATTCTTCCAAGTTTCCCCATTTTTCTATAAATCCACATTTCATAGACTTCAATTTTTTCTGCTCATATTTCTGATTTAATGTACATGTTTCTGAACCATACAGCAATGCTGAATAAATATAAAAGTAAATTATTGAACAAATATATGACAGTCACAGCTAAGATAAAATAATCATAAACATTGGACGTTTAAAAGTCACAAAGTGTGTACACATGACAAAGATGGTTCATGACATGTTTATTTTGTATGGATGGCCCAAGACAAAGCTGAGGTTACAATGACTCTACACATGTGGACAGTAAAAGAGGGTCTCTCAAAATGATAGTCTTTAAGTGGACTAAATACAAGTGACAACAAATTGGGTCCACATTGATGCAGCGTGAGTGTACAATGAGGGTAATTCTTCTTCTTATATTTCTTTTTCAAGATGTGTTTACTTCTTGGCGAGCGAGTTTTGTCTATTTCTTGGCGAGGTGAGTTTTGCCTACTTTTTGGCGAGGTGAGTTTTGCCTATTTCTTGGCGAGGTGAGTTTTTCCTGCTTCTTGTCGAGATGAGTTTTGTCTATTTCTTGGCGAGGTGAGTTTTGTCTATTTCTTGTCAAGACACAACCTGTTCACACTCAAACTAAGTATACTAGATTATATTAGACAGCAATTACCATCCAAAATGATAGTGGAGACTATTTTCTTTGATTATCTTGAGATTGCCTGTCTCGTATTTGAAACGTTTAGCAGAGAGCTGAGATTTACTGCTTTGTTTCTGTGACAAATAGAACAACCCGTAAATCGTTTATTTTAATTTTTAACACTAGACAATATCCGCCTTTGTAAGAAACACTACGCTCCTCCAATAAGAAGCTTGGAAAGAAAATGACTTTCAGAATCCACCAATGAAAATGTTTCACTCAACAGAAATATCGAGGTGACCCAAAGCGCCTACTGATCGGTTCTTTCTCCGCGGCGTCCAACGTGACAGGTATCCTGACTGATGTCGACTCAGTGGCGTCTCTCATGCATAAACATGGAGGCGTTGCTTTTTTCGACTACGCATGTGCTGCTCCTTATACTGACATCGACATGAATCCACCGGAGTAAGTTCTTTGTTCGTATGGTTAATGTCGTTTTGCTATTTCTACCAATGTTAGACATTAGACAAAGCCCCGTGTGAAGATTCCCCCACCCCCATGTGCAAGCAGAAATTGGTGTTCTCACACATGATTTGATAGTTCCGAAAGCTCACTGGATTGTTTCTCATAAATTGTACACGAAAATAACTGGACAATTTTATACAATTTGTACATGGACATTACGGAACAATTTCACACAATTTGTAAATGAACATACTGAACAATTTCACATAGTTTGTATATCGACATTACTGGACAATTTCACATAATTTGTACATGGACATTACTGGACAATTTCACATAATTTGTAAATGGACATTACGGAACTCTCTCTCTCTCTCTCTTTCTCTCTCTCTCTCTCTCTCTCTCTGCGATCAGGACTCAATCAGAGTTGGATTCCAGACTCTCACATGAAGTTAGCTGTCAGGTTAAGTGTGTTGATCGCCCCCACAGACGGAACATCACATTTAGAGTCTGCCAGATCCACTCTGATTGAACACCCGTTAAAAACGTTGCACTGTGTTCTGCGCCAGTGGCCCAGTGCATCCGATTTCAGCCAGCATTTTATTCAGGTTTGCTTTCCTTAGCCTTTGATTGTCACCAATCTTCCTGCAAGGCAGCAGATTGTCTTTTCTGTAGGGGGATTCTGCCCTTAGATGGTCGGCCCTCCCAGGTTTACGAGCATCATCTGCCCGAGTCACTAGAGGTGACTAACACAGACATGCACACACAAAAATATGAGATGTGAATAACACAGACATGTACACAGCGATACGAGACATGACTAACACCTACACACATCAAGATATATGACACATGAATAACATAGACATGCACATAAAGATATGAGATATGACTGACATAGACATGCACACACAAAGATATGACACATACCTAACATAGACATACATATAAAGATATAAGATATGACTAAAATAGGCATGCACAGACAAAGATATGAGATGTGACTAACATAGCCATGCACACACAAGGATATGAGATGTGACAAACACAGACATGTGTTATAGTGTGACTCAGTCATGGGCGATAATGGAAGAATAGAAGAATATGACGATAGACAGAAGAATAAGAATGAGGCGATGACGATGTGAAGTAGGATAGTTTTAGGCGGCGTAGAAAAGACACTCTTCAGAGGATTAGGAAGGAGACGTTAAGTCTACCCAACTCAGTCGCTGAGTCGTAATCAACTTGAAGATTACCAGTGAAATGCGTACAGGTGGTCAGCCTAAAGCCAGACAGATGTTTGCTCTGGTCGACAAAGTTGCGTAACGCAACGACACGGCCGCTGGTTCCTAGGAAACTCTTATATCGGCAGACGCCTTGAAGTCCAGTGAAGACCTGAGATGAAAGCGGACAACTAAACTGCCCCGCGTAATCAAAAGACCAGGTTATCTTTACGTTCAGCAGTGATTACTCTTTGAGTCTCTGAATTGGAAATCGCCTCGAGTTTTAGTTGTTAGGGGACGGACTTAGGAAGATGGACAGGTTCGACAGGACTCCTAAAGTAATAAGACTTTAGAGATAATTAAAAAAGGCGGAGCTAGAGAGATAGTGACGGTCAGGAGACGTAGGTTAGGCCGTATCAGTGGTCGGGGGGTGTGGTCAACTGGGACTTAAACCCCGAGACCCTGGGAACTAGGGAGATTAGGAGAGGAGAGGCCCAGAATGCTTTTGGGGGCGAGGAGCAGTAGCTAGAGAGACATTTTAGCTACACTCGGGCAGACTCAGCTATACTCGGCCAGACTCGAGACAATTCGGCCACACTCGGCCAGACTGAGCACATTCAGATACTAGTTCCTCAGCACTATCAGAAAGAGACAGGCAGATGTACTTAAGAATACTATACGGAGTATACGGTCACAAGATAGATAGATAACCACAGATAGAACTTTATGAATACGAAACGGCCACACACAAACGTTATTTGACAATTCATCATCGCCGATAGGCTATGTCAAGTAACACCAATAAAGACCTTGTTTATACTTGTACTAAAAAGATTGATGAGTTATATATGTGTGTCAAATGAAAGTACAAGTAGTAAGGTCAGAAAGAAGTTTGAAAGAAACGCTGCAACAACATGCACACACAAAGATATGAGATATGACTAACATAAACATGCACACAAAGATATGAGATATCCCTAACCCAGACATGCACACACGAAGATATGACACATGACTAACACAGATACAATCTTAGATATGAGATATTACTAAACTCAGACGCACATAAAGATATGAAACATGAATAACACGGACACAACAAGATATGAGATATGACTAACATGACACACACCAAGATATGAGCCATGGCTAGCACACGTACACACACAAGCTAAGATTTGAGCCACGGCTAGCACAAAAACACACCAAGATATGAACCATGACGAGCACAGAAACACATTAAGATATGAGCATGGCTTAACGGAAAAACACCAAGAAATGAACCAAGTCTAGCACATAAACACTTTCAGGTATCCATATGCTTGGGTTTGTTGTAGTCTGCAGACTCTTCTTAACGTGGGAATCATCGACATACGAGACGCAGGCTTCGATTAACTGTTCACAGGTTTCGTTCAAACAGTTGTCCGGAGATTTGAGAGTGCAGTCTGACCCGTAGAACGTTCCCTTGCATGTACAGTTCCCGGTTGACTGTTCACAGGTGTCGTTGAAACAGTTGTCTGGACATTTGAGAGTGCAGTCTGACCTGTAGTACGTTTCCTTGCACGTACAGACTGCATTTTCCGGGTCACATATGATGTCACAGCCATCAGAACACGTCTTTTCGCACTGTAACCCAAAATTACCATCGGGACAAGTGTCATTACAGGTATAGCCAGGATGTTTACATTGTAGGCATTTCCTGATTTTTTCTCACATAAAGGACAAACACTGAGACAAGACCTGTAGCAGTCATGTCCATAGATCCCATGTGAACATTTGCCGTGACACGTACCGATGATGACGTAGCAGCTTTTGCTACACTCGCTACACACTGCAGAAAACGACCAAGAATACCCGTCCAGACAATAGGTGTCTGTAAATGTTTGCACCTCACACACCGACAGTGCACTGTCAGCCTGCGAAATGATTGGTGAGAACTCAATCTTAATGTGTGCCATTGGCGTTTGTGTGGTGACTACAATAGTGTTCACAGAAACATTAGGGTATGATATATCATTATACTGGAACACTACACGGCCACTGTCAGAGAAAGCCTTTAGAGTGGCATTCTTTACCCGAATCATAGTGCTAGCTCGATGATAGATTCGAATGGTGTGAGTCTTCTGGGGCATGGCAAAGTTCAGATACTAGTAAACAGAATTGGTTCCACTTCTCAGTTTTGTGTATGTGCAGACATTGTCATAGAGATTGGTCCTTGTTTTGCCATTGGCCTCTGGTCCACATCCGTCTCCTGTATAACAAGCATTAAATGTGTCGGTCTGGTTTGTGTTCTGTTTGAGAGCCACATTCCGACCCCCGCCAATGTAGATGGAGCAGATATTTGCAACTATCGTCCCTTTAATCCATAATTTGTTAATCAGACCAGCCCCAGAGCGAAAGACATCAATCTCGTGCTACATGAGGCAGAACCATTTAGTTTTACCGTGAAACTGTCCGGAACTGTTAAGTCATTCACATAAATCCTAAATTACGGAACAATTTCATATAATTTGTACATCGACATTACAGGACAATTTCACATAATTTGTACATCGACATTACAGGACAATTTCACATAATTTGTACATCGACATTGCTAACCAATTACACATAATTTGTACAGATCTATGACAAATCCCCAACACTTGAAGATGGAATTTATTCCTCATCTTCTCTCTACCGTGCATCAGTTAAATCGGCTTGGATGCGTCGTGTCACTAGTTTACGGCATAAGCGCGGTATCTGAGCCTTTCGGCCCGACATATCCATCTTCAGCATAACTAAGAATTGGATAAATGCCGCACCGATTTTTTTTTAAAATTCTCTAGTACACGTGCTTTACATGCAATTGTACATACTTTCGACGCGTAAGATTATGTTGTTTTTTTTTTTAATTTACGTTACATTATAATTAATTGATTAGCTTATGCAATTTTTGTTTTCCAAATTACGTTATATTATAATTAATTGGTGACTTTTATGTCATTTGTTTCCATTACGTTGTATTACAATTAATTAATGAGTTTATGTACCTTTTTTCCCAATTACGTTACAAAATAATTAATTGATGGGTTTTATGTAATTTGTTGTCACCACGTTACATTATAATTAACTAATTAGTTTCCGTAATTTTTTTTTTTTTTTTTTTTTGCAATTACTTTACAGTATAATTTATTGATTAGTTTATGTAATTTTATTTTCTAAACATTGTAATTAATTGACGAATTTATGTATCTTTTCCTATGCACTAAATTAATTGATAAGTTTGAGTAACATTCCTTATAATTAAGCGACACTTTTGTGCACATTATTCCAGCCGGTAATTAATATAAATACTCAGAGACATTAAGATCTTGTATTAACGTTTAAGCTAATGAACCTTTGTTATGACCTTTCCTACCACGTACCAGGTCAAAGTATCCTTAAATTGGTCTACCATTTGACGTAAAAAAAAAAAAGTAAAGTATTCCCTTCACGCCAAGTGGCGTGTAGGGAAATATGGTGTTAGTGACCCTATATTTTACAGACCTTACGAGCCGAGGTGTGCGTGGCCGTGCGGCTAAAACCATTGTTCCACTGGCTGGAAAGCCAGCGTAGGGTGTTCGAAGTACAGAAAGGATTTTTTTTCTATCGAGGGTGAAATAAAAATCCCGAGTCGCACACGTAGTGGCGACTGCGACTGCTTGACCCTCTGGTTCTATCGTTGCCCCCCGACATACACCAGAAATGTACTATGTGTCGTAAAGAAGATAGTTTTTCAGCACATAATTTTTGGGGTAATGTGATCGGTAATACGCCCGTGCTGCTTTACTTTCCCAGAAAATATCCGGTACCCATTTTAAGGCTGGTTGAACCCGGAAGCCGTCGGTTGGGATCGAACCCTACCCCTTGTCCTTTGTAGTCCAGTTCACTTAACCATTTGACGTAAATAAGTAAAATGCCCTGTCACGCCAACCCCTGTATAGGGAGGGAATATGGGTGTTAGAGACCATAATTTTTATAGACCGTGATTTTTTGCGGTAATGTGGTTGGCTTTACTTTCCCATAAAAAAAAAAAATGCAGGTATCCATTTAAGGCTGAGTGAACCCGAAAGGGTGAAACTCTTGTCTTTTGTGATCCTGTTTACGAACCACTGAACTATAGCCCTCCCTACTATTTGAAGTGAATCCAAACAAAAGGGGGGACTTTATTATTTGTCAATAGAAGTGAGAAAGAGAGTTTATCGGTGCTAAATAGAACCAATTCTGACCTATGGATGCGAATCATGGATAGTAGACAAACAAATGAAAAGACGACTAGAGGCCACAGAAATGGGATTTCTCAGAAGAATATTGAAAGTCCCCTGGATAGCTAAAAAGACCAATGAGCAAAGAGGCCAACACTAAAACTGAGCTCCTAAAAAACATCAGAAAGAAACAATCAATATTTTTTGAGCACATCATGAGAAGAGGAAAGTTGGAATACTTGGTTACAACTGCCAAAAAAAAGGAAAGAGAGATTGCGGACGACAAAGAGAGAAATAATGGATAGCGTGGTGTCATGGCATGGAAAACAGTCAACAACAGAACTGATACGATGCACTGTAGATAGACGATTGTGGAAAGACATGATCGCCTACGCCAACCTGTAGGCACATGATGATGATGATTTGTGCCCACTATTAATTTACGTTTTCTTTCATACAAATAAATATTGCATTATTTAAAAAATTAATTATGAAATTTGTGTTATGGTTAACAGTTGTTAACTAAGTGATTATCAATGGTGGATTGCAGTTGTTCAGATTAATTGTTCCCCGTCCTTAGCGTTCCCATAATTGATGTCCATCCTGTTTCTACTTCGCTGCTGTCTTCCGTTTATTTCCTCCCACGATTACTCCAATATATATCGTGAAGCTTGTATTATTAGTGAGAAGTTTTGGTTGTCTCAACACCCCCCCCCCTTCCCCACCACCAAAAAATAATTCATTTATTTAAAAAATAAATAAATAAAAGTGAATCTGTCTAAATAGTAAGCCTCAAGAAAAAAACATTCGTTTTAAAAAAATGTGTTTAAAATAAATGTGGTCACAAAAAAAAAGAGATCAAAATTTGTTCCCAGCTAAAAATCTATTTTAAAATATCTTCACAGAAAAATTGTTCAAACGGTTCTTTACCAGAAAAAAAAATTATTAAAAAATTCGTTACCAGGAACATCTATATAATAAGATCTGTTCCCAGAAACATCTATCAAATAAGATCTGTTCCCAGAAACATCTATCAAATAAGATCTGTTCCATGAAACATCTATCAAATAAGATCTGTTCCCAGAAACATCTATCAAGCAAGATCTGTTCCCAGAAACATCTATCAAATAAGATCTGTTCACAGAAACATATATCAAATAAGATCTGTTCCATGAAACATATATCAAATAAGATCTGTTCCATGAAACATATATCAAATAAGATCTGTTCCCTGAAACATCTATCAAATAAGATCTGTTCCCTGAAACATCTATCAAATAAGATCTGTTCACAGAAACATATATCAGAAAAGATCTGTTCCATGAAACATATATCGAATAAGACCTGTTCCCTGAAATATCTATCAAATAAGATCTGTTCCATGAAACATCTATCAAATAAGATCTGTTCCCTGAAACATCTATCAAATAAGATCTGTTCCATGAAACATCTATCAAATAAGACCTATTCACAGAAATATATATCAAATAAGATCTGTTCACAGAAACATTTCTTTAAAAAGTGTGTTCCCAGAATAATCTATATTTAAAAATTTCTTTCACAGAAAATTCTATTCTAAAAATTCGCCAATCCATTCATGAATTTATTTAGAACGATTCAGCGATGTATTTAACACATATGTTACACATACTAGTGACAATGTATGGATGAATGACTTGTTGTCACGGCTGAGTTGTTTCTTTAGCTGGCGTATGTTTGACTGATGGTACATGTATTAATGTGCGATTGTTGCTGTGCCTGACGTCACGCAGAGATCTAGGGATAACAGGTCATAGTTACGACCCCTAATAATGTTTTTATTGTGTTATTATGACTCATATTTCGAGCGCGAGTGTCATAGTTACGACCCCTAATAATGTTTTTATCGTGTTATCATGACTCATATTTCGAGCGCGAGTGTCATAGTTACGACCCCTAATCATGTTTTTATCGTGTTATCATGACTCATATTTCGAGCGCCAGTAAACATATCATGCTGTGGTGTTAGATCATGAACGTTGCTGGTTTCATTTACTTAGTCCCCAGGCCTACAAAGATGCCGTGTTTGTGTCCCCTCACAAGTTTATGGGCGGCCCACAGACTCCAGGTAACTATCTCCTTCCTTCCTTCCTTCCTTCCTTCCTTCCTTCCTTCCTTCCTTCCTTCCTTCCTTCCTTCCTTCCTTCCTTCCTTCCTTCCTTCCTTCCTTCCTTCCTTCCTTCCTTCCTTCCTTCCTCCCTCCCTCCCTCCCTTCCTTCCTTCCTTCACTCCTTCCATTACTCCTTCTTTTCTTTCTTTCTCTCCTACCTTCTTTTCCTTCTCTCCTACCTTCCTTCCTTCATTCCCTTTCCTTCCTTCCTTCCTTCCTTCCTTCCTTCCTTTCTTCACTCCTTCCTTCCTTCCATCACTCCTTCTTTCCTTTCTTTCTCTCCTACCTTCCTTTCTTTCTCTCCCTCCTTCCTTCCTTCCTCCATCTTTTATTTCCTCCCTTCTTTCCTTCACATTTATGCCTTCCCTTTTTAATCACAAATGGACACAACAGCTCAAGGTCGCTAAACTTGTGGCGTCCTTTAAAACAACAGATTGCATCTACTCTGCAAAATCATTGGCCATCCTTCTCAGTGCCTCGCAAGTCTGGCTCACACTATTCATAATTGTTTTTTTCGTATAATGCGCTCCGGTAAACTGTTTTTAACACTTTACTCTTAATTTCAACTTGATAAATATAAATCAATCTTTAACTATTAAAAAATAAAAAACAAATCTTTTAAAACATCACCGAGATGCCAGGCCTACAAATTAATGGGAAGATAATCAATAACCTAAGATATGCTGACGATACTGTACTACTAGCAGAAAATCCTAAAGATCTACAATACTTACTTAATGAAATAAACATGACAAGCAAGAAATATGGACTAGATATGAATATCAAAAAGACTAAAACTATGATCATAAACCAAAAAAAAAATACTCAAAAGCCACAAGTTGATATCAAAATTTAAGGAATAGACCTGGAGATAGTTCAGAACTACAACAACCTTGGACATACTATAACTAGTGATGGAAAATGTACAACTGAAATAAACAAAAGAATAGGAATGGCAAAAAGTAATTTTAATATCATGAAGAATATACTAACATCAAAACAAATAACACCAGGGCTAAAACTAAGAATAGCAAAATGTTATTTCTTCTCAACATTTCTATATGGTGAAGAAACATGAACATTAGACAAGAAAACAGAACAGAAAATTAAAGCCTTTGAAATTTGGATATATAGAAGAATATGTAGAATTGGATGGAATGAAAAGAAAACAAACGACGAAGTCTTAAAACAACTAAAAATGAAAAGAGAACTACTAAACACAATTCAAACAAGACAAATGCGATTTTTGGGTCATGTTAAAAGACACAACAGCCTACTAAAAGTAATCCTGGAGGGGAAAATACAAGGTAAAAGAGGCAGAGGCAGACAAAGACTAACATGGACAAGCAACATCAAAAGATGGACAGACCAGCCTATGACAACCTGCACCATCAAAGCAAGAGACAGAGCGGAATGGCGCTCCATGGTAGTAACCTTCGATGCGGAGATGGCACTCGATGATGATGATGAAATATAAAAGTGAAGCAAAAAGTAGATGTTCCCACCAAGCCCTTCTAGGCGCGTGAGGCATGTGTTGTTAGTGACCATACTTTTCTATGACCACTGCACATTTTTTTTGGGTCATGTGTTCGGTAGCACGCCAGGTTGCCAGTAAATATAACGCAAGTTAATAATGTAATTGGATAAATCTATTCGATAAATTAAGTACATAACAGCTCTAGAATATACTCTCTTGGTAAATTACAATAAATGACCAAGAAAAGAAACAGTTGACACATTTACATAGTTCGGACATTGCCATCTGTCGTCTACTTTCATCTTTTCTCCTTCCTCATGTGCCTTTCAGCGTCGAGGAGAGATATAGTGTGCGGCCTTTAGCTCTTCTGTTTGCCTTGGCTGCTGTTCTGTCCTGGTGTTTCTAATATTCCATATCTTTTTTAGGGCTCTGCCCTTGGATATGGTGTTCACGGAACCCTCACGGTGGAGACAAGCTGAAGCAATGAGCAAACATAAACAAGGGCTCTAGACGCAAGGACAAGAAGAAAAATTAACAGGAAGCAATATAAGTGACAAGATCAGAAATTAAGAACTTAGAAAAAAGTGAGCTAGGAATAATTCCCGCCACAGAATACATAAAGAAACAACAGACAGAATGGTTTAGTCATGTGATAAGACAGAAAGATAAAACACCTCAGTAAGCCTTCGATAAACACTGCGAGAACACCAGACTTAAGGGTGGACCACGAAAAAGATGAATTGATGAAATATTAGAAATGCCATTAAACATAACAGCAGGAGAGGCCAATATAAGAGCAAAAAATAATATCTCCCCACGACACTGAAAGGCAAACGATGAAGGAAAGAAGAAGGAAACACAAATAATTAATTTTCTTATATGCAGAATCAACGTTTGTCTTGGATCATACATTTGTTGAAGGAAACGAAAGAGCCTACAGACTGGCTGGTTTGTCCATCATTTAAGGACAGCTATAGGACAGATATCATTAACGTGGTCAGAGAGATGGACAGGAAGAAGGACTTTGAAAGAAATGAATCTGTGTCACTAGTGTTCGCGCGCTGATGTGCATTTTGAGATGAGAGGCGGGGCAACTATGGATGTGTCCAAAATGTACTGATGATAGCCTTAAAATAGCGTTATGTTTAGTCTGTGTTTGTTTGTTTGTTTCTTTCTTTTTCTTTGTTTGTTTGTTTGTTTCTTTCTTTTTCATTGTTTATTTGTCTGTTTGTTTGTTTGTTTCTTTTTCTTTGTTTGTTTCTTTCTTTTTCAATGTTTATTTGTTTATTTCTTTGTTTGTTTTTTTTCTTTCCTTCTTTCTTTTCTTTGTTTGCTTTTTTTGTTTGTTTGTTTCTTTGTTTGTTTGTTTTTTTTTCTTTCTTTCTTTTTTTTCTTTCTTTCTTTTTCTTTGTTTTTTTTTCTTTCATTCTTTCTATTTTTTCATTGTTTGTTTGTTTCGTTATTTCTGTCTTTCTTCCTATTTTTGTTTGTTTGTTTGTTTCTTTCTTTCTTTTTCTTTGTTTGTTTGTTTGTTCTTTCTATCTTTCTTTCTATTTTTTCTTTCTTTGTTTCATTCTTTCTTTCTTTCATTCTATTTTTTCTTTGTTTGTTTCTTTTTCTTCCTTTGTTTGTTTGTTTCTTTCTATCTTTTGGCACTCGACAACTACAATTCTCCACCGCTTGCCCTTTAAAAGGACATCGAGTGAGCGTTGTGTGGTAGTTTACAACAAAGCTGTGACATTTACGTCTATTGCCTTAAAACATCTAACTTCAACACGAATTTTGTCGAGTACCGGGGTTTTATTTTTTAACTTTAATGTCGGTTGATGAAACTTTTCTGTTAGCTGAATCACTAACTTCTTGTTGTGCCTGGACTGCCACGTATCCATGTCTCCCTCTACCAGGTGTCCTGATCGCCAAGCGAGAGCTCTTCAACAACTCTGTCCCCCATGGATTAGGTGGTGGCACTGTCGTTTTCGTGAGTTCATAGTTTGTGTAAATTATGTATTGATGTAAGATTACAGTTTGTGTAAATTATGTATTGATGTAAGATTACAGTTTGTGTAAATTATGTATTGATGTAAGATTACAGTTTGTGTAAATTATGTATTGATGTAAGATTACAGTTTGTGTAAATTATGTATTGATGTAAGATTACAGTTTGTGTACATTATGTATTGATGTAAGATTACAGTTTGTGTAAATTATGTATTGATGTAAGATTACAGTTTGTGTACATTATGTATTGATGTAAGATTACAGTTTGTGTAAATTATGTATTGATGTAAGATTACAGTTTGTGTAAATTATGTATTGATATAAGATTACAGTTTGTGTAAATTCTGTATCGATGTAAGATTACAGTTTGTGTAAATTCTGTATTTATTTAAGAAAATAGTTTGTCTAAATTCTGTATTTATGCAAGATAACTGTGTAATATATATATATATATATATACACTGTATATATATATATATATATATATATATATATATATATATATATATATATATATATATATATGTGTAAGATAACTGTGTAAATTCTGGATTTATGTATGATAACAGCTTGTGTACAAACATCTTGTGTACATTGTGTATTTATGTAACATAACAGTTTTATGTAAATTTTAAGTTTCATTCTAAAATTTCTTCTTTAAAACCTTACTCACAGCCCGTACAAACCCCCCCCCCCCCCTTTTTTTTTTTTCCTAAACACTCAGCAATACAACCTGTGGGCTACCGAACAATAACCAACCACCCAGCCTCTCGTTTTCTCTTTTTCTTTCTCTCTCTCTTTCTTGTTTCCTCTTTCGTTATCACTCTCTTTCTCTCTCTCTCTCTCTCTCATTCACTTACATAATGAAACCAAAAAATTAAAATTCAGAACGAATGAGACGAGTGGAGTTTAAAAAAACCCGCAATATTAAAAAAAACAAACAATGTCAGCAGGAATGTGTACTTACCTTAACTTCATCAAAATCTAAACAAGCTAACCAAACCAGCAGTGGCCACGTCTCTTCTTCTTATACTTTTCAGCTCCCTGAGGAGCATAGGTCTTCAATAAACACTTTCCAAGTCGTTCTGTTTTTTGCCATTCTTTTAAGATCATTCCATGTCTTCCCCATCATCTTCATCTCTGCTTCTATCTGTCGTCTCCAAGAATGCATTGGTCTACTCTTTGTCTGTTACCCTGGGGATTCCAAAAAAGGGCCTGTTATGTAATACTCTCTGTTTGCTTCCGTAGTGTGTGTCCTATCCATCGTCATCGTCTTCGCTGTATCTCTTTGTCACCTGGTATTTGACTGGTACATTTCCATAATTCTATGTTAGTGATTTGGTCCTGCCATTTCCATCCTTTTATTCTGTGTAAGCATCCATTAATGAATGTCTGTATCTTCATGATTGTCAATTTTGTTGTTCTCCATGTTTCACAGCCATATAATAGGACTGACTTAACATTGGAGTTGACAATTTTTATTTTTGCTATTAACCTAATTTCTTTTGACTTCCATATGTTTCCCAGTGCAACAAAATCTCCTCATGCTTTTGATATCCTTATTTTGGTATCATTTTCTGTTCCTCTCTCTTTAACTATATTACTACCCAGATATATGTAAGATTGTACGTCCAGTAGAGGTATTTCTCCTAATTTTATTTGGTTATTGCCAACTGCATTAATTCTCACAATGTTGGTCTTATCTCTATTAATTTTCAGTCCTAGCTGTTGTGATCTTTCATCAAGTATGTTCATTTTATCCTGCACCTGTTGATTGCTAGTGGCCACGTGTCTAACCCTAATAGTGTCGGGAGACAAATAATAATAAAGAAAATATCATTATGGAGGGGGGAACCTACCGAGGCGACAGGTCAGCGAGTCATTTCAGGGGAAGAGGTATGTTTTCAACACTCGGAAACAAATCACAAATAACCAACCACTGAAAAAAAAAAAAAAAACGAAGAACAAAGAACAGCCTGAAATGGGATCGAACGCAGTGCCTTGCCAGGAGAGAGTATGCAACACGGTACACGGCCAACTTAAGCAACCTAAAAAGATTTCTATAATTGGCGATGTCTTTCGTTGCAAACAGGACGAAACAACACTGATGTGGTTTCCTGTAGTATCATCATCATATGCTATATCGCTTGCCGTAGGCGATCATGTCCTTCCACAATCTTCTATCAACAGTGCATCGTATCAATTCTGTTGTTGACAGTTTTCCATGTCATGGGCTCCCTTTTTGTGTTGGCCTCTTTGAGCATTTCCTCATTGGTCTTTTCAGCTGTCATGGGATATTTCAAAATTCTTCGGAGAAATCCCACCTCTGTGGCCTCTAATCGTCTCTTCATTTGTTTGTCTACTGTCCATAATTCGCATCCATAGGTCAGAATTGGCTATAAATTGTTGTTTAGACAAGATAAATAATAATAATGATAAATGAATATTAATGTGAATAGTATCTTTCTGAGGCGACAGATCGCCGTATTATTGCAGGCAGAGAGGTATGTTTACAGCACTGAGAAAAAAATGCACAAATATTCAACAACAGGAAAAAAAAGAACAATAGACAGCCATAACTTGTGTGTCTGCAGGTGAGGAGGACAGCTCACAGGTACTTGAGTAACGTTGAGGAGAGAGAGGAAGGAGGTACCCCTGCTATTGTCGAGTCTATCAGGGCGGGTCTGGCTTTAAGCTGAAGGCGGCCTTCACAGCAAGCTTTATACTGGCACGTGAGAGAGAGATGATGAGGTGAGTTGTCAATCAAAAGGGGGGAGGAGCCATTATGGGAATGCACGATAGGTTTGGTTTCTGGGGGGAAGTAAAGGTGGGGTCAGAGTAGTCGTCAATGACGTTGTGGTGGGGAGGGCTGGGGGAATTGACTATATCGCTGGGGAATGGGGCGCGGGATTTTATTGACTTTGCAGTCAATTATTGCCCTAATCATTTATCACATGTTTACAGTTTTATCTTATCTACTTTAGCTACTTATCTACCGTTTTATCTTATCTACTCTATCTATATCTATCTCTATTTATATCTATCTATATCTATCTCTATTTATATCTTTTATTATTCTACTATATGTAGCACATCACTCTTTCGTTTCATCAGTTCATCTCTTATCCCTCTGTTTATTTTTCCTTGATTGATGTGCCACGCTCATCCTAGATGTAGTAGGTTTTATCTTTATTTCGTTGTTCGTTTGTATTGTTCTCGTTTTCTAAAGAACGCCGCAGGTAAGCCGAAACGCCAGTATTTTGTTGTGTCCCTTTTTTGTAAAGCTGTCACCATACCTTGTAGGAGTGTACGTTACACCCCACTACTAGCAGCTTTACAGCAGCACTGCAATTATTTGCCTGTTCCCTACTTATCTACTTTTGTGTTGATCTTCACGCATCGTTGTTGCAATACAACCCACAGGTGGGCGGTCTTCTACAACTAGTAAAAAAAAAGTAAAGTACCCCCGTCACGCCAAGTGGCGTATAGAGAAATATGGTGTTAGTGACCCTATATTTTACAGACCTTCAGCACATGATTTTTGGGGTAATGAGGTCGGTATTACGCCCGTGCTGCTTTACTTTCCCAGAAAAATCTTCCGGTACCCATTTAAGGCTGGGTGAACCCGGAAGTCGTCGGTTGGGATCGAAACCTACCCCTTGTCCTTCGTAGTCCAGTACACTAACCACTGAGTTATCGCGGCTCCCATCTTCTACAGCTATTCTCTCATTTTTAGCGTTCAACCGTTAAGTGGGCGCGGTTGCGCTGTGTCGCTAGTGAACGACCAAGACGTGACATGTAGGCCCGACACATCCGTCTTCGACTTGTATATTTTTGTTTAACAAATTTTATTCCGGCAACGGTCATTTTCTGGCCTATTTTTCCATGTTTTTAACTGCATGTGGTTCTTTAACGTGCGCAAGTGCACACGGAACCTACTCTTTTTCTCTATTTCTGGAGACCCACTACTCAGAGACCCACTACTCAGAAACCCACTACTCAGAGACCCACGAAAAAAAAAACGGATTCAGTTTTGAAAAATTTCAACCGTTTATTGTGGGCGTTGAACCAGGAACATTCAGCTTCATATGCCGATGTCTTACTACTAGGCCACACCGTCCCCGACTTCAACTACTATTTGGGCTACACTACCAACTCTCCCAGACACTTGTACCTGGTTCCGGTTTGCTTCATTCCAACTTTCGGTTTAATTTCAAACTTAAAATGTAACTGCCGTCTGTCCCATCTAAGCAGCGATGGCTGAATCACTGAATGGTTTGCGCGTCTTCAACTGGTCAAATGGAGCAGGGTTTAATTCCAATCATCATGTGCCATATCGGTTGGCATTGTCGATTATATTCGTCCACACCTTTCTATCCACAGTACATCGTATCAGTTCTGTTCACTGTTTTCCATGCCCTGACGCTAAGCTATTTAGTAGTTTCTCTCTTTGTCATCCACGATCTTTCTTTCCCCGTATTTTGCCAGTTGTAACCAAGTATTCTAACTTTCCTCTTCTCTCATGATGTGCCCTAAAAAAAATGTGATTGTTTCTTATAGATGTTTTTAGGAACCCTAATTTTTGTGTTGGTGGCCTCTTTGAGAGTTTCCTCGTTTCAGGATTGCTGTTTCACCCCTGACTACCGAAATTACTGTTTTTATGTATTTGGAAGAGAACAGCTGGAATATATTGCGACAGCTGGGAAAATTGAGGGATGACGAGATAGAGGAAAGCAAATAAAAAGGATACTAGACACCTTAAGAGAATGGATCGGCAGAAAGTTAACAACAGAAATGATAAATAGCAGTCGAGATCAAAACTTGTGTAGATACATGACACCTACGCCAGCAGGCACGGTACTTGATGATGATGACTAGGATTACTCTGTTACCAACGACTATCAGCATTTCTGTTTAATGTTTCGACTACCATAATTACTGTTTCCCCCTGACTACCATAATTACTGTTTCCCCCTGACTACCATAATTACTGTTGCCCTCTGACTACCATAATTACTGTTTCCCCCTGACTACCATAATTACTGTTGCCCTCTGACTACCAGAATTACTGTTTTCCCCCGACTAACAGAATTGCTGTTTCCCCCTGACTACTAGAATTACTGTTTCCCCGACTACCAGAATTACTGTTTCCCCCTGACTACCATAATTACGGTTTCCCCTGACTACCAGAATTACTGTTTTACCAAGCCATTTTACTAGAGCCGAAACGTTCCCACATAAAATAAATCAACATTCTCGATATTGACGAATGATGCTTATGACCGAGGCCAGGTCGAGGATCAAATGTTAGTTGTGTACCTACAGAGCACAATAGTTAGCACTGTCACCTGTAGTACAAATATTAATAGAGAGAAACTGACGGCTGAAGATAGCACCAGCGCTTTGACATCAGAACACCTGCTGCGGATATGTCAATTTGATAGGAAGATATTGAGCAACAAAATACCGCAACATATTTGAATAAATGAAATGTTTATTTATTACATTGATAATCAACTATTAAATACTAAATGTAAATATATCATCGTTATCATCAGGTGCCATCTCCGCAACGAAGGTTGGATACAATGGAACACCATTCTGCTCTGTCTCATGCCTTGATGGTGCATGTTGTGTTAGGTTGATTTATCCATCTTTTGATGTTACTCGTCCATGTTAGTCTTGGTCTAACTCTGCCTCTTTTACCTTTAGAATTTTCCCCTCCAAGATTACTTTTAGTAGGCTGTTGTGTAGGCTTTAACATGCCCCAACAATTGCATTTGTCTTGTTTGAATTGTTCTTAGTAATTCTCTTTTTATTTTTAGTTGTTTTAAGACTTCATCATTTGTTTTCTTTTCTTTCGATCAAATTCTACCTATTCTTCTATATATCCACATTTCAAAAGCTTCAATTCTCTGTTCTGTTTTCTTGTCTAATATCCATGTTTCTGCACCAGATAGGAATATTGAGAAGATGTAACATTTTGCTATTCATAATTTTAGCCTTGGTGTTATTTGTTTTGATATTAGTATATTTGTACATTTATATATAAACTTTCAATTTTTGTATCTCTCGATCCCGCTTCACGAGATAGACTAGCAAAAGCGGCGTGGTCTCACTTGCCTGGTCTAGTCATTCTTGGTAACCTCAATGTGGATCGTCTCCCAATTTTCTCCATGTTGTTTGTGAACAAAGACACAGGTCGCCTGCTTCATCACGACTTTGTCGCCATGATTCTCAATGACGTCTTTGGCCTCCAGGTTCGCAGCGGTTGTGCCTGTGCAGGGCCCTATGGGATGGTGAGTACACGGCGTGGCCAGTTTTTTGTTTTTTTTTAACCATAAAAGTTTGTACCAATTTTTTTTTCATAAAAATGTGTACCAATTTTTTTATTTTTCATAAAAGTGTGTACCAATTTTTGTTTTCGTAGAAACTACGTTTGATTTTATTGGGTCTTCAAACAGAGCGATATCACCATGGCAAGGTCGGAGGACATCAGGCTGGTTAAGATCACATTTAACCTCCCAGTGGAAAAAATCGAGATGCGCAGTTTGTTGTCCATGAGGGGCTGAAGATCGAGTTATACAGTTGGTTATGAAGAGGCAAAGATCGAGTTATACAGTTGGTTATGAAGAGGCAAAGATCGAGTTATACAGTTGGTTATGAAGAGGCAAAGATCGAGTTATACAGTTGGTTATGAAGAGGCAAAGATCGAGTTATACAGTTGGTTATGAAGAGGCAAAGATCGAGTTATACAGTTGGTTATGAAGAGGCAAAGATCGAGTTCGGTCGACTATGATGAGACATATCGAACTAGACAATGAGACATATCGAACTAGACAATGAGACATATCGAACTAGACAATGAGACATATCGAACTAGACAATGAGACATATCGACTAGACAATGAGACATATCGAACTAGACAATGAGACATATCGAACTAGACAATGAGACATATCGAACTAGACAATGAGATAGTTAGAAACAACACCAAGTATCTCAGAAAGTACTTCCTGTCAATATGACTGATAGACGGCAGGAACCGTTGAGGCTCAGTCTGAAAAGTGTTCCTTGTTGCTGTTTCCTCATGTTCCAAGTCCAGGTTGATGCTGGAGCTACTGAGTTATGTGCACTGTGCACACCGTGAGCTGTGCGTTTCGTCCGTTATTATCGTGTTTCGATATTCCGATTACTTGCGCTGAATGATGATATCGTTGTGTATGTGTTATTATTACTGCTACTATTTATGTTATTATTACTACTACTGTATGTGTTATTATTACTGCTACTGTATGTGTTATTATTACTGCTACTGTTTGTGTTATTATTACTGCTACTGTTTGTGTTATTATTACTGCTACTGTTTGTGTTTTTATTACTGCTACTGTTTGTGTTATTATTACTGCTACTGTTTGTGTTATTATTACTGCTACTGTATGTGTTATTATTACTGTTACTATTTGTGTTATTATTACTGCTACTGTATGTGTTATTATTACTGCTACTGTATGTGTTATTATTACTGCTACTGTTTGTGTTATTATTACTGCTACTGTTTGTGTTATTATTACTGCTACTGTTTGTGTTATTATTACTGCTACTGTTTGTGTTTTTATTACTGCTACTGTTTGTGTTATTATTACTGCTACTGTTTGTGTTATTATTACTGCTACTATTTGTGTTATTATTACTGCTACTGTTTGTGTTATTATTACTGCTACTTTTTGTGTTATTATTACTGCTACTGTTTGTGTTATTATTACTGCTACTGTTTGTGTTATTATTACTGCTACTATTTGTGTTATTATTACTGCTACTATTTGTGTTATTATTACTGCTACTATTTGTGTTATTATTACTGCTACTATTTGTGTTATTATTACTGCTACTATTTGTGTTATTATTACTGCTACTATTTGTGTTATTATTACTGCTACTGTTTGTGTTATTATTACTGCTCCTATTTGTGTTATTATTACTGCTACTATTTGTGTTATTATTACTGCTACTATTTGTGTTATTATTACTGCTAATTCGTGTGTTATTATTACTGCTACTGTTTGTGTTATTATTACTGCTACTGTTTGTGTTATCATTACTGCTACAGTTTGTGTTATTATTACTGCTACTGTTTGTGTTATTGTTACTGCTACTATTTGTGTTATTATTACTGCTTCTATTTGTCTTAATATTGTTTGTGCTGTTGTTGGTTTCGTTGTTGACGTTGTTATTGATATTTCTGTCTTCAAGGACTTGATGGGAATGTCGGAGAAGATGGGAGAAGTGTACGAGAGATTGATTGTGGTCAACCCAGATAATGAGGACGCTGAGAGCACCGAGTCCAACAAGAAGGAGGCGTGCCACGTTCACGCCAGTAATGGCTCCGACACAAGTCAGTCATGCTACAGTGGTGCCAAAAATATTATATTCAAGTATGTGGGCGGAGTTATCTGTCACAAAAATGTCTTCATTTTTATTGGCTCTAGCTTCATAGAGTAGGACGCACATAATCCAATCAGATTCCTTGCTCACACGTAAGCTGGTCAACGCTATCCACCCGATCACAGTGAAGTTGTCTACGTATTCTTTTCTTCTTCTTTCAACTCCTTATGGAGCATAGGTTTCTTTCTTCAACAAAAACTTTCCAAGCCGTTCTGTTTCTTGCTATTCCTTTAAGATGATTCCTTGTCTCCATATTCATATCTGATTCCATTTGTCTTCCCCTAGACTATTTTGGTCTTCCACTTTGTCTCTTCTATCCTGAGGATTTAGAAAAAAAGTAATCATCACGTAATGCTCTCCCTTGACTTCCGTAGTGTGTGTCCTTTCCAGAGCCATCTTCTTCGTTGTATCTCTTTGTCCGCTGGTATTTGACTGGTACTTTCCAATAATTCTATTTTAGTGATTTTGTCCTGCCATTTCCATCCTTTTATTCTGAGCAAGCTTCCATTAATGAGGGTCTGTATCTTTGTGATTGCCATTTTTGTTGTTCTCCATGTTTCACAGCCATGTGATAGGACTGATTTAACATTGGAGTTGAACATTTTTATTTTTGTATTTAAGTAAAGTTGTCTACTATCTAATATGTCACATTATTTTCTTTTTTAATTTATTATAATTAAATGTAGTTTAATCTAATTATTGTTAGTGGATTCTCTTTATTTTTTTGTTAATGTGTGTACATTCTATCCTCCTTTTACTTGTCTTTCTGTGAGAGCGTATTAAATGGCAGCATGCGAATTTGAAGATTTGGCACAATAAACCGATGGTTTAATTAGCTCAGTTCTCCAGTTTTATTTCTGTCTATTGTCAGTATTTGTCTATGTCTTTACTTTGAACTAGCGTCATAGTAGTTAAGCCATTCCCATATCCGCTCCGACGTCCGTTCCAGCAACCATAAAAATGGTAGTCTTCTGATTATTTCTGCTCTGCATTTATTGAACGTTTCGCGTTCTCTTCTACTGAGGATGCCTGTCCTGCTTTCATAACCCGTGGCACACCGTTCCCACCATTCCTCCGTGGAACCACCGTTCACACCATTCCTCCGTGGAACCACCGTTCCCACCATTCCTCCGTGGCACACCGTTCCCACCATTCCTCCGTGGCACCACCGTTCCCACCATTCCTCCGTGGCACCATCGTTCCCACCATTCCTCCGTGGCACATCGTTCCCACCATTCCTCCGTGGTACCACCGTTCCCACCATTCCTCCGTGGCACAACGTTCCCACCATTCCTCCGTGGTACCACCGTTCCCACCATTCCTCCGTGGTACCACCGTTCCCACCATTCCTCCGTGGCACCACCGTTCCCACCATTCCTCCGTGGTATTACCGTTCCCACCATTCCTCCGTGGCACCACCGTTCCCACCATTCCTCCGTGGTACCACCGTTCCCACAATTCCTCCGTGGCACCACCGTTCCCACCATTCCTCCGTGGTACCACCGTTCCCACCATTCCTCCGTGGTACCACCGTTCCCACCATTCCTCCGTGGTACCACCGTTCCCACCATTCCTCCGTGGCACCACCGTTCCCACCATTCCTCCGCGGCACCACCGTTCCCACCATTCCTCCTCGGCACCACCGTTCCCACCATTCCTCCGCGGCACCACCGTTCCCACCATTCCTCCGTGGAACCACCGTTCCCACCATTCCTCCGTGGAACCACCGTTCCCACCATTCCTCCGTGGCACCACCGTTCCCACCATTCCTCCGTGGAACCACCGTTCCCACCATTCCTCCTTGGCACCACCGTTCCCACCATTCCTCCGTGGAACCACCGTTCCCACCATTCCTCCTTGGCACCACCGTTCCCACCATTCCTCCGTGGCACCACCGTTCCCACCATTCCTCCTTGGCACCACCGTTCCCACCATTCCTCCGTGGCACCACCGTTCCCACCATTCCTCCGTGGAACCACCGTTCCCACCATTCCTCCGCGGAACCACCGTTCCCACCATTCCTCAAATTGACCGACTTATAGAGCAGGCATGTTCCGCTGCTGAATTGAAGAGTGTGTACTTCGCAGAGAGTGGGTACACCTACTTGATTGGGTGGGGGGGGGAGGGTGGCTGGGTAGTCTAGAGGTACCACGTCGGCCCAAGGACAGTAAGGACTTGGGTTCAAAGCCACCGGAATGTGATGATTTTTAAAATAAAAATGAACAATTAATCAGTGGTTTCTTTATGAAGTTACCATTCCCTGATCTCTTGAGTATTGAGATCCGACATCTAGATCGCTCGGATAACGACAATAAACATAGACCTCGTGTGCAATCGCGCACGTTAAAGATGCATTGACAATTAAAATAAAAAGTGCCATAAATATGGCCGCTGCCCAGGCAAAATTGTCAGAAAGAAACCTACCCACTACGTGGACTCCATGCCGTGCTGCGAAGTTCGTGCACGTAGAGAACGATTCTCATCGGATTTTCTGGAGATTCTCGAGATTGATATCGGAACACCTATGGGTTCGTCCGGTGTGCAGTGATGATGATCCTAACAACAAACAAAATTGACTTGTCTCACGTCAATAGCCCAACTGTGGATAAATGTGCTGTGTCGTGGGGTACGGGTTCGATCCTGCTTTGGGCAGTCTATTGTTCTTTGCTTTTTTTCTGCTGTTGATTATTTGTGAATATTTTTGTTTCCCGAGTGTTGTAAACATACCTCTTCCCCTGAAACGTTTCGCTTAACAAAGTTGGCACCAGCTCCCTCACTGAAATTGAACAACTCGCCCAGAACAGAGACGTGTGGTGAGATACAATGCGGGTACTGTGCAAGGTCTGATTCTAGATAACAAAGATCGCCAGGCTCTGAGAATCTATCTAGAATTTCTGCTCTATGTGACGTATTCGGCTCGAAAGAACAATAGACAGACAGACGGACGGACGGACTGACGGACTGACAGACGGACGGACGGACAGATAGGCAGGCAGGTAGGTATGAAGGTAGTTAGGTAGATAGTTATGTAGGTAGGTAGATAGGTAGGATACAGAAGTGTTGGTTTGAAAATTGTAACTTAACATGGAATAGAACATTGAGTTACTACATTTAACTTACTGTTGTTGTGTTTGTTTGCTACAAGATTTGTAACTTAATATTGCAATATGTAATCAAAGAACATAACTTAATGTGATTACTCATATTGTGCTCATGAAACGCAGTTATGGTTAATAAACGATAAGGTTAGCAAGCTGAAGAACTTAAGACAAATATCCCTGGCTTTCTTTGCTAATTCATGTGTTGTTTATCTCCCCTCTACCCATTTCAAAGGCCAGGCTTTGTACGCCTCAGTTTTCCATACTTCATGTCTGAGAGCTGCTTCAACTTTGTTCTCAAGGCCATTCAGATGACGTCAGAGAAGGGCTGGCTTCTCCTGCCGCATGTAAGTTCCCTCAAGATCATGTGGATAAAATAATTTTACAGAGAAAATAAACACCCTGATCGTGTTTGCTTCACTTTGATATCTGTTTAGCGTTTTATATTATTTATTGCTGTTGTTTGAATTTTTAATAACAATTGGCTTACATTTTGATGGTTTTACAGTACAGCTACAGCAGAGACACGGGGAAATGGACGCCTAGAGTTCCATCGGTGAGTAGTCACAGTAATCTCCACTTTTTAATTGTTTATTTTATCCGTACTCTTAGTGCTGTAATGCTCTTCATTTTTTTCGGTTTATGTGCTAAAGTGAATCAGTCATTATGTGACGTAGTTATTGTAACATCAGAATGGAAATAACCTGTGCTGTCGAGTTATAGATGTGGTTGGTAGTTATTGTCATCATCATCATCGTCGTCGTCAAGTACCGTGCCTGCTGGTGTAGGTGATGTCTCTCCACAACTCTCGATCTCGACAGTTATTTATCACTTTGTTATTTATGATTTTATCATTTTATTATTTATCATTTATTATTTATCATGACCTCGAGACAGAGAGGTTGCAGATTCAAATCCTGGCTGCAACAGTTGGGATTTTTATCTGTGATTTCTCTCTGCGGCAACCACCCCTGGTCACAGCAGCGAGGCCCGGCTTGAAACGTCAATTACTCATCGACGAAAAAAAATATGAGTACCTCCGAAGTCGGAGTTATCTGCCTGTGCGGCGAGGGACCCCTGTGCACACGGCTGCCAGGGAAAAACGGATTAACAAGAAAAATTCAGTTCCTAGTCTTCAGGGACTTCGTCAGTTGTTAAAGTTGGCGAACGAAAAAAAAATTATCATTCTATCATTTATCATTATCCATATGGTTATACGAGGAGAATTTGAAAGTTTGGTGGGGGATACAGTTTCAACCAAAATATGTTGGACGTGTAGCCATATATGTTGGACGTGTACCCTTATTTGTTGGACGTGTAGCCATATTCGTTGGATGTGCAGCCATTATATAAATGTACTTTTTTGGTCCTGTATGTACCAACATTCTTTCCATATTGTCTCTGATTTGTTTAAAATATCAATGTTTAATCGTTCTGCTTCTAAAATATTATTTTCCAGTTTTGGTGAAGAGTTCTAACATTCCATGTACATATTCGTAGATCTTTCTCCTGGCATCAGTTAGAGCTTCTCTCCGTGGCTTTCTTTACAATAGTAAGTGATGAGGCTTCAATCTCTTTCATGGTGGTCAGCCATATTCATCTTTCGAGAGAGTAAGACAAGGATGCATCCTTTCACCAGGCTTGTTCAATCTATACACTGAGCAAATATTTAAAAACAGCATAGAGATGCCAGGCCTAAACATTAATGGAAAGGTAATTAATAACCTAAGATAAGCTGATGATACTGTACTACTAGCAGAAAATCTTAAAGATCTACAACAATTACTTGATTAAATAAACGTGGCAAGCAAAAAATATGGACTAGATATGAATATCAAAAAGACTAAAACTATGATCATAAACAAAAAAAAAAAAATACTCAGAACTCAAAAGTGGATATCAAAGTTGAAGGAACAGACCTGGAAACAGTTCAGAGCTACAACTACATTGGACGTACTAGAGCTTTTATGGAAAATGGAAAATGTACAACTGAAATAAACAAAAGAATAGGAATGTCAAAAAGTAATTTTTCATGCCATGAAAAGTATACTAAAATCAAAACAAATAACACCAGGGCTAAAACTAAGAACAGCAGAATGTTATATCTTCTCAATATTCTTATATGGTGCAGAAACATGGACATTAGACAAGAAAACAGAACAGAAAATTGAAGTCTTTAAAATGTCGATTTATAGAACAATAGGAAGAATTGGATGGAAAGAAAAGAAAACAAATGATAAAGCCCAAAAAATAAAAATAGAACTATTAAACATAATTTAAATAAGGCAAATTAGATTTTTGGGGCATGTTAAAAGACACATAAGTCTACTAAAAGTAATCTAGAAAGGGGAAAAAAAACAAGGCAAAAGAGGCAGACCAAGACTAACGTGGATCAGTAACATCAAAAGATAGACAAGTCAGTTTATAGCAACCTGAACCATCAAAGCAAGAGACAGAGCGGAATGGCGCTCCAAGGTAGCCAACCTTCGATGCGGAGACGGCACTCAGTGAAAGAATTATTGCTTAATTATGAAACGTTTAATTTATGGTCCATGTGCACGAATCGTTTACTGGTAGGTTTATTTGTTTGCACGGAGATTCAGTTACTATAAAGATGATGCGTTGAACGTTCGGAGTGGTTTTATTTGTCAATGAACGATTGTTCAGATGTGAACGTTTGAAACGAATGACTTGTAATATTGAACTCTGAAGGACAATGGGCATTGACTACTGGCTACGGTGGGAGAAATAATATCTATGAATGCATCTCTTACACGGCTACTTGCTTTAATCTGAAAGTAGTATTTTAGTTCAAATCATAAAAATGTTGCTGCATGTATAAAACGAAGGCGTCCAGAGGAAACTACATTTTACTCATTCTTAAGATTGATATTTTATTGGGGTGGTTCTAATTTGTGACATCATTATCAAGTGCCAAGCCTGGTGAGGAAACTACATTCCGCTCATTCTTGAGATTGATATTTAGAGGAGTGGTTCACATTTTTGACATCATCATCAAGTACCATGCCTGCTGGCTTAGGCGATCATGTATCTCCACAACTTACGATCTCTACAGTTATTTATCATTTCTGTTGTTGACCTTCTTCCAAGCCATTCTCTTAAGCTGCCTGGTATCTTTTCTCTTTGCTTCCCTCTATCTCTTCGTCCCTCAATTTTCCCAGTTGTTACAATATATTCCAGCTGTTCCCTTTTCATTACATGGCCCCCAAAAATTATGATTGTTTTTTCCTAATATTGGATATTAGCTCTCTCTTTACTTTGGCCTCTTTCAGAAAGTTTTCATTACTCTTCTTAGCTATGCATGGTACTCTTAACATTCGTCTGTAAAACCACATTTCTACAAACTCCAGTGATTTTCTTGTCTGTTGTCCTATTGTCCATGATTCACATCCATATGTTAAGACTGGCTCTACATAACAATTAAGAACTCTTTTTCTTGTTTCTATTATTAAAAATGGATTCCACAGTATTTTATTCATCTGTAACACCGGACAAAATTATCAGTATTCTACAGTGATCAATTTATACTGTTGATATTTTCAGTCAAATAACGTGTATGAGAATTAATATTCCAAAAAAATTTACAAACCTGATCCATTCTGGCATAAAATAATCGTATTTTAACCCACATATTTGTAATAATTTAAGCTATAGGTTCTCTTATGAACGTATGAAATTTATTGTAGCAGAATTATACTGAAGCCTTCTTTTAGAACTGAGAGAAGGTGTCAACACTGCTAAAATACCGTCAACAAGGAGCTTGTATTCTACTAAGATTAATTCTACTAAGATTAATTCTACTAAGATTAATTCTACTAAGATTAATTCTACTAAACTGTGCTTAGTCGAATAGTAAAACTGTGAGCTGAGGTTTTAATGAGTTAGCATCGACATATTTGACGAATTAAACACCGAAAAAGCTAAACTTTTCACTAAACTAACTACACAGCTTTCATGAACTAATATTTCAATTAACCAACTAACCTGTTGGTGAACTAATAATATTCGTTAACTAACTAACCTGTCAGTGAACTAATTTCCCAAGTTAACTAACTAACTAACCTGTCAGTGAACTAATAACCCAAGTTAACTAACTAACTAATCTGTCAGTGAACTAATATTCCAGTTAACTAACTTGCCAGTGTCAAGTTGACTAACCTGTCAGTAAACTAATATCCCTGTTAACTAACTAGTTTGTGAACTAATAACTAACAGTAATTAGCTTGTCAGTGAACCAAGTTAACTAACTAGTCACTGAACTAATATCCCAGTTAACTAACCAGTCAGTGAACTAATATCCCTGTTAACAAAGCTGCTAGTGAACTAATATCCGAAAATAACTAACCTGTCAGTGAACTAATATCCCAATTAACTAACTTCTCAGAGAACTAATATCCCAATTAACTAACTTGTCAGTGAACTAATATCCCAAGTTTACTAACCTTCAAGTGAAGTAACCTCTCTCTGGACTAATATTCCAGTGAACTTCTCCATATACTTATAATATTTACGAAATAATCTCATATTTATCATCATCATCATGTGCCATACAGGTTGGCGTAGGTGATCATGTCCTTCCACAATCTTCTATCTACAGTGCATCGTATCAGTTCTGTTGTTGACTGTTTTCCATGTCATGACACCAAGCTATCCAGTATTTTCTCTCTTTGTCGTCCGCGATCTCTCTTTCCTTTTATTTTGCCAGTTGTAACCAGGTATTCCAACTTTCCTCTTCTCATGATGTGCCCGAAAAATGTTGATTGCTTCTTTATGTTTTTTTAAGAGCTCCCTTTTTGTGTTGGCCTCTTTGAGAACTTCCTCATTGGTCTTTTTAGCTGTCCAGGGAACTTTCAACATTCTTCTGAGAAATCCCATCTCTGTGGCCTCGTATATATCATATTTATCATACATTTCAATTAATTTGTCACTTATTGAACTAACCTGCCTGTAAACTAAATTTCCAGTAAATGAACTTCCTAGATATAACAGCTGTTGCCAGATTGGCCCCTCTAAGTCATTCAGCATGTTCTATATTTCCAGCAAAATGTACATCCAATAAAAAGTATCAGTGACGTGTCATTTAAGAAAGGTCAATTTGATCTAAGAGAGTCCAGCGGTTCTCGTCCTGAAGGCAAGGAAAGAGAATCTCGCGGAAAAAATCGTCATTTAACAGATTCAGATGTCAGCTCTGACATTGGGATCTCGTTTCCTCTTGCCACAACTGGTGGATTTACATACGAGGTAACGACACCTACGTCTTGTTTACTTATTTCCATGCTACTGCCAAATTACCGTAATGTTTGTAACATTATATTTACTAAGATAAAAATATAGCATGGGCCCCGGATCCGGGAGATACTTGTCTTAACAGGAAAAATATTTCCGAGCTGTGATCGCAGCCTTATGCTATAGTCATGGGAAAGCCTTCGCGAAAGGACATTGCCTTCGAAGCTAATTTTTGTTAGCTGAGTGACAATGTTCCCTAGCGTTTGGCTTTTCGTGGCAAGGCGCTGTGCTACTGAGTACGGGTTCGATCCTGCCTTGGTCCATATTTTTTTCTGTTGTTGATTATTTGTCATTTTTTCCGAGTGCTGTAAACATACCTCTTCCTCTGAATTGATTCACTGATTATCGCCTCGGAAGTTTCCCTCTATAATAATATTCATTTATTATTATTTGTCTCCTGTCGGATAGCTTAGTCGGTATCTATTTTTTAACATATTATAACAGTAATATAAGAATAACAGTCGCCAGTAGTTAGTGACAGAACAACATAGGCAATGGAAATTTCATAGCTTTTATTGGAAAATGTTTGGGAATAGAGGTAGGTGTAATAGAAAGACAGATGACGCGTTGTGAGTTTTGAGAGCGTGGAACTTTCCAGCTTGATTGGAAACGATGGGAATGGTCACATGATTTGACCCGTCAACATGTCCAGGAAATAGGTTGACAAACAACTGCAGGGGCAGGTCAAGTTCATGAGATAAATGTTATTATTTTGAAAGTTAGTAAGGTTAACCTAGGTGCCAAGATTTCACCTTGTTGTGGCAATTTTTACACAAAGTTCATATAGAGTTTAACCTCGCGGATTCTGATTGGTGGCGGATGGCCTACGCAAAGAGCAAGCCAATAAATTATACATATAAGACGGGGCTATTTAACCTTATGCACACAAGGAATTAAGGAGAGAACTTATATCAGAAAAAAGAATCAGAAATGTAAACTAGACAAGATCATAGTAGTTAGTAGTCAGAAAGAAAAGCGCAGTTAGTAGAAAGAATGGCAGTTACTTATGATCAGTTAGTTGTGAAGTGTTTACAAGTATATTCAGAGGTTGTGCTCCAGAGACAATATAAAGTAGTGTAACGCAAGATAGTTTGTGAATTAAAGTTAGAATTAGAGAAATCACAGAAAATAAGTACGTGGGGACAAACTCAATAAATACCGGCGGTAGCCTCATAAGTTCGTCTCAAATAAAGAAATGATTATAATTTTAAGTACTGCCACTGATTACCACGTGCCAAGAGAATGTTTCAATAAACTTGAATATGAATGATTCATAAACTGTGATTGTTGGTTGCTTCAAAGTCATTGTTTAAAACGTAACATATCAACATAATAGAAGTCCATTCTAGAAATATAAATAGGAAGAAAACTACATAACTCTGTCACATGTTAACATACATCCAATTTACTGAAATGATAAAATAGCAGTAAAAGGAAACTCTTGATGCAGAGCTTCGCTGCATGAGACGATCTGATCATTAGAAGCAGACTCCCCTTCGGGTAAGTGTTTCGGTCCTTTAGCTTCTTATAGGGAGGTGGGCCCGCCTGGGTCACGATTCCTAGGTGTCGACCACCTTCTGCATTGAACTCTAAAGCTTACAATACATTCGGCACAAAATACTTACACCTACTCTACACAACACTTCTGGTTCAATCTACGGTCTAGACTCGGTCGTATGCTTGCAAGCAAGCAAGCAAATTAAATTATTTTAATGTTAATATACCTCCATTTTACGGAAATGACCAAATAACATTAAATTACTGTAATATTAACAAACCTACATATTACTGAAGTGATAAAATACTTCCAAGTTGTTTAAATGATAAAATGCCGACATATTACTGTAAAGTTAACATATCTCTACATTAATTAAATTATACAATACCAATACTTTACGGAACTGATCAAATATATCCATTCTACTGCAATGACTGCAATTGTCCATACTATTGTAATTTTAACATCAATTCCAGCTGGGGTAATGATACCATTGCATTTTCAATATCTTCTCTATACTTTCCTCTCTTAAGTCTTATAATAACTTCTCTATACTTTCCTCTCTTAAATCTTATAATATCTTCTATATACTTTCCTCTCGTAAATCTGATATCTTCTCTATACTTTCCTCTCTTAAATCTTATAATAACTTCTCTATACTTTCCTCTCTTAAATCTTCTCTATACTTTCCTCTCTTAAGTCTTATAATATCTTCTCTATACTTTCCTCTCTTAAATCTTATAATAACTTATCTATACTTTCATCTCTTAAATCTTATAATAACTTCTCTATACTTTCCTCTCTTAAATCTTATAATAACTTATCTATACTTTCCTCTCTTTAATCTTACAGTATCCTTTCCATTCCTTCTTCCCTATACCTTGTAATGTCTTTTTCCATTACGCATGTCCTCTCTATTTTTTTCCCATCTGAGCGCATCTGAATTTCTGTCTAATCCTTTCTATATCCTAACTCTTATAACTTTCTCTCTATTTCTTTCTGAATAAACACTTCAGATTTCTTTGTTTGGAAGATGAGATAGTAATTCGTGTGATTCCACTGGCACGGACGGTTGTGCAATTATGGATTTTAATTCGTTTAAAGTGATACTGGGGCCTTCCATAACCTTAACTTCATATTTTCTTTCCATTCCTTTCTCTTAGAGCTCTTCTAATGTTCTTTCTATTCCTTCTCTTCTAGCACTTCTAATGTTCTTTCTATTCCTTTCTCTCCTAGCTCTTCTAATGTTCTTTCTATTCCTTTCTCTTCTAGCTCTTCTAATGTTCTTTCTATTCCTTTCTCTTCTAGCTCTTCTAGTGTTCTTTCTATTCCTTTCTCTTAGAGCTCTTCTAATGTTCTTTCTATTCCTTTCTCTTAGAGCTCTTCTAATGTTCTTTCTATTCCTTTCTCTTCTAGCTCTTCTAATGTTCTTTCTATTCCTTTCTCTCCTAGCTCTTCTAATGTTCTTTCTATTCCTTTCTCTTCTAGCTCTTCTAATGTTCTTTCTATTCCTTTCTCTCCTAGCTCTTCTAATGTTCTTTCTATTCCTTTCTCTTCTAGCTCTTCTAATGTTCTTTCTATTCCTTTCTCTTCTAGCTCTTCTAATGTTCTTTCTATTCCTTTCTCTTCTAGCTCTTCTAATGTTCTTTCTATTCCTTTCTCTTCTAGCTCTTCTAATGTTCTTTCTATTCCTTTCTCTTCTAGCTCTTCTAGTGTTCTTTCTATTCCTTTCTCTTAGAGCTCTTCTAATGTTCTTTCTATTCCTTTCTCTTAGAGCTCTTCTAATGTTCTTTCTATTCCTTTCTCTTCTAGCTCTTCTAATGTTCTTTCTATTCCTTTCTCTCCTAGCTCTTCTAATGTTCTTTCTATTCCTTTCTCTTCTAGCTCTTCTAATGTTCTTTCTATTCCTTTCTCTCCTAGCTCTTCTAATGTTCTTTCTATTCCTTTCTCTTCTAGCTCTTCTAATGTTCTTTCTATTCCTTTCTCTTCTAGCTCTTCTAATGTTCTTTCTATTCCTTTCTCTTCTAGCTCTTCTAATGTTCTTTCTATTCCTTTCTCTTCTAGCTCTTCTAATGTTCTTTCTATTCCTTTCTCTTCTAGCTCTTCTAATGTTCTTTCTATTCCTTTCTCTTCTAGCTCTTCTAATGTTCTTTCTATTCCTTTCTCTTCTAGCTCTTCTAATGTTCTTTCTATTCCTTTCTCTTAGAGCTCTTCTAATGTTCTTTCTATTCCTTTCTCTTCTAGCTCCTCTAATGTTCTTTCTATTCCTTTCTCTTCTAGCTCTTCTAATGTTCTTTCTATTCCTTTCTCTTCTAGCTCTTCTAATGTTCTTTCTATTCCTTTCTCTTCTAGCTCTTCTAATGTTCTTCTATTCTTTCTCTTAGAGCTCCTCTAATGTTCTTTCTATTCCTTTCTCTTCTAGCTCCTCTAATGTTCTTTCTATTCCTTTCTCTTCTAGCTCTTCTAATGTTCTTTCTATTTCTTCCTCTCTTAATTAACTTGTCTAGTCTCCGCTCGAACCCTTTCTATTTCTCTGTTTTCGTGAAATATCTTCTCTGTTTTCGTGAAATATCTTCTCTGTTTTCGTGAAATATCTTCTCTGTTTTCGTGAAATATCTTCTCTGTTTTGCTACTCCAAACTCAATGCCTTCTCAGTAGTAAAGTACCCCCCGTCACGCCAAGTAGCGTATAGGGAATATGGTGTTAGTGACCCTATATTTTACAGACCTCCAGCACATGATTTTTGGGATAATGTGGTCAGTATTACGCCCGTGCTGCTTTACTTTCCCAGAAAAAAAATCCGGTACCCATTTAAGGCTGGGTGAACCCGGAAGCCGTCGGCTGGCTTCTCAGTAGGGAACAAGCACATAATTGCAATGCTGCTGTAAAGCTGGTAGCAGGGAGCCAGTAGTGGGGTGTGATAAACACTCCAAGGTATGGTGACAGCTTTACAAGGAAGGAACACAACACAATACTGACGTTTCGGCCTGCGGCCTTCTTCAGAAATCAGGGACAACGACAACAAACGGTGAAGTACAACTATCTATAACTACATGTCGGATGATCAGGTATAGGGAGAGGTGGGCAGAGAGAGGAGAAGTCAGATGGCAAGATAAGAAAAGAGAGATATGTGCTACATGAAGGGAGGTAGGATGGGAGTAGAGATATGTGCTACATGAGGGGAGGTAGGATGGGTGTAGAGATATGTGCTACATGAGGGGAGGTAGGATGGGTGTAGAGATATGTGCTACATGAGGGGAGGTAGGATGGGTGTAGAGATATGTGCTACATGAGGGGAGGTAGGATGGGTGTAGAGATATGTGCTAAATGAGGGGAGGTAGGATGGGTGTAGAGATATGTGCTACATGAGGGGAGGTAGGATGGGTGTCGAGATATGTGCTACATGAGGGGAGGTAGGATGGGAGTAGAGATATGTGCTACATGAGGGAAGGTAATATGGGTGTAGAGATATGTGCTAGAAGAGGGGAGTTAGGATAAGAGTAGAGATATATAAAATCAAAAGATTAGAAAATGAGGAGCTGAAAACTAAAGAGTAAAACGTAAATAGAAAAAAAGTAAATAATATATCTATGAAAGTATAAAAAATATAAGTACACTTAGCTGAACGAGTGGTGTTTCCTGCGTGATAGAAATCATCAGAATGACTGATACGCTAAGCTTCACAGGGTAGAAACAATCGTGGTCTTGCCAAACAAAGAACAGGAGTCGTTGAATTACAACTGTAAGGGGGAACGTCTTCTCAGCTGGGACATTCTGCGACAGTCATAATTAGAGACTACTGTATACCAGTAAATCTAGATGAATCTACACATCTATCATGAGACCTGTCAACGAAACAAATATGAAAATTAAACAGAGCCAGTTACTTTTATATGGTAACATAATGTTAGGTTGTTTTCCTTATGCAACACATTTTTTTTCAGGTTTTATAATTTGAACTTAATTTGGACTTTTCTTTAATTTTAACTTAGACGAAAACTCTCTAATTTTAAATTAGGCAGACTCTTTAATTTTAACTTAGACCAAAGCTCTTTAATTATAACTTGGACTGAAGCTCTTTAATTTTAACTTAGACTAAAACTCTTTAATTTTAACTTAGACTAAAGCTCTTTAATTTTAACTTAGACTAAAGCTCTTTAATTTTAACTGAGACTAAAGATCTTTAATTTTAACTTAGACTAAAACTCTTTAATTTTAACTGAGACTAAAACTCTTTAATTTTAACTTAGACTAAAACTCTCTAATTTTAACTTAGACCAAAGCTCTTTAATTATAACTTGGACTGAAGCTCTTTAATTTTAACAGGAAATTCTGAGACGAGCAGAACGTATTTTTGCTGGTGCTAGAAAGGTGAGTCCCTGTCTTGTGGCTAAAGCACAGCTGGAGGTCGGAGGTATAAATGAGACCGGTGGTGAGAAGACAGTTTGTTTGCTGAAAGTTGTCATCACAGTGCTATAACATATCATATGTTATAGCACTAGAAAATTGTAATCACAGATAATATATGTTATAGCACTAGAAAATTGTAATCACAGATAATATATGTTATAGCACTAGAAAATTGTAATCACAGATAATATATGTTATAGCACTAGAAAATTGTAATCACAAATAATATATGTTATAGCACTAGAAAATTGTAATCACAGATAATATATGTTATAGCACTAGAAAATTGTAATCACAGATAATATATGTTATAGCACTAGAAAGTTGTCATCATGGATAGCATATGTCACAGCGCTAGAAAGTTGTCATCACATATGACATGTTATAGCACTAAAAAGTTGTCATCACTAGAAGGTTTGTGATCAATTTGTTACCTCTAAAAACACATTCTGGTATCACCACTAAACACTTGCTGGTATCGCCACTAAACACTTGCTGGTATCGCCACTAAACACTTGCTGGTATCACCACTAAACACTTGCTGGTATCACCACTAAACACATTCTGCTATCGCCACTAAACACTTGCTGGTATCACCACTAAACACTTGCTGGTATCACCACTAAACACTTGCTGGTATCGCCACTAAACACTTGCTGGTATCGTCACTAAAAACTTGCTGGTATCGCCACTAAACACTTGCTGGTATCACCACTAAACACTTGCTGGTATCACCACTAAACACTTGCTGGTATCACCACTAAACACATTCTGGTATCACCACTAAACACTTGCTGGTATCGCCACTAAACACTTACACCTTCAGAGTTTACCAACACGTATTACAGCTTTCCTGTGTGAACTAACATGTACTGTACACAAACACTCACCAACAACAACCGCATTGTGTAGACACCCTCAGCCTGTGGCGTAGCTAAGGGGGAGGGGGTAAGGGTGAGGAGACGTCTGTCCCCGGGCGCAGTCTCTGGTGGCGCCAAATTGACCATTGTTGCCTTAATTATTTACTTTTTCCATCCCTTTCATACTCTAAAAAAAATATGCCATTAAAATGCAGATTTCCATGTTTTAATTGCAGGTTTTCATATTCATAATGCAGGTTTTTTTGTTCTAAATGCAGGTTTCCATATTCTAAATGCAGGTTTCCATATTCTAAATCCAGGTTTTCACGTTTTAAATGCAGGTTCCCATATTCTAAGTGCAGGTTTCAATGTTCTAAATCCAGGTTTTCATGTTCTAAATGCAGGTTTCCATATTCTAAATCCAGGTTTTCATGTTCTAAATGCAGGTTTCCATATTCTAAATGCAGTTTCCATATTCTAAATCCAGGTTTTCATGTTTTAAATGCAGGTTTCCATATTCTAAATGCAGGTTTTCATGTTCTAAATGTAGATTTTCATGTTTTAAATGCAGGTTTTCATGTTTTAAATACAGGTTTTCATGTTTTAAATATAGGTTTCATGTTCTAAATGTAGGTTTTCATGTTCTAAATGCAGGTTTCCATATTCTAAATGCAGGTTTTCGTGTTCTAAATGCAGGTTTCCATATTCCAAGTGCAGGTTTCAATGTTCTAAATCCAGGTTTTCATGTTCTAAATGCTGGTTTCCATATTCTAAATGCAGGTTTTCATGTTCTAAATGCAGGTTTCCATATTCTAAATGCAGGTTTCCATATTCTAAATCCAGGTTTTCATGTTCTAAATGCAGGTTTCCATAGTCTAAATGCAGGTTTTCATGTTCTAAATGTAGATTTTCATGTTTTAAATGCAGGTTTTCATGTTCTAAATGCAGGTTTTCATGTTTTAAATGCAGATTTTCATGTTTTAAATATAGGTTTCATATTCTAAATGTAGATTTTCATGTTCTAAATGCAGGTTTTCGTGTTCTAAATGCAGGTTTCTATATTCTAAATTCAGGTTTTCGTGTTTTAAATGCTGCTTTTCATGTTTTAAATGTAGGTTTCATGTTCTAAATGCAGGTTTTCGTGTTTTAAATGCAGGTTTTCGTGTTTTAAATGCAGGTTTTCGTGTTTTAAATGTAGGTTTGCATGTTCTAGATGCAGGTTTTCATGTTCTAAAACTCATAAATTTCTGGGAAATCACGACGGGCCCCCATATGACTCACACATTGTCATGGGGGGGGGGGGGGGAAACAGGTGGGTGCGCGATAATTGACTTTGTCCCGGACGCGGAAAACTCTAGCTACGCCTCTGCTTTCAGTCACATGATAGGGATCAACTGAGAGGTGTACTAAACAGGCGTGTCACAACATATAGGTGCCGAACACACACGCACACAACAGACATACACACACGCTACATACACACAATACATACACACACACTACACACATACACTATATACACTACACACACACACACACTACACACATTACACACTCTACACATACACTACACACACACTATACACACTACACCCTCACACTACACACACACACTACACGAACTAGACACAAACACTACACACACATTTCTTGTAATATCTCACACAAAATACGTACTCCTGTTCAAATTTTGGTTCAATATCTTCAATGGTATTACAATTATTGAGGAAATTCCGGCTTTGATAGCGAGAGAGACAGAGAAAGAAAGAGGGAGAAGGAGAGAGAACTTATATTTGAGCGTACCAATACTACAGTGCTTTCATTTTTTTTTATCTTTTCCGATCTTCCATTTCTTGTAGACAAACGGCTCGGACATTTTTGAGGAGCAAGTCGAGAACTTCGATGACCACGAGGAGTATCTACGTTGGTTCATGCTGCCCAGTGAGGCTGTGGACATTCTCAACAATCGGGAGGTAGGTAGATCTGACATCTGTGGGAAAGCGTCATTTGGTACAACGGTGTGAAAGCGTCATTCTGTACAAGGGTGTGAAAGTGTCATTCTGTACAACGGTGTGAAAGTGTCATTCTGTACACGGGTGTAAAAGTGTCATTCTGTACAAGGGTGTGAAAGTGTCTTTCTGTACAAGGGTGTGAAAGTGTCTTTCTGTACAAGGGTGTGAAAGTGTCTTTCTGTACAACTGTGTGAAAGTATCATTCTGTACAACGATGTGAAAGTGTCATTCTGTACAACGGTGTTAAAGTGTCATTCTGTACAAGGGTGTGCAAGTGTCATTCAGTACAACGGTGTAAAAGTGTCATTCTGTACAACGGTGTGAAAGTGTCATTCTGTACAACGGTGTGAAAGTGTCATTCTGTACAACAGTGTGAAAGTGTCATTCTGTACAACGGTGTGAAAGCATCATTCTGTACAACGGTGTGAAAGCATCATTCTGTACAACGGCGTGAAAGCATCATTCTGTACAACGGTGTGATAGTGTCATTCTGTAGGAGAAGAATGTCTCTGGAATGGAAAAATAATGGAGAATCAAGTGCCTTATTAAACAGATCTGACATGTATAGAAGCAACATTTTGTAGAGGAAGAATATGTCTTAGACGGAAGAAAGCTTCACTCTTCAAGCGTAGAGATCACTTTTATTAAATTTGGTTATTTGGTTATGGAAGGCCCCGGTATCACTGCAAACGAATTAAAATCCATAATTGCTCAACCGTTTGTGCCAGCGTAATCATCCGAATTAATATCTCATCTCCCAAATAAAGTACGATAACTGTAGCCCCCATCGTAGCAGTCTGAGTACACGCCAAAAGACAAGGTGAAACCGCGCAGAAAGTGAACACAGCCAACTGTTCCCTGTCATACGATATCATCATTCATCGTAAACAATCGGGATATCGAAACATGATCAAAACGGATGAGACACACAGCTCACGGTGTGCAAGAACACTTAATTCTGTAGCTCCTGCAACAAGCCGGACTTGTAATATGAGGAAACTACAACAAGGAACACTTTTCATGCATAGCCTTCAATTGTTCCCGCCGCCTATCCACCATATGCCGGAAGTTCACGTCCTCTTGAATATGATGATCGTCATATTTAAAAAAAAAAATGTATAGCGCTTGATGATGTTAGACCATCGTTGTTGACTCCAATTCAGAACATATAGACGTACAGTTCATCGTCAGATTATCCCCGTCGCACATCAAACAACAGACCTTAAGATTAGCGTACGGCCGGTCTAGAGATATACGACGAACAATTACGATGACGTAGCACACAAAAATGTTGTACTCACAATTTCGCTCCCTTTAGATTCCTGATTAATCTAGTGAAAGCAGCCTAAGACGAACAAAACACGGTGTAAATTCCACAAAGAGAGTAAACCGCGGTTGACGAAGCAGTTTACATTAATGAGCAACACGTAAACAACTTGCGTCAAGGAATTCCAACAACTGTCATGAACAGCACCAATGTGACGCAAAGCGCAGATCAAATCTACGTTGGAAGGTCGCATTCACAGCACTTTATTTATCAAAAAGGGACTTTACCGGCGTATGACTTCGCTCTAGCGGCGCAGATGTAATAAGCAGATCAACATCTTGACTTTAACGCAGAAAAGTGCAATGGAGAACCGAAATTAATCAGACCCCGAATGCACTTTCTGCAGAGATCGAGAGAACGTGACCTAGATCCACCATCTTGGGAAACGGAAGTTTTTTGTTAAATTATTCACAGTTATTACATTGATATCACTTGTGTTAATATAAATCATTATCAACAAGAACACACACCGCAGGGAGTGGGTGCACCTACTCGACATGGCTCATGTTAGCAGCCGAACTTAGTTATTTTGCCTGGACATGCGAGAGTTCGTGGCAATGAGACGGCCAACAGGATTTCGGGGTTTGCCATTGTGAACGAAACAGGATTTCGGGGTTTGCCATTGTGAACGAAACAGGATTTCGGGGTTTGCCATTGTGAACGAAACAGGATTTCGGGGTTTGCCATTGTGAACGAAACATTTAAAATGGACATGTTTAACACTGTGATGGCTTTAAAAGATTACCTCGCAGAAGGATGGCGAGATGGAACCTGAGGATAATTCACACGTCAAAAGAAAAGTGGAACACGGCGCCACGAGGGAAGAAAGCAGGAAATGCATCCTCAATGGCAAACAATGCACACTGTCAATCAATGCATGACAGGAACAATCAGTAGACGAACACTTTGATGGTTGCTGGAACAGGCGTCAGAGCGGATATGGGAATGCCTTGATTGTGGTGACGCCACTCCGAACTAAAAACTAGATATTCACAATGAGTACATTGATAGCTTATCCACAACAATTACTTAATGTAATAAACATGACAAGCAAAAATATGGACTAGATATGAATATCAAAAAGACTAAAATTGTGATCATAAACAATGAAAATTCTCAAGACCTACAATTAAATATCAAAGTTGAAGGAATACATCTAAGTTCAGAGCTACAACTACATTGGACATACTATAACCAGTGATGTAAAATGTACAACTGAAATAAACAAAAGTATAGGTATGGCAAAAAGTAATTTTAATGTCATGAAGAACATACTAACATCAAAACAAATAACACCAGGACTAAAACTAAGAATAGCAAAATGTTACATCTTCTCATTATTCGTATATGGTGCAGAAACATGGACATTAGACTAGAAAACAGAACAGAGAATTGAAGCCTTTGAAATGTGGATTTATAGAAGAATAGGTAGGAAATGTTTGGAAAAAAAGAAAACAAACGAGGAAGCCTTAAAACAACTAAAAATGAAAAGAGAACTACTAAATACAATTGAAACAAGACAAATACGATTTTTTGGCCATGTTAAAAGACACGGCAGCCTACTAAAAGTAATCTTGGAAGGAGAAATACAAAGTAAAAGAGGCAGACCAAAACTAACATGGAAGAATAACATCAAAATATGGACAAGTCAACCTATGACAACCTGCACCATCAAAGCAAAAGACAAGAGCGGAATGGCGCTCCATTGTAGCCAACCTTCGACTCGGAGACGGCACTCACTGATGATGTTTTGGATGGTCCAGACTCACGTGCACTTGCTCAGTCGCACGTCCCAGAACCCGTTCCACGTTATAAACTGGCCAACTACAGTAACTTGCTCAGCAGCACGCGGAAACACTGAGAGCTTTCTACAAATTAAATGACTTACGCGTCCTTGACGACAGACCGGCGTAAACAAACCGCCATTTTGACGCGTTCAATAGTGCAACAACAAGGCTGAGTGATGAAATAAGGAAATTATAACAAAATGCAATGAATCAAAAGAAGCAAAGTGATATACATCAAAATGTAGGAAGATGTGGGAAGAGCACAGGACTTAGACAAACACAGATCAACGTCACTTCTTCGGATGATGGAAATGGGAGTTAAGATGGGCACGGCCAGAAATGAGAAACTTGGTGGCCGTGTAAGAAGACTTATCAACCAACATAGAACTGGAGTCGTCAGTCGCTGGACACTGAGGGAATTGCTGAGGAGGGGATCTGAGCACCTATGGACATGTTCGGAGTGCAATGATGATGACCCGCAAATAACTCAATAACTCAATAACTCACTGATGATGACGATTACATTGAGATCACTATTGCTAAGTAATCAACTACTCACAAAAAGTACAACTAGCGGAAGTGTTGATCTATGTTGATATCAATAACTTTAGGTTAACGCTGAATTATGTTACCTGATGTTCTGTTGTCTGTATCTAACAGGTAAAATACGTATGTCCTGGAGATCTACCCTTCACACCCGAAGCTCTGAGACAAAAACTTCCTCCTTGTCGGAGATGAGATCTTGAAAGAAGTGTACAGCGTCGAGTACTATAACGTGTACATATATATATATATATATATATAAACTGTATTGGAGTACTGCAACATCTGCACAGAGACATATTTGCCTGTGTTAGGGTTATGTATGTATATGGCCCTTTTTGTCTTGTCAGACGGTCTAGTGGCTATTGTGTATATTTTTTAGGTTTTATTTTTGTCGAACACCTTCTCTCGTGGCTAATTCTACCAATGTTTGACAAACACAAGTGTCACAGAATGAATAAGTCAGGCCTACTGGTACACGGGGTTTTCCATCCTTTTTCATGAATATTTTCTCTTCTAAGTTTTGCCTTAGCACAGTCTCAAATGATGTTATACCATTTTTTATACATGCTCTCCATGATGTGCGATCACTTGCCAGATGTACCCAGTCATATTCACATATGGAGAAGTCATTCAGAGATGATTTACAGATATCTCTATATCGTGGTTTAGGTCTGCCGATTTGTCTTTTTCCGTGTATTAGTTCACCATATAGTATTTGCTTGGGGATTCGTTTTTCTTCCATTCGCTGGACGTGCCCCAGCCATCTTAGTCTTCGACATCTGATCATCGACATGATTGTTGGGGTCTTAGCACGTTGCAGGACAGTTAAGTTGGTTATTTTGTCTTGCCATTTAATGTGCATTATTCTGCGGAGACATCGCATGTGGAAGACATTTAGTCTTTTTTCGTGATGTGAGTATGTTGTGCGGGTTTCAGGTCATTATAATAGTGTGCTAAGCACACAAGTTTGATATATTAAGAGTTTGGTCTTCAGTGTTAGTTTCGTGTTGTTCAAGGCCCTTTCTGTGAGTTTGCCGAAGGTCATTATGTATGTAATTCCTGGAATAAAGAATACATTCATTCGTGTGTGCTGTAATATAAGAACTGAGAAGGACATTCTCGAGTGTTGGAGTAAAGTAACAGTTGAAATCGTCATTCGCTTGTTTACGGTAACACGACACCTGAAAGAGACATTTACTTGTACTACAGTAACATAACTAGTGAAAGCGACATTCGTTTTTGTTTACGGTAACATAACTAGTTAAAGCGACATTTGGTTTTGTTTACGGTAACATAACTAGTGAAAGCGACATTCGTTTATCTTTACGGTAAAATTGTAGCAAAAGAAGACTTTCCTTTTTTTAAGATAATGTAAGTACAAATTACGACATTCACTTGTGTGTAGCGTAATGTAATAACCAAAAGAAAGACACTCGTTTGTATTTTGTGTAATGTAACATAAAAAATAACGAATTAATATTTAACAACACAATAACTGTAAAGAAAGCAAAAATAAACCTTCGTTAATGGAACGACAACTAGTGGCATAACCATCTCTTTGCTTATCGGAGATCATCATCATCAAGTACCGGGCCTGATTAGAGCAATGTAGTAATGTAAGACTTGGGCTCATCTGTGTTTAGAGCAATGCAGTAACTATAAGATGTAGGCTCGAATGTGTTTAGAGCAATGTAGTAATGCATATACAGACGAATCTGTGCTTTGAGCAATGTGGTAAGACTAAGAAGCAGACTCATCTGTGATTATAGCAATGTTGTTATGTAAGATGTAGGATCATCTGTGGATAGAGCAATGTAGTATTGTAAGATGTGGGTTTATCTCGTTTAAAAAGATGTAGTAACAGTAGACTCGGTTGTGATTAGAGCAATGTAGTAATGCATATGAAAAGGAAACTGTGTTTTGAGCAATGTAGTACCAGGAAGATGCAGACTCATCTACGTTTAAAGCAATGTAGTAATGTAAGATGCACTCAGCTCATCTATGTTTATAGCAATGTAGCAATGTAATATGCAACCAGCTCATCTGTTTTTAAAACAATGTAGTGTTTTAAAATATAGGCAGCTCATCTATGTTTAAAGCAATGTAGTAATGTAAGATGCAACCAGCTCATCTATGTTTAAAACAATTTAGTAATGTAAGATGCAACCAGCTCATCTATTTTTAAAACAATGTAGTAATGTAAGATGCAACCAGCTCATCTATGTTTAAAGCAATGTAGTAATGTAAGATGCACTCAGCTCATCTATGTTTATAGCAATGTGGTAATGTAAGATGCAACCAGCTCACCTATGTTTAAAGCAATGTAGTAATGTAAGATGCACCCAGCTCATCTATGTTTAAAACAATGTAGTAATGTAAGATGCAACCAGCTCATCTATGTTTAAAACAATGTAGTAATGTAAGATGCAACCAGCTCATCTATGTTTAAAACAATGTAGTAATGTAAGATGCAACCAGCTCATCTATGTTTAAAACAATGTAGTAATGTAAGATGCACCCAGCTCATCTATGTTTAAAACAATGTAGTAATGTAAGATGCAACCAGCTCATCTATGTTTAAAACAATGTAGTAATGTAAGATGCACCCAGCTCATCTATGTTTAAAACAATGTAGTAATGTAAGATGCAACCAGCTCATCTATGTTTAAAGTAATATAATAATGTAATATGCAACCAGCTCATCTATGTTTAAAGCAATGTAGTAATGTAAGATACAGCCAGCTCATCTATGTTTAAAGCAATGTAGCAATGTAATATGCAACCAGCTCATCTGTTTTTAAAACAATGTAGTAATGTAATATGCAACCAGCTCATCTATGTTTAAAGTAATATAATAATGCAATATGCAACCAGCTCATCTATGTTTAAAGCAATGTAGTAATGTAATATGCTACCAGCTCATCTATGTTTAAATCAATGTAGTAATGTAATATGCTACCAGCTCATCTATGATTAAAGCAATGTAGTAATGTAAGATGCAACTAGCTCATCTATGTTTAAAGCAATATAATAATGTAATATGCAACCAGCTCATCTATGTTTAAAGCAATATAATAATGTAATATGCAACCAGCTCATCTATGTTTAAAGCAATGTAGTAATGTAATATGCTACCAGCTCATCTATGATTAAAGCAATGTAGTAATGTAAGATGCAACTAGCTCATCTATGTTTAAAGCAATATAATAATGTAATATGCAACCAGCTCATCTATGTTTAAAGCAATATAATAATGTAATATGCAACCAGCTCATCTATGTTTAAAGCAATGTAGTAATGTAATATGCTACCAGCTCATCTATGATTAAAGCAATATAATAATGTAATATGCAACCAGCTCATCTATGATTAAAGCAATGTAGTAATGTAAGATGCAACCAGCTCATCTATGTTTAAAGCAATATAATAATGTAATATGCAACCCGCTCATCTGTTTTGAAACAATGTAGTGTTTAATGATGCAGGCTCACCTATGTTTAAAACAATAGAGCAACAAAACGATGAAGACTCATATTTGTTTGTGGCAGCAATGTAGCAGAACTATAATGAATATGAACACTTTTAATTACAATGTATTAAATGCAAGATGGAGACTGGCTTATCTACATCGCTCTTAGAGAATCCTCAATATGCAGATCCATCTCTGTTAGCACAATACAAAAAATAACAGAGAGACTAAACTGTGTCGTCGTTTAAAAAAAATAAATTGCAGATTTGCATGTACTGTAACAGTGATTACTTTACAGTCAGGTGGGCCATAGACAGGATATACTTTACAGAGTCAGCCTTGCTGTAATAAAAAATATATACTTTATAGTCAGCTTTGCTATAATCAAAGTATACTTTACACAGTAAGCTGTGTTATAATCAAGATATATTTTACTTAGCCGGTAAGTATGCTATAATTAAGGTATACTTTACAGAGTCAATTGCCTGTGCTATAATTAAGGTATACCTTCAGAATCAATTGCCTGTGCTATAATTAAGGTATACCTTACAGAATCAATTGCCTGTGCTATAATTAAGGTATACCTTCAGAATCAATTGCCTGTGCTATAATTAAGGTATACCTTACAGAATCAACTGCATGTGCTATAATAAAGGTATACCTTACAGAGTCAATTGCCTGTGCTATAATCAAGGTGTACATCACATACTCATTTGTTTATTAGGACACAACATCACGAAAGACAGACTAATTTATCTGTGATATGAAAACGACAGACTTTCAGACAGACGCCATCATGTTATATAACATTTGTATTATTATCCTTTAACACGGCCTATATAACATTGCGGGGACTGGTTGGTCTCCAGGCAAGACGCTGGTCTCGAGACAGAGAGGTTGTGGGTTCAAATCCCGGCTGCACCAGTTGGGAGTTTTTATTAATGATTTCTCTATGCGGTAACCACCCCTGGTCTAAGCAGCGAGGCCCGTCTTGAAACGTCAATTACCCATGGATGGAAAAAGTATGAGTACCTCCGAAGACGTAGTTATCTGCCTGTGCGGCGAGGGACCCCGTGGACATGGCTGCCAGGGATAAACGGATTAACATGCAAAATTCAGTTCCTGGTCTCTTGGGTCTGCGTCAGAGATCAAGGCTGGAGGAAAAAAATAAATAAATAAATAAAACAGCAAAATTACTCTTTACTGCACTTTGACATATTTTGAAAAGACTTCTACTCTAATGTTAATGAGCTTATTTTAACTTCTACAATACATTTTAATAAATCTTTAACGGTCAACGACTTTTACAAGATTTTGAAACATTTTAACGATCTCAGCAATACTTTTACATTTTCAAAAATGCGTGGGCAGTTGTAACACATTAAAATCAAACCACTATTCTGTTTTAACATGTTTATTTATGAGTCATCATCATCATCATCAAGTAATATGGATGCTGGCGTAGGTGATCATGTATCTCCACAACTTTCAATCTTTACAGTTATTTATCATTTCTGTTGTTGGCCTTCTGTCAAGCCATTCTCTTAAGCTGTCTGGTATCTTTTCTCTTTGCTTCCCTCTATATCTTCGTCCCTTGATTTTTCCAGTTAGCACTATATATTTATATATATATATATATATATATATATATATATATATATATATATATATATATTCCAGCTGTTCCCTTCTCATTGCATAGGCAAAAAATGATGAGTGTTTCTTCCTAATATTGGATATTAGCTCTCTTTTTGCTTTGTCCTCTTTCAGAACGTTTTCATTACTTTTCTTAGCTGTCCATGGTATTCTCAACATTCTTTTGTAAAACCACATTTCTACAGCCTCCAGTGATTTTCTTGTCTGTTTTCCTATTGTTCATATCTGTTTAGAGCAATGTAGTAATGTAAGATGTAAGAAGTTTATGATTACATTATTATTATTACATCTCTGAAGTATCACATTTATGTCACAATTTTCTGCTATATTTTTAAATACTTATAAAGACCGTTGCTATATTTTAAACCAACTATATCAGACTGTAATGTGTGTAATAAATAATGTATGAACAACTATGTTAGACAATAACAATGAGAGAAATACCTCTACTAGATGTAAAATCTTACGTATATCCGGGTGGTAATATAGACAATGAAGGAGGAACAGAGAATGATACCAAAATAAGGATACAAAAAGCAGCAAGAGCAGCTTTCCTTGCACTAGGAAATATGGACATTAAAAAAAAATTGTTGGACATAAAAATACAAATTTTGAATTCCAATGTTAAATCAGTTATATTATATGGTTGTGAAACATGGAGAACAAGAAAAATGACAATCACAAAGATATAGAATAAAACATTGGAAATGGCAGGACAAAATCACTAACATAGATCTATAGGAAAATACGAGTCAAGTCCCAGTGGACAAAGAGAAACAACGAAGACGGTGTTGCTGTATAGGACACACACTGCGGAAGTCAACTAAGAGCGACAAGCTCCTTTATGGAATTCCCAGGGGAAGAGGCAAAGAGAACGACCAAAAGTTCCATAAAGAGCTGAAAGTATTTGTTTTGTTTTATTTGTTTGTAGTTTTTTTTTTTCCTTTAGATTTCCACTGCACTCTTTTCCGCTCATCTTGCCTATTGCTAAAGCATTATCACTGCCTTCTTTTTTCATGACATATAAAAAAAATGTAGATTGTCTCTTCCTTATGATTTTGATGATATTTCTGGTTTCACCAAATCGTTTTAAACATTCTTCATTTGTATTTCTTTTCTATCCATGAAAGTTCGTTGCATTCTTCTGATAAACCACATCCTACCTGTTTCTAATGTTCTTTGTGTCTTGACATACATTTTTGAAAAGATTATCCGAAGATGACATCAACGAATTTACAAGACATTAGTTCGCTCAAAGACTTAAAATTGATGCCAAGGAAGGGGAAATCTGTCAAGTAATTACTCACAATCTAGACTATTACAAGGACATCGAGGTCTGACACAACACCTCTCGCGTGGATGCCGAAGGAAACGAGGAAAAGAAATTGGGATTTTATATGTGGGTGTGTGTATACAAATTAAACACATAAAACCAAGCCAGAAAACACAACACTGAATAAATCAAAGCCAGAAAACACAACACAGTGCAATAGAAATGTATGCACCCTCAAATAGAGCTTTTTGTGTTGACTTCTGGCTTGGGTTTAAGTTTTAAATTTGTAATTCGTAAAGTTTGTTTTGGTATACCCGATGAAGGCTTTTGCCGAAACGTTGTAATTTGTCTTGTCTGTCTATTAGTTTAGCTGCCCCATACCATTTTGCGTTTATTAGATATTCAGAGGAGGCAACGGAGGCCACGACACATTTTATCAAAAACACGTAGCTCAATCACATTCCAACTCAATGAGTGAAATGTCAGTGTACAACCAGCCACTGTATCCAGTTTCTCATGATATAGCTCAAGTAATTCGAGCCGTTACTAATAAATAGGCTTCAAGGTCTTTGGAGGATGAAACCTACTACAACCATACAACGACATCTATCGACCTTGCGAGGTGTATAAAAATTAGATAGACTCTTCCAGAAATTAGCTCCGTGTTGCTATGGCAACGGCGGGCCGGCTAATCAGATGACGTTCTCTCTTCTTTATAACGTATAGAAAGTTTATGGCCCAAAGAAGTAAACCAAAAGTCTCCTCTTATTTGTCACTGCGCTGCGTCTTAATTATATGAAATAACTTCAGCAGAACTATAAGAGATTGTAATTAACAACAGAACTATAAGATATTGTAATTAACAGCAAAACTATAGGAGATTGTAATTAACAGTAGAACTATAAGAGATTATAATTAACAGCAAAACTATAGGAGATTGTAATTAACAGCAGAACTATAAGAGATTGTAATTAACAGCAGAACTATAAGAGATTGTAATTAACAGCAGAACTATAGGAGATTGTAATTAACAGCAGAACTATAGGAGATTGTAATTAACAGCAGAACTATAAGAGATTGTAATTAACAGCAGAACTATAAGAGATTGTAATTAACAGCAGAACTATAGGAGATTATAATTAACAGCAGAACTATAAGAGATTGTAATTAACAGCAGAACTATAAGAGAGTGTAATTAACAGCAGAACTATAAGAGAGTGTAATTAACAGCAGAACTATAAGCGATTGTAATTAACAGCAGAACTATAAGAGATTGTAATTAACAGCAGAACTATAAGAGATTGTAATTAACAACAGAACTATAACAGATTGTAATTAACAGCAGAACTATAAGAGATTGTAATTAACAGCAGAACTATAACAGATTGTAATTAACAGCAAAACTATAAGAGATTGTAATTAACAGCAGAACTATAAGAGATTGTATTTAACAGCAAAATTATAAGAGAGTGTAATTAACAGCAGAACTATAAGAGAGTGTAATTAACAGCAGAACTATAAGAGATTGTAATTAACAGCAGAACTATAAGAGATTGTAATTAACAGCAGAACTATAAGAGATTGTAATTAACAGCAGAACTATAAGAGATTGTAATTAACAACAGAACTATAACAGATTGTAATTAACAGCAGAACTATAAGAGATTGTAATTAACAGCAGAACTATAAGAGATTGTAATTAACAGCAAAACTATAAGAGACTGTAATTAACAGCAGAACTATAAGAGATTGTATTTAACAGCAAAATTATAAGAGATTGTAATTAACAGCAGAACTATAAGAGATTGTAATTAACAGCAGAACTATAAGAGATTGTAATTAACAGCAAACTATAAGAGATTGTAATTAACAGTAGAATTATAACAGATTGTAATTAACAGCAAAACTATAAGAGATTGTAATTAACAGCAGAACTATAACAGATTGTAATTAACAGCAAAACTATAGGAGATTGTAATTAACAGCAAAACTATAAGAGATTGTAATTAACAGCAGAACTATAAGAGATTTTAATTAACAGCAAAACTATAAGAGACTGTAATTAACAGCAAAACTATAAGAGACTGTAATTAACAGCAAAACTATAAGAGACTGTAATTAACAGCAAAACTATAAGAGAGAGTAATTAACAGCAGAACTATAAGAGATTGTAATTAACAGCAAAACTATAAGAGATTGTAATTTACAGCAAAACCATTTTTTAAAAACTTTCAATACTAATAAATAAAATATTATGATGCAATTATAATTATGATAATTTAGGGGAGTAATTGAAGGATCTAATTTACGTAGCGTAGATTGCGACAGGTTTATGTCGTAATTAAAAGGTAAAAGGTCAACCTAAACGTTCCGATGAAAACAGTGAAAGATGAATTCAGATGATATAAATGTTCTTTCATTTGTGGGTATTCCCTTTACACGACGGAGTGACTTGAGAGAATCACCTCGATACAATATAGACCGACTTCAAAATGTTCGCCTCCTCAAACGGCAAAAAAGTTAGGAGCAGAACGTTTACATAAATAGTTCCTTGGTACGATCAACACAAGTGGGGTTCTCTGACAGTAAACAAACAAAAATAAATGAATATTATTATAGAGCGAAACTTCCGTGGTGATAGATCAGCGAATTTCAATGATCATTTTCATCATGGTTCTCTGGCTGTACTAGGAAGTAGCGTCAGTTTTGTTGGCCGTGTGTGCTTCTAAGCACAAACAAAGGTTTGTTGTCATCTGAAGGCTATAGTGGCATCAAGAACGTATATTAGCGCTGTAGTTTAAATTGTACAAGGGGGCGGCATGCGTATAACATACAGCACATAAATAGATGAACATGAGTACAAGTTGTACAAGGGGGCGGCATGCGTACATCATACAGTACATAAATAGATGAACATCAATACGACAAGCTGTACATAAACAGATGACCATGAGTGCAACAAGCTGTTCATAAATAGATGACCATGAGTACAACAAGCTGTTCATAAACAGATGACCATGAGTGCAACAAGCGGTTCATAAATAGATGACCATGAGTACAACAAGCTGTTCATAAACAGATGACCATGAGTGCAACAAGCTGTTCATAAACAGATGACCATGAGTGCAACAAGATGTTCATAAACAGATGACCATGAGTGCAACAAGCTGTACATAAACAGATGAGCATGAGCACAACAAGCTGTACATAAACAGATGAGCATGAGTACAACAAGCTGTACATAAACAGATGAGCATGAGCACAACAAGCTGTACATAAACAGATGAGCATGAGCACAACAAGCTGTACATAAACAGATGAGCATGAGCACAACAAGCTGTACATAAACAGATGAGCATGAGTACAACAAGCTGTACATAAACAGATGAGCATGAGTACAACAAGCTGTACAAGGGGGCGGCATGCGCACATCATACAGTACATAAATAGATGAACATCAATACGACAAGCTGTACATAAACAGATGACCATGAGTGCAACAAGCTGTTCATAAATAGATGACCATGAGTACAACAAGCTGTTCATAAACAGATGACCATGAGTGCAACAAGCTGTTCATAAACAGATGACCATGAGTACAATAAGCTGTTCATAAACAGATGATCATGAGTGCAACAAGCTGTTCATAAATAGATGACCATGAGTACAACAAGCTGTTCATAAACAGATGACCATGAGTGCAACAAGCTGTTCATAAAAAGATGACCATGAGTGCAACAAGATGTTCATAAACAGATGACCATGAGTGCAACAAGCTGTTCATAAACAGATGACCATGAGTGCAACAAGCTGTACATAAACAGATGAGCATGAGCACAACAAGCTGTACATAAACAGATGAGCATGAGTACAACAAGCTGTACATAAACAGATGACCATGAGTGCAACAAGCTGTTCATAAACAGATGACCATGAGTGCAACAAGCTGTACATAAACAGATGAGCATGAGCACAACAAGCTGTACATAAACAGATGAGCATGAGTACAACAAGCTGTACATAAACAGATGACCATGAGCACAACAAGCTGTACATAAACAGATGAGCATGAGTACAACAAGCTGTACATAAACAGATGAGCATGAGCACAACAAGCTGTACATAAACAGATGAGCATGAGTGCAACAAGCTGTACATAAACAGATGAGCATGAGCACAACAAGCTGTACATAAACAGATCAGCATGAGTACAACAAGCTGTACATAAACAGATGAGCATGAGCACAACAAGCTGTACTTAAACAGATGAGCATGAGCACAACAATCTGTACTTAAACAGATCAGCATGATCACAACAAGCTGTACATAAACAGATCAGCATGAGTACAACAAGCTGTACATAAACAGATGAGCATGGGTACAACAAGCTGTACATAAACAGATGAGCACGAGTACAACAAGCTGTACATAAACAGATCAGCATGAGTACAACAAGCTGTACATAAACAGATCAGCATGAGCACAACAAGCTGTACATAAACAGATCAGCATGAGTACAACAAGCTGTACATAAACAGATCAGCATGAGTACAACAAGCTGTACATAAACAGATCAGCATGAGTACAACAAGATGTACATAAACAGATCTGTATGAGCACAACAAGCTGTACATAAACAGATCAGAATGAGTACAACAAGCTGTACCTAAACAGATCAGCATGAGTACAACAAGCTGTACATAAACAGATCAGCATGAGTACAACAAGCTGTACATAAACAGATCAGCATGAGTACAACAAGATGTACATAAACAGATCAGCATGAGTACAACAAGCTGTACATAAACAGATCAGCATGAGTACAACAAGCTGTACATAAACAGATCAGCATGAGTACAACAAGCTGTGCATATAAACAGACTTCAGAACCTATTGTAAAGTCAAACATCCAAATCAAAACACGTCACAACTAAATTCTAAGGTTTAACAACGGTTTCTATTTTTACTTTTGCTCTTTAAATATTGTTTTCCCTTTTTTAAATAAAACAAATTAATTCAAAGAAAAAGTATAGTATTTTTTATTTACTATAGTTTTCTACTTTTATTTCGGGATTGTTTTTATAGATTTACATGCAGAAAAGATAGACGGTCTCTTCCTTTTCAAATATGTTGAGATATGAAACGGGCGCAGTAATAGATCTGAAAGTAGTTCCAGCGAACAAGAATATCATTGACTGTTGGTTGTGTCAGTCGTGATGTCTTGGACTCCGCTGTTGCCTCCTGTTGTTTTCTGGATACTCTGGTTATCTTCTTTCTTTGACAAACATAGCATCTCATGTAGAAAGACCCTGAACTTGGTGCTCATTTTGTAGTAGATGACGATCGTGGCAGAGCTGTGGATGGCTTCCAGAATCTTCAAGAGCGCCCAGACAAACAGGAAGGTGTTTGAGTACACGCCTTTCATGCTGTACGCGGGGATGATGAACATGGTGATGTAGTTGACAACCGTCGGAAGGAAGCAGGTGATAAACATACACGAGATGGTAGTTATCATCCTCACGACTTTTTTGTCTCGGTTGCTCATGTTCTGGCCATATACGGCAGCAGATGATTTTGACATTTCCGATCGCCATTTTGTGTTCTTGGTCAGATTTTGAACAAGAATTGTGGTGCACACGATGACCACAAGAAAAGCGATCAGCTGGACACTGACGTCCATTGTCTTACAGATGCTCTCGATGAACTGACCATTCTCGACAAAGACTAACCCAACCAATGTTTTGTTTCTATATGGCACAGACACCGGCCCAAAGCGCTCGGCATAGAAGGCTGGCAATAGAATAGCGAACATTAGAACAAACAGAAATACGTTGACGACGATAGTTCTCCTGGCTGTGATAATTTCCTTGACCTTCAGTGGAAGAGTTATACACAGGCATCGCTCCAGGGTGATGAAGGCAGTGATACAGCTGGTGATGCGGGCAAAGCTTCCATGGGGCCAGCCTACATAATACAGTGGCAAGATTTTGTTATTGCAGTAACATTGTTCAAGCACGGCAGTAACACTAAAATTACTAAGGGCATGTATCTTTTGGATACAACTTCATGTATCTTTACGATAGCAACTTACGGTTGTGAATTATGGACAATCTCTCAAACAGCAAGGAAGAAAATCGATTCATTCGAAACAAAATGGAAAAGCAAAATCTTTAAGATACTTTGGATAAAGAAAAAAAAAGCAATGAAGACATATTAAAAGATTTAAACATTAAAAAGAACTGGTTTATAAACACCTAGAGAGGACATTTTAATATTATGGTTACGTCAAAAAACACATCGGGCTGGAAAGAACAATAATGGACGACATGGTTCCTGGACAACGCATCAGGGGCAGACCAAGAAAAAGGCGGTTCAAAGACATCAAGGAGACCTTGAACATGACAACAGAAGATGTGGGAGATCTGGCTAGAAACAGGGATTCTTCCAGACTGGCTGTAGCGAATGTAACGTTCTGTGGGAGACCTGACTAGAGAAAGATACTCTTCCAGACTGGCTGTAGCGAATGTAACGTTCTGTGGGAGACCTGACTAGAGAAAGATACTCTTCCAGACTGGCTGTAGCGAATGTAACGTTCTGTGGGAGACCTGACTAGAGAAAGATACTCTTCCAGACTGGCTGTAGCGAATGTAACGTTCTGTGGGAGACCTGACTAGAGAAAGATACTCTTTCAGACTGGCTGTAGCGAATGTAACGTTCTGTGGGAGACCTGACTAGAGAAAGATACTCTTTCAGACTGGCTGTAGCGAATGTTACGTTCTGTGGGAGACCTGACTAGAGAAAGATACTCTTCCAGACTGGCTGTAGCGAATGTAACGTTCTGTGGGAGACCTGACTAGAGAAAGATACTCTTCCAGACTGGCTGTAGCGAATGTAACGTTCTGTGGGAGACCTGACTAGAGAAAGATACTCTTCCAGACTTGCTGTAGCGAATGTAACGTTCTGTGGGAGACCTGACTAGAGAAAGATACTCTTCCAGACTGGCTGTAGCGAATGTAACGTTCTGTGGGAGACCTGACTAGAGAAAGATACTCTTCCAGACTGGCTGTAGCGAATGTAACGTTCTGTGGGAGACCTGACTAGAGACAGAAATTTATTTAGACTGGCTGTGGTGAATACACGTTCTGCAAAGGGCATGCGACGTGAGGATTTGCAGCCCTGTCGAGAAGGCATGAGCAGTTTATAACATAACAAAACAGCCCGATGAACTACAAGACAGCTCTTATAACATAACAAAACAGCCCGATGAACAACAAGACAGCTCTTATAACATAACAACAATATAGACTGCACAATAAAAAAAAAACCGTTTATAATATAAGTGTAGGGCGCCAGAGCAGTTATATCATAGTATAAAATATAATCGTATAAAATAGATTAAGTATAAAACATAAAAATATAAAATGTGATAGTATAAAATATAATAGTATAACATATAATAGTATAATATCTATCTATCTATTGTCCTTTCGAGCCGAAGACGGCACATAGGGCAGAACCACAACCTAAAAAAAAACAGAAATCGTGTGTGCCAAAATGGCACATATTGCGGAGATAACTGCTTCTAAAATCTGTGGCTCTTTTCCATAACAATACTTTTTACAATGACAGCTTGTCAAGCCAACGATCAACCTCCTTAGTCGCCTCTTACGACATGCCTGGAAGGTCACGGTGTCACTATTCTTTACTAGTATAAAGTAAAATAGTATAAAATATAAAAGTATAAAATATAATAGCATAAAATATAATAGTATAAAATATATATTTTAAAAAAGTAAAGTACCCCCGTCACGCCAAGTGGCGTATAGGGAATATGGTGTTAGTGACCATAAATTTTACAGACCTTCGGCACATGATTTTTGGGGTAGTGTGGTCGGTACTACGCCCGTGCCGCTTCACTTTCCCAGAAAAAAATTCGGTACCCATTAAAGGTTGGGTGAACCCGGAAGCCGTCGGTTGGGATCGAACCCTACCCCTTGTCCTTTGTAGTCCAGTTCACTAACCACTGAACTATGGCGGCTCCCAGTATAAAATATAATAGTATAAAATATAATAGTATAAAATACAGAAGAGTGAACATAACAGTTCTATTCTATTAGATGAACTAGATTCTTTGCAGTTATGAATTCCTCCTATCAGCTCCAACACTTGTCACAGCATTTCCCAAAGCGTGTTAGTCAACTCGCTCCGTACACGTTCTACTCCACTGCACATGCGACGATTCCAAAACTCCTTATCGCCTCTTACAACATGCATGGGAGGTAACAGTAGCTCCATAACAATACAGAATCCATGAACAGATTATGAGCTTACAGCAGTGAGAAAGAGAGTTCATCGGTACTATATAGAACCAAATCTGACCTGTGGAAGGGGATGCATGGACAGTAGACAAACAAATGAAAAGACGATTAAAGGCCACAGAGGTGGGATTTCTCAAAAGAATGTTGAGAGTTGCCTAGACAGCTAAAAAGACCAATGAGGAAATTCTCAGAGGCCAACACAAAAAGGGAACTCCTAAAAAACATCAGAAAGAAACAATCAACATTTTTTGGGCACATCATGAGAATAGGAAAGTTGGAATATTTGGTTACAATTGGCAAAATAAAAGGAAAGAGAGATCGCGGACGACAAAGAGAGAAAATACTGGATAGCTTGGTGTCATCGCATGGAAAACAGTCAACATTAGAAGTGATACGATGCACTGTAGATAAAAGATTGTGGGGGGGGGGGGATGTGATCGCCTACGTCAACCGGTATGGCACATGATGATGACGATGAACAGCTTATAAAATATAATAACAGTACATAATAAAGAACAGCTTACAGAATTGACTAATATGTTACAGGATGTATCTAATTATATACATAATCTACCTCCAATGCTAGATGTACAAAGCGGTGAGATGCAGAATGGCTTAGGCAAATGCAGCTTTTCAAAAAATGAGAAAGATTCTGGGTAATCCATTTATGACAATAGAAACAAGAAAAAGAGTTCTTAAATGTTGTATAGAAGCAGTCTTAACATATGGATGTGAATCATGGACAATAGGACAACAGACAAGAAAATCACCGGAGTCTGTAGAAATGTAGTTTTAGAGAAGAATGTTGAGAGTACCAAGGACAGTTAAGAAGAGTAATGAAAACGTTTTGAAAGAGGCAAAGGCAAAAAGAGAGCTAATTTCCAATATTAGGAAGAAACAATCATCATTTTATGACCATGTAATGAGAAGGGAACAGCTGGAATATATTGTAACAACTGGAAAAATTGAGGGACGAAGAGATAGAGGAGAGCAAAGAGAAAAAATACCTGACAGCTTAAGAGAATGGCTTGGCAGAAGGTCAACAACAGAGATAATAAATAACTGTCGAGATCGAAAGTTGTGGAGAGACATGATCACTTACGCCAGCAGGCACGATACTTGATGAGTATGTTCTGGAGTGTGTTTGTGTGTGTGTGTGTATACTAATTACAAGCAATTCGTAATACACGTGTCTATATATGTGTGTGTGTTTGAATCTTTTTATAAATATTGACGTGTGTCAAAGATAACGTAATACCTACATGCGGTCAGGTACTCCACGTCCACGGACTCAAACGGGATTTCAGAAAAACGGAACTCGGGTATGTAGCACACGCTCATCCACATCAAGGTCACCAGGGCACCAAGGTCAGATATTGCAAGCCCGGTGAGGCTAATGTTGACAGTGTCCTTGAACCCCTGAATGGATCACCGAGATTTATAATTAGATTTAAGACAAAATATGTACATAATTGACAATTATAGTAAAAATAAAAGAAACAACATTATATATATATATATATATATATATATATATATATATATATATATATATATATATATGTAATGTGTGTGCGTGCATGTGCGAGCGTGTGTGTGTGTGTGTGTGCGCGCGCACGGGTGTGTGTGCGTGCGTGTGTGTGTGCGCGCGTGTGTGTGTGCGTGCGTGTGTGCATGTATTTGTGTGTGCGTGTGGGCGCTTTCGTGTGTGTGTGTGTAAAAGACAATAAAACGGCAGGTCAGGATACAAAGAGATACTAAATAACTTATAAGAAAAACAAATTTGGTGGTAGAAAGGCAGAGATAGATGGCGAAAGACACAATGAGCCCTGAGCTACCTCCTGCGGCGCTGGAAGAATCGAAATGAAGAAAAACAAAAATGTACAACATCCACCACGGATATGTAGCGATGGGTCAATTATGCGAGAAAGATGGCGGGCATTTAAGGTATTTGTTTGATGTCATTGATGTAATGTTCACAAAAGACGAGATAGTAAAATGTTCACAAAAGACGAGATAGTAAAATGTTCACAAAAGACGAGATAGTAAAATGTTCACAAAAGACGAGATAATAAAATGTTCACAAAAGGCGAGATAGTAAAATGTTCACAAAAGACGAGATAATAAAATGTTCACAAAAGGTAGGAGTATAAAATGTTCACAAACGACGTGAAAATAAAATGTTCACAAACGTCGAGAATATAAAATGTTCACAAACGTCGAGAATATAAAATGTTCACAAACATCGAGAATATAAAATGTTCACAAACGTCGAGAATATAAAATGTTCACAAACGTCGAGAATATAAAATGTTCACAAAAGACGAGAATATAAATTGTATATTAATGTACATATTAAAATGTGTACAAAACAATGGGAATCTCTCTCTCTCTCTCTCTCTCTCTCTCTCTTTCTCTCTCTCTCTCTCTCTCTCTCTCTCTCTCTCTGCGATCAAGACTCAATCAGAATAGGATTCCAGATTCTCTCATGAAGTCAGCTGTCTTTTTAAGTGATTCGATTGCCCCATATAATTTCTCTTCCAGGGAGGTGGGTGTGGACCACATTGCCCTTCTCAGGTCTGTGTACTGTGGGCAATCCTATAGAACATGTTTTGTAGTCAATCTTCTTCTTCTACCTTTTAGCTCCCAGTGGAGCATAGGTCTTCAACAAACACTTTCCAAGTCGTTCTGTTTTTTGCAATTCTTTTAAGATCATTCCATGTCTTCCCCATCATCTTCATCTCTGCTTCAATCTGTCTTCTCCAAGAATTCCTTGGTCTTCCTCTTTGTCTTTTCCCCTGGGGATTCCAAAAAAGGGCCTGTTGTGTAATACTCTCAGTTGGTTTCCGTAGTGTGTGTCCTATCCATCGCCATCGTCTTCGCTGTATTTCTTTATCCACTGGTATTTGACCGGTACATTTCCATAATTCCACGTTTGTGACTTTGTCCTGCCATTTCCATCCCTTTATTCTGCGCAAGCATCCATTAATGAAAGTCTGTACCTTCGTGATTGTCAATTTTGTTATTCTCCATGTTTCACAGCCATATAATAGAACCGACTTAACATTGGAGTTGAAAATTTGTATTTTTGTATTTAGCCTAATTTCTTTGGATTTCCATATGTTTCCCAGTGCAATGAAAGCTCCTCTTGCTTTTGATATCCTTATTTTGGTATCGTTTTCTGTTCCTCCCTCTTTATCTATATTACTGCCCAGATATATATAAGATTGTACGTCTAGTAGAGGTATTTCTCCTAGTTTTATTTGGTTATTGCCAACTGCATTAATTCTCATAATGTTGGTCTTATCTCTATTAATCTTTAGTCCTAGCTGTTGTGATCTCTCATCTAATATACTCATTTTATCTTGCATCTGTTGGTGGCTGTGTGATAGGAGAGCTATGTCATCAGCAAAGTCTAAATCATCAAGTTGTTTGGTCAGTGACCACTGGATCCCATTTCTGTTGTTTTGAGTTATTTTCATAATCCAATCTATGGCCAGTAGAAAGAGAAATGGAGACAGAAGGCATCCTTGCCTTACTCCTGTTCTTATTTCAAATGCTTCTGTAAGCTGTCCTTCATGCACCACACTACATTTTGTTCCTTCATACATTGTTTTTATCAGGTTAATAAACTTTATGGGGATTCCATAATGACTCAGCAACTTCCAAAGCATTCTTCTGTCTAAACTATCAAATGCCTTTTCGTAATCTATGAATCCAATATAAAGTGGGGATTTTAGTTCTAAACTTTGTTCAACTATTATACGTAGAGTAGTCATTCGATCAGCACATGATCTGTTCTTCCCAAAACCTGCTTGTTCATCTCTCAAGTGTTTCTCTATAGCCTCCCTCAGTCTCTCCAGAACGACTCTGCCCAACATCTCTCCCGGCACCGACAGCAGCACAATTCCCCTACAATTTTTTGTAGTCAATGGGAATATAAAATGTTTACAAAGCGCCCGTTACAGAATGTGCACAAAAGGACAGCTAAATTTTTTTACGTAAAAGACAAACAGCTAGAATGTTAATATTTGCTGACTGGTTTTAAATAAACGAACAGACTTATCAGCATCATCATCATCATCATCATCGTCAGACACCTTCACTGCTGGCCTAGGTGATCGTGTCTCTCCATAACTTTTCTCTAGAGTTGTTTATAATTTCAGCTCTTGACTTTCTACCACTCATTGTATTTTCTTCAGCTTTGGGATTCACTTCCTCATCTCTCCATTTGTCACAATATTATAATTAATTTGTTATTCAATATATGCTTCCATTAGTCCCTTCTCTTGTCACATGAGTTTAAGAAAACATAATAATGTTTGCCGGTTGGTAACAAGTTTTATTTCCATTTTGGCTTCTTTTAGAGCACGTTTATTGCTATTTATAACTGCTCATAATATTCTAAACATTCTTTTGCCAAGTGTCACTTGTCTTTAACTATTGAAGTGCAGAAGGCTGTTGTCAATGCAGTGGGAAAGATTTCAGAGACAAAATTGTTCAATGTTTTAAATATCGATGTACGTGTTTTTATGTATCTCATCATCATCATCATGTGTCATTCCGGTTAGCGTAGGCGATCATGTCCTTCCACAATCTTCTATTTATAGTGCATCGTATCAGTTCTTTTGTTGACTGTTTTCCATGTCATGACACCAAGCTATCCATTATTTTCTCCCTTTGTCATCCACGATATCTCTTTCCTTCTATTTTACCAGTTGTAACCAAGTATTCCAACTTTCCTCTTCTCATGATATGCCCGAAAAATGTTGATTGTTTCTTACAGATGTTTTTTACGAGCTCCCTTTTTGTGTTGGCCTCTTTGAGAACTTTCTCATTGGTCTTTTTAGCTGTCCAGGGAACTTTCAACATTCTTCTGAGAAATCCCATCTTTATGGCCTCTAATCGTCTTTTCATTTGTTTGTCTACTGTCCATGATTCGCTTCCATAGGTCAGAATTGGTTCTATATAGCACCGATCATATGTATCTAGCACATAAAATATTAAATACTATTATTTAGATAGTTTTAGAATTATATTTCACCAATACGAAGATGATACGAGAGATGTAACAAGAATACTGTTTGATGATGGTAGTCACTAATCAAATTGAGAGTGACGCACTGTGCGGCTAAACGTACTTAACCGAAATCAACACGACGTGCAGTGCGTAAAAAGTTAAAGATAAGAATGATAAGAAGATCTGTAAAAGACAAGTAATGTTTCTAGGCAGATAACAAGAAATAGAACATACAGCAAACAAGACAATCACAAGTCAACTCCCCGACCTGTTTTATAAACACCACGATATTGACGATGTTTCCCGCGCAACCGATGATGGTGATAGTCCCCTGAATGACCACGTAGAAGATAATGTCCAGGTAACTCCTTGTATGGTCGCTGATCAAATCCCTGGAATCCCTTGGGACGTGTTTCACATTGAAGAATGTATCGCTGGCATTCATCATCGTCAAGGTTGCCATAGTCGCAATGTTCTCCACAACCCTTCAGAGTGACTAAAGACTAAACATGTGGACGTTAGTCTTTAAACACTTAGTCATGACTTGTTGTTTTATTAAGCACAATTACTTGCGTATGTGTTATATAATTTCAACAACTGGTGCAAGTTAAATCTCCGTAAATGCCTTTAAACAGTAGAAACAGTAACAGTCTTTCATTAATCTCTAATTCCACAAGAAATGGCATCGCCTTTCTAACGATATAGTGAAACGTTACTAATCATATGTTATTAAATATGCACACAAGCATTTACAAAAATGAGAGGTTATGCTCTTAAGGAAGAAATGAAGATATGAAATCAGCCCAAAATTAATATCATTTGTCCAGACGTATCATTTTGTGCCTATTTGTCTACATTATGGGTCAGGATATTGTTAGAATTATTACTATTATTTTTGCTGGACGCTTTTATTGATGAAATGTCTGGCCAAATAAATATGTTTTAGCATTTCATATTTAACGGGCTTAATTTGCGTGATTATTGTGATTCGAAAGTGCTATTGTTTAACTCCCTGGAGCTTGAGTTTCTCCTTCAAGCTATTTTTTAACGTAAAATTGTTTTCTTTTAACCTAATTCATGTTTATTTTAGATCGTTGTGCGTGTTATATCCGTTATTATTATAACATTTATTATTAATCTGTTTCATGCTATAAGTAAAATTTGATTACTTTTTACTACAACCAAAATTCTATTACTTCTTACTACAACCAAAATTCTAATACTTTTGACAACAACTTAAATTTTACTGAAAATTTACGTGAATTGAAGCAACGATTTCAATACCATTTAGCGAGTGAGAGGCAATTACAGCGACCAATTTCATGTCTGTTTCGATTTCACTTGAGAAATGTAATCGAGCATTCATCGCGCTATTTTAGATAAAATCTCAGACACCATTGCATGCAGATCGATATGAAGTTGTTATCGAAACTCCAATTATCGTATTATTTTCTACCTGCCTTTATTGTTATCAATTTATTATCTTGATATCAAATTCGGCTTACAAATAGTTTATTAACCCATCCTATGTTCGGTTTCCGTGCTTCCATTATACAACAAACCTACCAATCATCTTACCCGTTTCTATCCATTTTTAAAAAAAAATCCAGTGGTGATGAAAAGTTATCTTTTTTCCGTGGATATGTTGTACACGATAAAACTAGCATTAGGATGTAGACTACATTTCCGTGATGATATTTCACGAGAACAAGCTTATTCATAATGTTTGGCATGATATTCATAACTTATTTTAAGAACCTTCTTTGAGGAAACTAACGAGTCCAACTATCGAAAGTTAATTGTATTCTTTGCATGTACGTTAGCATGTTCGTTGACCAGCATAATAAACCCATTTGTCACCATTTACACAAAGATTAGCCGTCACACTCGTCATTTCATAAAGTCTTGTGAGATCAACTAGGATCAAATGAGGTAAAATAGAATATTTAAAGGAGCCAGTAGTGGGGCTGTAACGTACACTCCTACAAGGTATGGTGACAGCTTCACAAGAAAGAAACACAATAAAATACTAACGTTCCGGCCTACATGCTGCCTTCTTCAGAGAACAAGGAAAACGATAACAAACGATGAGGCACAGACAAATGCTGCCACGTCTAGGATGATAAGCACTGGTAAGTGAAGGAGAAGTGGACAGAGGGATAAGAGATGAGATGAGAGAGAGAGAGAGAGAGAGAGAGAGAGAGAGAGAGAGATGTGCTACATGTTGGAGGATAGGTACAATATAGAAATATAAAAGTATAAGTAAACAATGATTATGTAAAAAAATAGACATTAGATGGTAGAATGCGATCACTCACAATAAACCCCTAAGATATTTAAACATCATTTAACATTTTTTATTAAATTATGTAACACTCAATATCACAAATTTGGATATTCCACCCATACTGTAGTTATAATCTTCAACGAAATGTCAGCGTTCTGAGCCTAATATTAATCGATTGCAAACATTTGGTCCATGTTTGGCTTTTTTTTTTTACCATTTGTGTGGAACAGTATTGTTGTTAATAATAACAATTGATGACGCAGAACTAAAAAGTATTGAAAGTAATCATGATTATTATGTTGATTATTTTGAGCTCCAGTTGCGTCCTCTTCTGGTCGATTCTAGTCGTTCATCAAACTGTTTATCTTTGTGTCTTCGGCGTCATCAGTTTATGAGTACACACATCGTAAACATGGTAGTGACGTGAGCTGCCTGTTACACTTCGAGGCGACAGCTTGAAGTAACAGTTTATCTGTGTCTGAACACTGTAGTTACACAAACTCTGTTACACTTCGGGGCGACAGCTTGAAGTAACAGTTTATCTGTGTCTAAACACTGTAGTTACACAAACCATGTTACTACTGCAGCGCTGATCTTGTGGTTGAGACTAAAACAAAGAGAAAGAGAAAGACAGAGAGAGAGAGAGAGAGAGGTAGAGAAAGAGAAAGACAGAGAGAGAGTATTTGTGTGTGTGTGTAGTCTATAATAATGCACGAGTACATCTTGTTCATTCTGCTGTCCAATCTGTCTATCCAATGATGGCAGATTCAGCCACGAGAGAAGCTGTTCAGTAAAACAGCACCCAGCATGAGACACTAATATTTTACCAAATTACTGACTTATCATCATTTGCTAGCTACCAACCGTCTGTCAAAACGCCAAAGGCCATATAGACTATAATACCTTTTCCGTCACTGGAACAAAATGGCGCCATTTATTTGCTCATTTCAAACGACACAACGAAATTCACATGAACGGCAATTACAGACATCGCCGAGACGTTTTCACTTAAGTGGAACAGCTTTGGTAGATGCAATCACTAATAGATCGTTGCCACTGGCAGTATTAATGCGTCTGTGGAAAATAGCGACCTCAAGCGCAGTCTGTATGAATCCTCGACTAGGAAACCAGCGGGAATTGATTATTGATACATTGAATGTACTTACTATAACTGTTTGCTTTATAGGCGTAACTATTTGAGTGAGAACTTACACACAATTAATAAGCAAGGTTTCTATTTTCAGTTAAGTGTGTACTCGAGAGATTGTGTTATTTTAAAGTAACATTTAGAAATGTTTAAGTTTTAGTTTACTTTTTCATAAAATTATAAATAACCATCATCATGAACCATGCCGTATGAAATATGTTATCACTTATTTCATAATCTGACATCAGTTTGTACATTTCACTACTTTATACACAACAGTCGACACAGCAGTGGGCACAACAGTGGACTCAAAGGAAGGTACAACAGGAGACACAACGGTGAACACAACAGTGGACACAACAGTGGGTACAACAGTGGACACAACAGGAGATACAACAGTGGACACAACAGGAGACACAACAGTGGACACAACAGCGGACACAACAGTGAACACAATAAAGGACACGACAGGAGATACAACAGTGGATACAACAGTGGACACAACAGAAGATACAACGGTGAACACAACAGTGGACACAACAGGAGATACAACAGTGGACACAACAGGAGATACAACAGTGGACACAACAGAGAACACAACAGCAGACACAACGGTGAACACAACAGGAGATACAACAGTGAACACACCAGCGGACACAACAGCGAACACAACAGTGGACACAGCAACGGACATAACAGTCGACATTACAGTGGACACAACAGTGGACACAACAGCGGACACAACAGTGGACACAACAGCGGACACAAAAGTGGACACTACACTGGACACAACTTTGGATACAACAGTGGACACAACTGTGGACACAACAGTAGACACGACAGTGAACACACCAGTGAACACAACAGTGGACACAACAGTGAACACACCAGTGAACACAACATTGGACACACCAGTGAACACAACAGTGGGCACAACAGTGAACACACCAGTGAACACAACAGTAGTCACAACAGTGAACACACCAGTGAAAACAACAGCGGACACAACAGTCGACACAAAAGCGAACACAACAGTGGACACAACAGCGGACACAACAGTGGATACAAAAGCGAACACAACAGTGTTCACAACAGTGGACACACCAGTGGACACAACAGCGAACACAACGGTGGACACAACAGTGGACACAACAGCGAACACAACGGTGGACACACCAGTGGACACAACAGCGAACACAACGGTGGACACAACAGTGGATACAACAGCGAACACAACTGTGGACACAACAGTGGACACAACAGCGAACACAACGGTGGACACACCAGTGGACACAACAGCGAACACAACGGTGGACACAACAGTGGACACACCAGTGGACACGGAGACGAAGGCGCACCTCCCAGCACCAGAGCTGGAAGTTGGCAGCGACCCACAGCTGATGGCTTGCGCCAGGATCGGTGAACCAAAACCATCCAGACCCTGCTCCACCTCTCCGTGGTGCCTCCAGTAACAGACTAACCTGTCTAGTCTGGCCAAGCGTGCAGGAATCGAAGAGGGAAGACAACCCGATACTCAAAAATGTCGTGCTGAAGTCGGATGTGTTGAGCCAAAAGGCGCAAATATAACAGTTATACTGCAAACCACAACACAATGCAGACACGTCCACTACGTCCTTGTAAGGGCGGATGATGAAGGAATATTCTAGTCTACCACGATACTCTAGAATACTTTGGTCATCGGGCGAACGCAACCAACCAACAGTGGACACAAAAGCGGACACAACAGTGGACACAACAGTGGACAAAACAGCGGACACAACATTGAACACAACAGTAGACACAACAGTGGACACAACAGTGGACAAAACAGTGGACAAAACAGTGGAAACAACTGTGGACGCAACAGTGGACAAAACAGTGGAAACAACTGTGGACGCAACAGTGGACAAAACAGTGGACACAACAGTGGAAACAACTGTGGACGCAACAGTGGACAAAACAGCGGACACAACATTGAACACAACAGTAGACACAACAGTGGACACAACAATGGAAACAACTGTGGACGCAACAGTGGACAAAACAGCGGACACAACAGTGGACACAACAGCGGACACAACAGTGAACACAACAGAGAACATAACTGTGGACGCAACAGTGGACAAAACAGCGGACACAACAGTGGACAAAACAGCAGACACAACAGTGGACAAAACAGCAGACACAACAGTGGAAACAACTGTGGACACAACAGTGGACAAAACAGCGGACACAACAGTGGACACAACAGCGGACACAACAGTGAACACAACAGCGGACACAACAGTGGACAAAACAGCGGACACAACAGTGGACAAAACAGCAGACACAACAGTGAACACAACAGCGGACACAACAGTGGACAAAACATCGGACACAACAGTGGACACAACAGCGGACACAACATTGGAAAAAATAGTGGACAAAACAGTGGACAAAAAAGTGGACACAACAGTGGACACAACAGTGGACAAAACAGTGGACACAACAGTGGAAACAACTGTGGACGCAACAGTGGACAAAACAGCGGACACAACAGTGGACACAACAGTGGAAACAACTGTGGACGCAACAGTGGACAAAACAGCGGACACAACAGTGGACACAACAGTGGACACAACAGTGGACACAACAGTGAACACAACAGAGAACACAACTGTGGACGCAACAGTGGACACAACAGTGGAGACAACAGCGGACACAACAGCGGACACAAAAGCGGACACAACAGTGAACACAACAGCGAACAAACAGTGGACACAACAGTGGGCACAACAGTGGACAAAGCAGTGGACACAACATTGGACACAACAGCGGACATAACAGTTGACGCAACAGTGGACACAACAGTATACACAACAGAGGACAAAACAGCGGACACAACAGTGGACAAAACAGTGGACAGAACAGTGGACACAACACCGAACACAACAGTGGATAAAACAACGGACTCAACAGTGGACATAACAACGGACACAACAGTGGACACAACAGCAGAGCTACAGTGAACACAAAAGTGAACACACCAGCGGACACAACAGTGGACACAGCAGCGAATACAACAGTGGACAAAATAACGGACTCAACAGTGGACACAAAAGTGAACACAACAGCGGAACAACAGTGGATACAACAGTGAACACAACAGTAACCGCAACAGCGAATGCAACAGTAGACACAACAGTGGACAGCAGTGAACACAACAGTAGACACAACAGTAGACACAACAGTGGACACAACAGCGGACACAACAGCGGACACAACAGTGAACACAACAGCGAACAAACAGTGGACACAACAGTGGGCACAACAGTGGACAAAGCAGTGGACACAACATTGGACACAACAGCGGACATAACAGTTGACGCAACAGTGGACACAACAGTATACACAACAGAGGACAAAACAGCGGACACAACAGTGGACAAAACAGTGGACAGAACAGTGGACACAACACCGAACACAACAGTGGATAAAACAACGGACTCAACAGTGGACATAACAACGGACACAACAGTGGACACAACAGCAGAGCTACAGTGAACACAAAAGTGAACACACCAGCTGACACAACAGTGGACACAGCAGCGAATACAACAGTGGACAAAATAACGGACTCAACAGTGGACACAAAAGTGAACACAACAGCGGAACAACAGTGGATACAACAGTGAACACAACAGTAACCGCAACAGCGAATGCAACAGTAGACACAACAGTGGACAGCAGTGAACACAACAGTAGACACAACAGTAGACACAACAGTGGACACAACAGTGGACACAACAGTAGACACAACAGTAGACACAACAGTGGACACAACAGTCGACACAACAGCGAACACAGCAGCGAACACAACAGTGGACACAACAGTGGACACAACAGTGTACACAACAGTGGACACAACAGTAGACACAAAAGCGGACACAACATCGAACACAACAGTAGACACAACAGCGAACACAACAGTGGACACAACAGTGGACACAACAGTGAACACAACAGTGAACACACCAGTGAACACAACAGTGGACACAACAGGAGATACAACAGTGGACACAACAGTGGACACAACAGCGGACACAACAGTGGACACAACAGCGAACATAACATTAGACACAACAGTGGACACAACAGTAGACACAACAGTGGACACAACAGTGGACACAATAGTAGACACAACAGTGGACACAACAGTGAACACAACAGTAGACACAACAGTTGACACAACAGTGAACACAACAGTAGACACAACAGTGGACACAACAATGAACACAACAGTGGACACAACAGTGGACACAACAGTGAACACAACAGTAGACACAACAGTGGACACAACAGTGGACACAACAGTGGACACAACAGCGAACACAACAGTAGACACAACAGTGGACGCAACATTTGACGCAACAGTTGACACAACAGTGGACACAACAGCGGACACAACAGCGTACACAACAGCGTACACAATAGTGGACACAACATTTGACGCAACAGTTGACACAACAGTTGACACAACAGTGGACACAACAGCGGACACAACAGCGTACACAATAGTGGACACAACATTTGACGCAACAGTGGACACAACAGCGGACACAACAGCGTACACAATAGCGGACACAACATTTGACGCAACAGTGGACACAACAGTGGACACAACAGCGGACACAACAGCGGACACAACAGTGGATACAACAGCGAACACAACAGTGGACACAACAGCGGACACAACAGCGGACACAACAGTGGACACTACAGCGGACACAACAGTGGACACAACAGCGGACACAACAGTTGACACAACAGCGGACACAACAGTGGACACAACAGTGGACACAACAGCGGACACAACAGTTGACACAACAGCGGACACAACAGTGGACACAACAGCGGACACAACAGCGGACACAACAGTTGACACAACAGTGGGCACAACAGCGGACACAACAGTGGACACAACAGCGGACACAACAGTGGACACAACAGCGGACACAACAGTGGACACAACAGCGGACACAACATTAGACAAAACAGCAAACACAACACAGGATATAGGTTATTATGACCTGAGGGATGTGCCTTATTATGACCTGAGGGATGTGGTTTATTATGACCTGAGGGTTGTGGGTTATTATGACGTCAGGGATGTGTGTTATTATGAACTAAGGGATGTGGGTTATCATGACCTGAGGAATGTGGGCTATTATGACCAGAATGATGTGGGTTATTATGACGTGATAGAGGCGGGTTATTGTGACCTGTGAGATGTGGGTTATTATGACCTGTGTAATATGGGTTATCATGACGTGAGAAATGTGGGTTACTGTGGCCTGAGGGATGTAGGTTATTTTTACACGAGGGATGTGTTTTATTATGACCTTTGGGATGTGGGTTATTATGACTTGAGGGATGTGGGTTATTATGACCTGAGGGATGTGGGTTATTATGACTTGAGGGATGTGGGTTATTATGACCTGAGGGATTTGTGTTATTATGACCTGAGGGATGTGGGTTATTATGACCTGAGGGATGTGGGTTATTTTTACGTTAGGGATGCGGGTTATTATGACGTGAGAGATGTGGGTTATTATGACCTGAGAGTTGTGGGTTATTATGATGTGAGGGATGTGGGTTATTATGACCTGAGGGATGTGGGTTATTATGACGTGAGAGATGCTAGTTATTATGTCTTGAGGGTTGTGGGTTATTATGACCTGAGAGATGTGGGTTATTATGATGTAAGAGATGTGGGTCATTGTGACCTGAGGGATGTGGGTTATTATGACCTGAGTGATGTGGGTTATTATGATGTGAGGGAAGTGGGTTATTATGACCTGAGAGATGTGGGATATTGTGACGTGAGAGGTGTGGGTTATTATGATTTGAGAGTTGTGGGTTATTATGACGTGAGAGATGTGGGTTATTATGACGTGAGGGATGTGAGTTATTATGACGTGACAGATATGGGTTATTATGACATGAGAGATGTATGTTTTTATGACGTGCTAGATGTGAGTTATTATGTTGTGAGAGATGTGGGTTATTATTACGAGAGAGATGTGGGTTATTATGACGTGAGAGATGTGGGTTATTATGACGTGAGAGATATGGCTTATTATGACGTAAGAGATGTGGGTTATTATGACCAGAGAGATATGGCATATTATGACGTGAGAGATGTGGGTTATTATGACGTGACAGATATGGGTTATTATGATGTGAGAGATGTGGGTTATTATGACGTGCTAGATGTGGGTTATCATATCAATGGATATGATAGAGGTTTTTTAAAACTCCTTTGAAAGAAAGTGAATAAACATTATAAAATGAAGTAAATTGGGAAAAAAAATAATAAAATGAAGAAAATAGAATAAAATAGAATATTATGATATAGAATCGAGTAAAGTGTAAAAAATAGAATGAAGTAAAATAGAATAAAACAGAATGATACAGAATGAAGAAAAATAGAATAAAATGTATGAAGTAAAGTAGAATAAAATAGATAGATATAGAATGAGGTGAAATAGAATAAAATAGATAGATATAGAATGAAGTAAAATAGGAAAAAATAGAATGATATAGAAAATTAGTAAAATAGAATAACATAAAATGAGTTAAAATACAATAATAATATAAAATAAGGTAACGCACAATAAAAATATAATGCTACAGAATATATATATATGGCCCTTTTCGTCTTGTCAGACGGTCTAGTGGAGGCTATTGCGTATTTTTTTGAGGTATTGTTTTTGCCGAACAGCTTCTCTCGTGGCTAATTTTACCAATGTTTGACAAACACACGCGGTCACATAATGAACAGGTCAGGCTCGCTGGTCCACAGGGTTTACCATCCTTTTTCATGAGTCTCTTCTCTTCTAAGTCCTGTCTTAGAACAGTCTCAAATGTTGTTATACCGTTCCTTATACGTGCTCTCCATGATGTGCGATCACTTGCCAGATGTTGCCAGTCGTTTTCACAGATGGCGAAGTCTTTCAGAGATGATTTGCAGATATCTCTATATCGTAGTTTAGGTCTGCCGATTTGTCGTTTTCCGTGTTTTAGCTCGCCATATAGTATTTGCCTAGGAATGCGTTTTTCTTCCATCCGTTGGACATGCCCCAGCCATCTTAGCCTTCGACTTCTGAGCATCGACATGATTGTTAGGGTCTTAGCACGTTGCAGGACAGTTAAGTTGGTTATTTTGTCCTGCCATTTGATGTGCATTATTTTGCGGAGACATCGCATGTGGAAGACATTTAGTCTTTTTTCCTGGTTTGAGTATTATTCTCAGGGAGCACCAGTTGTCATCCACACTTGATGCATCTTCTACTTCTTCTACCAGTTCATCAAACTTGGATCTAAAAATATCTTCGGTTGGTGTGGTTTTTGTCGCTGTGATGTTGATCTTGGCTGCTGCAGGCTCTCTTGATTTGTAGATACGACTACTTCTGGCTTTGATCTTACTAATGACTAGAGCGTGGTCTGTGTTGCAGTCTGCACTGTGATATGTTCGTGTTATTCTGATGTTATTTAAAGACTGCCTACGTGTAAGAACTAGGTCTAGTTGGTGCCAGTGACCACTTCTAGCATGACGCCATGTTACTTTATGCTTGTGTTTCACATTAAAGTATGTATTTGTTACACATAGGTGGTTATTTGAGCAGAATTCTAGGAGTCGCTGGCCATTTCCGTTGATTTTTCCAATGCCGTGGTGACCTAGACATGTTGGCCAATATTGCTGATCAGATCCTGTGCGTGCATTGAAATCACCGAGTAAGTATAATAGTTCCTCTTTTGGAAGTGAGTCAATGGTCATTTGCAGTTGTTGGTAGAAGTTGTCTTTCTCTTCGCCTGATGCAGCCAACGTTGGTGCATAGGCACTAATGATATTTATTGATCCACTCTTCGTATGTAGCTGGAGTATCATCAAGCGTTCAGACACTCCTTTTGGCGTGGTTATGGAGTTTATGTGTTTGTTATGTACAGCAAAGCCTACTCCATGTATACGTGGTTTTTCGGGGCTTAGGCCTTGCCAGAAAAAGGTATAGTTTTCTTCCTTTACAGAACCACAGTCTGAGAGTCTTGTTTCTTGTAGGGCAGCAATATCAACATGTAGCCTATTTAGTTCTTTATCTATGAGTGCTGTTGTTCTAATTTGTCCTTCTTTCAGTGTGCTTGTTTTAGTAAGTCCAGGGCACATGGTCCTTACGTTCCATGTGCCAAGTTTAAACATTGGTGCTTTCTTCCTCATTTCACTTTGCCTACTCTGCCTGGGCACAGGATATGGAGATAGTGCTTTAATGCTACAGAATGAAGTAAAATATATTGATATAGAATGGAGTAAAATATATTGATATAGAATGGAGTAAAATATATTGATATAGAATGGAGTAAAATATATTGATATAGAATGGAGTAAAATAGAATAAAATAGAATGATATAGAATGATATAGAATGAAGTAAATTAGAATGAAATAGAATAATATAAAATGAGCTAAAGTAGATTAATAATATAAATAAGATAAAGTACAATAAAATAGAATGATATAAAAGTAGAGTGAAATAAAGTGATATAATTAAAAGCAATATAAAAGAGAAACGCTAGTCTATACCTTACAGAGAATCAAACTCCCGCCTACACGAATAACATGCTGAAGTAGCATGGTGCGATTACCTGCTTGAGAAGAACACAAAAATGTTGAAACTTTCTCGCTGGTAACAGTGAAGCTTAATCATGGCAGCAAAAATAATATTAAGTTAGACTGGCAAAGAATAGCAACAGAGTTGAAGCTGTCGACGACTCATAGCTGATGGTTTTCGCCAAGAAAGGTGAGCCAGAAGAACTTTCTAGACCCTGCAACTTCATCGAGACACAATCTGCAGAGACCTAGGTAGTTATTCGATTCATCATCATCATCATCATCAAGTACCGGCCTAGTGGCGTAGGTGATTATGTCTCTCCGCAACATTCGATCTCGGCAGCTATTTATCATTTCTGTTGTTGACATTCTGCCAAGCCATTCTCTTAAGCTGTCTGGTATTTTTTCTCTTTGCTTCCCTCTATCTCTTCGTCCCTCAATTTTTCCAGTTGTTACAATATATTCAAGTTGTTCTCTTCTCATTACATGGCCAAAAAATGATGATTGTCTCTTCCTAACATTTGTGGCGATTCATGATTATAAAAATAAATTACGACGGTGGTTTTCTGTTGCCTTCCGCCGGTTTGTTTACAGTTGACTCCGCTAGCCTTTGACTAAAAAGTCTCACCCACAAGGCAGTGGGGTTGTTTTACGTCGGGATTCCCTCCCTTAGCCTTTTACTCTCCCGATCTTACCTGCAAGGCAGCAGGGCAGCCACAGGTTGTACTGTTTACTGCATACAGTAGCAGGTAAAATTACCCGACCTGACAAACCTGAAGAGATAGAGAGATTATTCCATTGGTTGTTGCAAAACTTACGTGATTGTGTTCGCGCACGTTAAAGAACATTTGTAAGTTTAAAGTTGAAAAAGAGCACGATCTATCGAACTATCTTTCGTTCACCTGAAGTATTGTCTATCTCTGCAACGTTGTTTCCTGTGTAAATGTTACTATCTTTTGTAATTCTTGCAGTTGCCCATATAGTTTTGTCTGTAGTGTTGTATCTATGGGCCAATGGATTTTCCTCAGTCTATTATATTCAGCGCAGTCTTGAAGTATGTGTTCAACGGTCTGGGACGCCTGTCCACATGTACAAGTAGTTGAGGTGCTGATCTTGAATTTTGTATACATGTGGTTTAGCAGGATAAAATGGCCTCCGTTCGGGCAAAAATCGTTGAGCAAATCTTCTCATTCCTGCTGCAGACGGATGTGTCAGTCGGAAAGGCGCAGATATCGCAGCTTTGCTGTAAACTGGCGACCGAACGCATCCAGGAGCACTTAACGCTAAGAAAAAGATAGGAACATTATTCTGACTAATTTCCAATATTAGGAAGAAACAATCATCATTTTTTGGCCATGTAATGGGAAGAGAACAGCTGGAATATATTGTAACAACTGGGAAAATTGAGGGACGAAGAGATAGAGAGAAGAGAAGCAAAGAGAAAAGATATCAGACAGCTTAAGAGAATAGCTTGGCAGAAGGTCAACAACAGAAATGATAAATAACTGTCGAGATCGAAATTTGCGGAGAGACATGATCACCTACGCCAGTAGGCTTGGTACTTGATGATGATGATGATTATTCTGATACTCATTGTTGCTGTAGCCAAGACCTTCTCAATATAAAGATGTAGCCACTAACAATCCACGTGTGTACGCTACATGGTCCACATTAGTGCCATTAAACAGTGTGTCAGTTACGCCTTTGTCTTTTGTCGTGTGCTGAGACTGCTATGATGGGGACTGCAGCTACCTTTCTTTGTTTGGGAGATGACATATTAATTCGGATGATTCCACTGGCACGGGCGGTTGAGAAATTATGGATTTTAATTTGTTTGCAGTGGTACCGGGGCCTTCCATAACCATAACAATAGGATTTATTTCTTTGGGAGATAGCCGATGGGACAGCAGGTCCACTCAACAGCAAACACAGCATTTGTTATGACTGAATAGTAATATAATAAAGTGAGGTAAATGTATCAAATAGAATTATATAAAATGAGTTAAAAATGTATCAAATTGAATTATATAAAATTTGTTAAAATGTATAAAATAGAATTATATAAAATGAGGTAAAATGTATAAAATAGAATTATATAAAATGAGGTAAAAATGTATAAAATAGAATTATATAAAATGAGGTAAAATGTATAAAATAGGATTATATAAAATGAGGTAAAAATGTTTAAAATAGAATTATATAAAATGAGTTAAAATGTATACAATAAATAGAATGATATAAAATAAGGTAAAATAGAATGGTATAAAATGAGGTAATTATAATAAAATAGAATGGTATTAAATGAGGTAAATATAATAAAAAAAGAATGATATAAAATGAACCAAAATTAATAAAATTGAATGATCGAAAATGAGGTAAAATAGAACAGAATAGAACAGAATAGAACAGAAATATAAAATGTGGTAAAATTTAATAATGTATAATGAATTAAATAGAATGATATAAAATGAAGCAAAATAAATAAAATAGAAGGGTATAAAATGAGGTAAATATAATAAAATAGAATGATATAAAGTGAAGCAAAATGAATAAATAGAATAATTTAAAATTAATTAAATAGAATGATATAAATAAAATTAAGCAAAATGAATAAAATAAAATGATATAACATTTTAAAAAATAAATAAATAAAATAGAATGATATAAAATGAAGTAAATTTGTGCGCTTGTGGTTTTTCTGTATGGATCCAGCGGCCTGAGAGTTCACGCCCTTCGGCCCGACGCCAAGTGACGATCATCATCATCAAGTGCCATCTCCGCAACGAAGGTTGACTACCATGTAGCGTCATTCCGTTCTGTCTCTTGCTTTCATGGTGCAGGTTGTCATAGGCTAGGGTGACCATTCGTCCCCGATTTCCGGGGACAGTCCCCAGAATGTAGAAGTTGTCCCCGAAAGAAATTTGTCCCCGATTTTGTCCCCGATTTCAGTGAATAAATAAATGTTCATACTCGGAATCGGCCCTCTTTTAAAAGTAATCACTAGGG